>CM064579.1:285143-771656 GCA_032716605.1 Paralithodes platypus | reverse complement strand
ACTGTACTGTCTACCTTGATGACGTGATCATTTATGACAACGATTTCCAAAGTCACTGTGAGCACATAGAAGCCTTATTTAGTCAACTTAGTAAAGCAGGCTTGGTGGTTAATCTGGGCAAGTGTGATTTTGTGCAAGCCACGGTGCAGTATCTGGGGTTTGTGGTTGGGTTAGGGCAGGTGAGCCCGCCCCAACAGAAGATACAGGCTATCGACTTGTTCCCCAGGCCGACCACCAAGCGGCAGATCATGAGATTTTTGGGCATGATTGGGTATTACCGCCGCTTTATAAGAGGCTATTCTACTGTGTTAGCTCCTTTGACAGATCTACTAGCCAAAGATAAAAAGTTCCGCTGGGCACCTGAGTGTGAGCTGGCGTTTCGAGTAGTTAAACCCCTTTTATGCACTCACCCTATCCTCAGGGCCCCGGACTTTGAACGACCATTTCAGTTGGCGACTGATACCAGCGGAGTAGGGGCTGGTGCCGTACTTTTGCAGACAGACGAGGAAGGTCTTGAGCATCCAGTCAGTTTCTTTTCAAAGAAATTTAATTCAGCACAGAAAAACTATTCGGTTGTTGAAAAGGAACTGCTGGCAATCGTGTTAGCGCTCAGACACTTTGAGGTCTATGTTCCTGCCTATGGGCCAGTCGTGGTAGTGTATACCGACCACCACCCGCTTAAATTCCTCAATCAATTCCACAACCGGAATATGAGGCTGACCAGATGGTCGCTCATGTTGCAAGAGTACAACTTAGACATTCGCCATATTGCCGGTTGTGAGAATGTGATTGCGGACTGTTTGTCGCGGGTGGAGGATCCGGGGTAGGCTACCACAGCATGTTGGTATAGCCTCCTGTCTTGGCTCGCGGTGTATTTTTGCGCTGATGCTTGTTGGCTCGCGTGTGTAGCATCAGCGTAGGGTCGCAGGGCAGGAGGTGTTGGCTTTGATTAGAAGAAAATTAGGCTACATCTATAGTAGCCGCCAAAACAACATTAAAATAAAATATGAAAAATTAAATAAAAACTCTTTCTTTTTTAACCCTTAATTAGCGGCTCACCACATAAGTCGAGTTAAATAAAGCTGGACTATGTGGCGGCGCTCGACATAGGTCGAGTGGCAATTTCAGCACGTAATGTTGCTGAGAGAGAGAGACAAGTGGTGGCAGGAGACTAGCGAGCGTATGACTGCTCCAGACCACCGCGGCGAACCTACTGACACGAATCTCAGCTCCCTCCTCCCTCTCTCACTCGCTACATACTGAATTATACGGGGAAAGTACCGAATTACATGCTTTTTGCACTCGCGTTGCACGGTTATTGCAAGAAAACTAGCCATCATAAAAGGATCGTTATGGTGTCATTCGAAAGCTCTGTTTATGCCCTTTCAGGGATAGGTACTTGTTTTACGTTCTGGGTCTTATTTAGGCATGAAAATGATCACGTAAACAGCCCTATTTTGGCTAAAAACACCCCGCTGGGCGGTACATATAAATAAACCGCATAGGCCGCTCGTAAGGTGTTAATATTTAATTTTAAGATAATATTGTAGCTGAGTACTGAGTGCAGATGTTTTCCCTCAGTAGGCTGTGCTTCTTAAAGCTCGCTCTGGGAGCACAATGTTATGAATTAATGTATTATATTTGGGAAGGGTGATAAGATTTTTTTTATATAAAAATTTTGTTGTATTTTTTTTTTTTTTAGGAGACTGAGCTTGCATTCCATGAGTGGCAGAGTGGTTAGGAGTGGCAGATTCTAGCGACATTCTGCCTGTTCAGATATGGGCTCATGGTTGAGTGTCCCATATCTTGAGGGGGGTGTGACGCCTCCCGGCGTTGGCAGAATGGTTGCGTGGGACATTGCAGCTCGCTAGCGCTCGCCAGGATGGGGGGATAGGCTACAGTTGTCCTAGAATGATCTGCTTTATTTCATTAGTGTCGTGTTGCCACAGACAGTCTAGAAATGATCTTTGTTTTGGTCTGTGACTGCGCCTTATATTTTATATTCGCTATAATATAAATGTTGCTTGTGTGGGAGGCGAGCGAGAGAGGGTGAGGGGGTACACCCGGCAGCGAGGTGAGCTATGACGCGGCTCGCTTGGGCGCTGACGGCGTTGGCGGCCGGGTGGTCAACTAGTCCCTTCCCGTCGCTGCCTCATGTTCTTTACCAGCTCAGAGCTTGCCTGACACGCGTATTGCCTACATCCTTTGCAATTCTGTCCCCCATACTCGCCACTTTGCATACTATTTCTCTCTCTCGACTTCTCCTTTCTCATTCTCTAATCTTTATTAAACTCAACATCCCTTCTGGTTTCAGCATAGACGTTCACCGTCGGCCAGTCGTATTGTACGCGAAGCTCTCAGATATTTCCATGTATTAGATTAAGGAGGTATTATGCTTTATTGAGGGTTAGAGAGACAGACTTTTCCGTATGTGTCCTCTCTCGGGAAGGTTGTAGACCGGTATATGTCTCCCTGGCAAGGTGTTGAGTGATTCTGCTTGGTTATCTAAAGCTAGACTGGGGGTAAGGTTACTGTGTCATTGTCTCCGATGTGTGCAGTGTTAGCTAAGCCCTGCATGACATCGACAGGTACTGTGGGAGACTAAGTTGTCTTCGGGTGAGTTTACTTTGCGAGCACAGCGCTGTGGTGTGAGAGGGCCATAGCCTATCCCTCGCAACATAGTGCTGCCTCTTTGTGTTGACTTCTGAGGGATCGCCAGGATAGAACTAGGTACTAGAGACCTAGATTTATCAAGAGAGCATCCCCGTCATATAACGTAATCTTCATTATACCACCTTCGGACAACGTTAGGCTACGAGCCGCATGCTCGCCCATTGTTGCCCTGCCTTGATACCCCAGCTAGACTTTATTAACTAAGCAGACACTGGTTAGAGATAAGCCCCCATTATTATATGTATGCAGCATTATTATTCACTGCACTTTTGAGCCGAGGTTGTTGTTGAGTTGCACAACCCTAGTAGGCTGTTGCGTTGTGTCACGAAGCATTTCTTTAGTTGTCGAGCATTACTACCTTTGCGCAGTCTTTATTATTCGCCTGCCTATTATTACTATATGTCCTAGTATTTATTGTGACCCGTATTCTGCATTATAATTGTTCAAGATTCTTTACGAACATCTTCCCAGCATCAGACTTATTTCAGAAGTTTCCAGTTGATGTTGCAGGACTAGCATTGCACTTTCTTTAATACAGGAGTGCCAGTTATTTGAGTATCTACCGTAACGTTAATTAATCACGTTAACTATCTTTTCTTTGTGTAACCTAATCGAGTAATCTTTTACTGTTTGAGAATAGGCTGTTTCATCGAGCGTCAGCCTAGTGCGTGTGCACCAGTTACCGAGTCATAGGATACCTCGTTGTCCAGGCACGACTCAGGGCGGTAATGGTGTTTTGTTTTCCAGTGTTTAAGGCAGGGGTTGGATCTAGTGTTACCGTTGTTGCATTTTGCCATTATCTAGTCCAATGTTGAAGAGCCCTGTGTCTTTGAGAACCTGGATCGTAACAATAGCGAGAGAGATGCAACATTTCGGTGAAGAGAGAGAGATTGAAGAGAGTTGGTGAGTGGACGGGAGTTAATGATACGAAAGGCTTTCCTTTCTACTTTGTCTAGGAGTGAGGTGTGAGAGGATCCTCCCCACAAATGTAAACTATACTCAATACAAGGATGCAATGTGATCCTATACAGAGCAAGAAGCTGTGCAGGGGTAAAGAACCCCTTGAGGCGGTTGAGCACACCCAGCTTCTGGGAGGCTGCCTTAGCAAGACTGGTAATGTGGTCCTTAAAAGTGAGAGCAGAAGAAAAAGAGACACCGAAAATATTGAGAGAAGATGAATGATAGATTTTTGTATTGTTGAAGTGTAAGGGATAGTCCTCTGGGTGTTCCGGACGGGTAGTAAGATGAAGAAATTTGGGGTTTGGAAGCATTAAAGGTAACAAGGTTTTCTCTGTCCCAATTGGAAATAGTAATTAGATCAGAAGATATATGTTGCATGGCTTCATTACGTTTGTTTTTGAGGGATTGATGGCTGGGGCATTCAGGAAAACTAATTGAGTAGTGTAAGGTAGAGTTGTCTGCATATGAATGGATGGGACAGGAGGTATAGTTGAGAAGATCATTTATGAAAATTAGAAAGAGAATGGGAGATAGGACAGAGCCCTGAGGAACACCGGAGTTGATAGGATGAGGAAGTGAGCGATGGCCGTTCACAACCGCAGCTATGGAATGGCCGGAAAGGAAATTAGAGACAAAAGCACAGATGGAGAGATAGAAACCGAAGGAGGGTAGTTTAGAAATTAAATATTTGTGCCAGACTCTATCGAAGGCCTTCGATATGTCTAGTGTAATAGAAAAGATCTCATCGAAGTTCCGAAAGGAGGATGACCAAGAGTTAGTAAGATATGAAAGAAGATCACCAGTAGAGCGACCCTTAACCTGAGAAAGCGATAAGCCTCATCTAACGGTCACCATAGCGAACGCGATAGGCTTCACCGAAACAAGACCATCAAAAAAAACTTCCAAAACGCCACAGGGGCTCTCAAAACAAAGGAATACTTGATTAGGTGAGATAATTCCCCCCTAGTATATATTACCACTCATCCTCATGTGTCTCATCCCCCCCTTCACCACCTTCCTTCCTCCTCAATTATCAGCTATTTTTCCTCATATTTTCTCCATGTATCGGTTATTTTTGGCGCAAATTTCCTTCACGATGTTTTGTACACACCAGTTACTCATTTAGAGATCTTATGCAACACTGAGAACTCCCGCGACGCTCAGTGTGTTGTGAGAAGTTGCGAAGGGAGGATAATATATCTCTCACCCCCTCCTGGCTCGGCATACCACCGGGCGGCAAAATTATACGTTTTCACCACCCAAATGTTTTTCCCACTGGTTTTATCGCTTTTCTAGTTTCATATGTTCATCCTATAAGTAGAATAAACGCTCATGAACAATATATAATGCTATAATCATAACTATAATTAATTCTGTCTGAAAATAAGGCTAGAATTACACAATTAACTACCCTAGCCCCTAGGACAATTTCGTATCCCTCAGGTTGAGGAAGCCATACTGGCGATCTGAGAGCAAACTATGAGAAGAGAAATTTGGAAGCAAGAAGAGATTCAAAAACTTTAGAGTTACAAGTCTGATTTTAGAGATGAGAGCAATTGGACGATAGTTGGAGGGTTGAGAACAGTCACCCTTTTTTGGGACAGGTTGAATGAGAGCAAACTTCCAGCAAGAAGGGAATACGTTAGAGGAGAGACAGAGACGAAAGAGATTGCCTAGGCAGGGAGTCAGCACGGAGGCACAGTTTTTGAGTACAACATGAAGAACACCGTCTGGACTGTACACATTCTTAGTATTAAGCCCAGAGAGGGTAGAAAATATATCTTTAGAAGAGATTAGGATATTAGGCATAAGTAGGAGAGAGGGGGGTGGAGAGGAAGGAATAGCACCGGAATTATCCATGGTGGAGTTTCTAGCAAAAGTTTGAGCGAAGAATTCAGCTTTGTTAGAGGAAGAAGTGATGGTTGTGGAAAAGGGGAGGAAAAGACGAGGAAGAATTTGTTTTGGTTTTTGGCTAGGTGCCAGAACGCTTGGGAAAAGCTAGAGTTGGATAGTTCAGTGGCAATGCATTTATTATTGATGAAAGAGAGTTTGGCAAGTCGAAGAACAGATTTGGCTTGATTCCGGGCAGAAACATAAGAAGAATGAGATTCTTGCGTCTTAAGGCGTAGGTACCGTTTGAATGCTTCCTCCTTATTGCGGACAGCAGTAGAACAAGCGTGAGTAAACCAAGATTTGTTTGCATTATACTGAGAGAAAGAAAGTGGAATGTATGCTTCCATGCCTGAGATGATTACCTCGGTAATGTGTTCAATACTCTCCGAGGGTTCCCGGCCACGGAAGCAAAAGTATTTCCATGGGAAATCAAAGAAGTACTGCCGGAGAGCCTCCCAGTCGGCAGTGCCAATGTGCCACAAGTGCCGCCGGTTGGGAGGATCAGGTGGCCGTACCAGAGAGATAGCACAGGTGACACTGTACGTGCTATCATGATACCTTCTCTCGGAGGCCCGAATACATCAATATGATCATAAAGTTACAAAGTGGGAGACTTGATACAGCTGACGGAACAACTTTCTAAGTGTTTTGAACGTTATAACCTTCCCATACTTAGAATAATAAGGCAGGTATAAGTACTACACTCAGTTATAATGTGTTTTTAGAATTGCTAGTACGAGAAATACAAGATCTGTTACCTAGATATGACTGCCATAGGGAAATGTGATGTCATAAATGTTTAGAGTATACGGACCTTTACTATCAGTTTGTAATGTTCTTGTGCGTTATCATGATAGCTCTCCTCAGAATGTTTACGGCCCTGACCCGGAAATTCGAAGCATCACATCGCCCTACAACCGTCGTATCTTGACACCTGATGGCGTAGCACTCATGCCAATAATATTCCAAGCACATGGTTGAGCATTGTAACTTATAACTGCCCATTTTTGTCGATTATGGACAAGTTTAGACATTCAATATATACAATTCATTGGTGTGTTAGAGCTGTCACCACGTTGGAAGTTAGTTATGACCACCATTTAGTATCAGGTCCTAGAATATCAGTTTGTATCTGTCCCCATGTGTTATTGAGATAGCTCGCCTTCGGATAATTACAGCCACCAATATGGTAATATATACCCTAAACTTCAATGGGCCTAAAGTGTTATTGCGATAGCTCTCCTTGGGATGTTTATGTGCTCCATTATGGTAATGAATGACACGCCTGTGGTGGTGGTGGAGCTAAAAAGGTTGGAGTGGCTTATAATTTGTGAGTCTTATCCGGCATCCTTGGTCCTCTGCCAGACTTAATACTACCATACACTGGGGGAGGACCTGCTGCAGTGTTCAGTCAGGTTCAATATTTTCACGACAAACTTGCAGCAAAAACATTATATTTTATATTTAAACTGGGTAATCATTTGACACTAAGACAAACTTAATATGGTCCAGTAGTCTATCAGCAGAACCACACAACTTAAGTAGAGATGTTGATATATTCCCGATTTATGCTCGGAGACATGTTGGTGATGGTAGTTAGCTTTGGATACAGATATTGTTGTTATAGTCATCAAAAGTCAGTGTGATTGTGGGTTTCCTAGATGTAGCATTGATAACTGTGACAGTAAGGAGGTGATTGTCTGCGGTGGTGGTGTGGTTGTAAATTACAGATCAATCTTGATGATAGATAGCAGATCAGACCTCTCTCTCTCTCTCTCTCTCTCTCTCTCTCTCTCTCTCTCTCTCTCTCTCTCTCTCTCTCTCTCTCTCTCTCTCTCTCTCTCTCTCTCTCTCTCTCTCTCTCTCTCTCTCTCTCTCTCTCTCTCTCTCTCTCTCTCTCTCTCTCTCTCTCTCTCTCTCTCACCTAGAGTTCTAAAGGAAGCAAAGGATGAGCTCCCCTAACTACTGACATGGCTATTCAATAAATCCTTGCAGTCTGGAACTATGCCTTATCAGTGAAATCTAGCCAATGTAACACCGATATTTAAAAAAGGCAGCAAATCCCTACCCAGTAACTATCGTCCAATTAGCTTAACCTCAGGTGTATGTAAAATGCTAGAGACTTATAAGAGACAGACTCATAAATAACTTAGAGGAAAATAACATATTTAATGATACTCAACACGGCGTTCGTTCTTAACAAACGTTCCTGCTTAACAAACCTCTTAGACTTCTTCCACGATATCCTCAACCTCTATGATGAGAGTAAAGCTGTAGATAATATATACCTTGATTTTCAAAAGGCCTTTGACAAAGTTCCCCACAAACATTTACTGATAAAACTTAAAGTGCATGTAATACAAGACGGTGTGTTGAAATGGATAGACATTTGGCTCAGCGACAGAAAGCAAAGAGCAGTCATAAACGGTAAGACTTCTAAATGGTCCAATGTAAGTTGTGGGGTACACCGAGGATCGGTACTAGGACCAATTTTCTTTCTAATTTACATCAACGACATAGATGAAAGTCTCACCTGTACAATCTCAAAGTTTGCTGGCGATACAAAAATTGCAAATAGCGTACTCTCAAAAGAACAAGTTGACGATATGCAACACAGTCTACATAAGTTGTCATGTTGAGCCCAAATTTGGCAAATGAGTTTCAATGCCGATAAATGTAAAGTACTACATATCGGATAACGAAATGAGAAAGCAAACTATTCGATGAATGGTACTCAGCTTAAGAGTGTAGACAGATAAACCGATCTGGGAGTAACAATATCGAGTAACTTAAAACCGAGTCAACAATGATCAGAAGTTGTTAAGAAGGCAAACAAAATAATTGGCTTTACAGACAGGTCATTTGAGCATAAATCCAAAGAAGTTATCCTAACTCTTTACAATTCCTTAGTCCGCCCTCTTCTGGAATACTGCATTCAATCCTGGTGCACTTATTACTAAAAAGATATAGGCAAGTTAGAACGAGTTCAACATAGAGTTACCAAAATGATACCTAGCCTAAACAACAAACCATACGAAGAGCGTCTTAGAGAATTAAATATATTTCCTTTTATCCAGCGCAGATTAAGAGGCGACTTAATTCAAGTGTTCAAAATCATCAAAGGCATCGACAATATGTACTGTAGTAAGTACTTCACTATCGACCAATCTAATTACACGAGGGGAAACGGTTGCAAAATGAATGGTAAATCTTTTAACTCCCTCAAATATAAGAACTTCTTCTTCAATCGAGTTGTCAACTTGTGGAATGGGCTTCCCAGAGACGTTATAGACTGCAGCACCGTTGATTCTTTTAAACTTTGCCTAGACAAATATATTGCATCGAACTCGAGACTGACTGTGTTTGTAAATTAATAACTTTATTTTATTCCCCCCTCAGATTCATCAAGGATTATTGTGTATATACTGTATATTACTAAGACGTTACTCTCTTTTTCCAGAAATATCAATTATAACTGTGTTGTGTTACTAACCCATTTATGTCCCCAACTAACTTCCTAATCCTGCCAGGGACATTAGTTCCAGGGCAGTAGTTCCCTTTCCAATTTTTCCTTACCCACTCTAAGCCACTGTTTGGACACTTGATCCTCAGTGTTTTGGAGGACAAGCCGCCTAGAGGGGTCACTAGACATGATGTTGCTTGATTTCCTTTATACTCCTTTGTAGTCTCTCCCTCTCTCTGACGAACACATACACAGGGATTACCGTTCATTTAACACTTTAAATCTTGTTTGTGTATAACATTATCCTCATAAATTATATTGTGTGTGCACAGCTTTTTATTAAAGAGAGAGAGAGAGGGAGAGAGAGTAACTGAATCGTCGCCATTATCTTCAGAAAATCAGAAGACCTGCTCATTGCATTATTGATAGGATTTCTCCATGTGTTAATTAGGTATACATTATAGTGTTACGTACCACAAGTAGCTTTACTGGACTCATGTGCAGGTCAATGGTGCGTTTCCTACTGGGTAAAGTTGTTTTGTTGATTGTATTAGCCTGGTTTTGTCATTAATGATCATCGACTCATAATGTTTTGTTTGCAATGACTATTAGATGTGATGTGGTCCTGATTCTGAAATAAATACTAGTACTCTGCACTATGAAACTCTAATACTGTCCTCAACTGTATAAAGCAGTAATGGATTGCATTGACTCTGCATAATATAGTATTTATATAGGCCTTGCATGTCGAGGATTCACTTGACCAGTTCCAGGACTCATGAAGGGTAGGAATATGTATCGTACTAAGTTTGTGTTGTACCTGATCATTACTAAATACCAAGCTCTATAATAGTATATGTGGTTGTATGATATACTGAACTGATATATTTGAGGCCAACATAATATGAAGTAAAGTAATGTCCACAATAGCTAGCCTAACTATAACCTTAAACTATCCGAACCTAACATAACCTTAACTTAATCCTACTCTAAGCCAAACATCAACCTATCCTAAACCTATAATACACCTAACCTAAACCTAAACTTTACTAACCATAACCATAACTAACCCAAATTTTGTTTTTGTTCTTTTCTATATTCCAACTACTCCCTCTCGGGCATAGGCTGATAGCCTTTACACTCTACCGCTGAACACGGTGAGGCCCGTGAGGTCTTGCTCCAATCTAGGGAGTGAGACATGCGAAGCTTCACAGCTCGAATCAACTCCACCTCTGAAGCCGCCTCGCCTCTGCGCTTCACAGACTCACCCCCCACACTCGGACCCTCACTCTCAGAACGCCACCTATTGAGCAATTAACTCACTAGGCATTGCTCCCCTGTAGCATATTTTTGAATATGGGAATATTCATACGATGCTATTTTAATCAAGGAACAATGAGTTTTTTTTTTTTTGGCATCTCCGTGTGCTGTGGTAACGCACTGATACTAGGTACGGCACAAATTCTATCCCAATAATATCTTCCCATTGACATATTGGGGTTCGAACCCGGGTCCATTGGATTACCAGTCCAGTGGCAAGATCACTCCGCCACACCTCCCCTTACTCATATGTACTCAAACTGCGTTTTAAACAACTAACGTTTTGTATCATTCTATATTGAAATTATTTGTCGGCGAAATGCCATTGGTGAAAATACCGGTGTCACCCTCACCAATCCCACCAAGCAAATATAATTACCTCTCCACACCTGTGTGCTGGGTGTTGAGAGAGAGAGAGATTTGCTATTGTGTGCTATGCACATAAATGTTTATATTTCCTGACCAATAAAACAGTAAAGAAAGAGTGACAAAGATATTGAAAGTGTGAGGGGCGAGGGGGGAGTTATATTTTAGTAGGGGGAATATATAGAGCAAACTGTTATAGGATCTCTGGAGAGCCTTTTCATTCATATGAGGTTAAACCTTTATCTTCCTACTGAGTACAAACAAGTACGTCGGAAAACTGCAACAACAGATCTACTGACCATTAAGAGAATAGCACAGTAAGACAAATATTTGAAAACAGTCCCTATGCAGCATGACCGTGTATGGGAGTGTAGGGGTGTCTTTAGTCTACTGAAATACAACCCTGCACAGTGAATCACAATCCACAAAGTTACCAATACTTCTTCTTTTTTCGGACCTTTTCTAGCTAACAGTAAACTTGCCCCATCTGTATTACTCACCTATTATGAAGAGTATGTGGTGGTTTAGTAAAATTCCATGCCATATGATGAAATAAGTTACTAAAGTTTACATTTACTGTTATGTAAAACAATTAAATATACATTTAGTTCATAGTCAAGATCCCATAATGTCACACATAGATATTGTGAATCAAAACCATTGAGTACATTTGTTTGACCATAAACTCCAATACATGTTAACTGTTATGGACAATTTATTACAAATGGTATCACCTCCACATATTTATCTTCACAGCTGTAATATTTATAACACTTCTCGAATGTTACCCAAGTCTTATTGTGGAACATTAACGATGCTATTTTTGTGTTTCCGTTATCCAATGTAGGTAATAGTTTGTTACACCATAAACTCTTTTCTTCCTCTCAGTTCTCTCTTATTATTCTATTACCTTCTGTCACTGTCTGCTTATATTTGTTCTCCCATATCGTGAGTGTTAAAATCCAATTCAAAATATATGTTTAGCTAAAAAATACAAGTAATACAGTAATATATACAACAAATATATAAGGAAAACGAACTGAGCCCACTAAGCTTTCGCTTTCCAGCGGGCACCGACGTCGAAGTAGTACACTGATGCTGCATCCTATTATTATATTATTTCAGGTGAGCTATGACACATATTTAAAGGGTTAAAACAAAATAAAGAACCAACAAACATATTTACAAATTATATATAGTTGTCATACTTCCTCTAGTTTTGATTGCAACGGACATCAATGAAAAGATATCATAAATATTGATAAATATAAGGTTGTTTAGCTATAGCTTTGAATTAAGCAAGGGACGAAGCCGATTTTAGGTCAGTTGGGAGTGAGTTCCATATTTTGCATCCTCCGTAATTAATAAACATTTGAGCCTAAACTGATTTAACCTGAGGCAGTTGTAAGAGACTGCTATTTATTAAGCTACAGTTGGCTTTTTCTCTGGTTGAAAACTCCATGGGGTAATGCCAATTATTGTTAAGACTTTATAATTATATGAGCAAACTAATTGAGTAATTGACAGTATCGTCAATGCTCATTATCTTCAACTGTACATATAGTGGTTCAGTATGTTCGAATCTTGAGCTATGGGTTAATATTCTTATTATATTTTTATGTGACAAACGTAATGGGTTCAGGTTTGATTGATATGTTGAAGACCATAGAGAAAAACAGTAGAGTAACTGGGGGTATATCAAACCAAAATATATTTGTCTTAATACACAAGGAGTTAATTTGACTCTAATGTTGCAACTAATTCCAGACCACCGGGAAATTTTTAGTCTGATTGCTGCAATATGAAGCTTCCAACTTAATTTATTATCAATAATGATGCCCAGAAATACATAATTTGATACTCGCTCTATAGCTTCGCCTAGTATGCTTAGTGTTTGCCATTCAACATTATCATGTTTTCGTCTTAGATACACAGATTTATTATTTTATTTTATATTCACTGTTAATTTGTTACTTATAAAATAATTACTAAGTTTATTTATTTCAATATTCATGAGTGTGGTTTGATCATAGTAGTGTGTACCGGAGATATACAGTAGAGCATAGTTTCATCAGCATATAATAATAGTTTTCTCACATTTGGAACATTGCACATGTTATTGACATATATCAGAAAAAGAACTGGCCCTAAAATTGATCCTTGAGGAACACCTATATTACATATTAGCAAGCGCGCATATGGCCTGTGACGTACGTAGTTATATGCGAATTAATTACCCAATATTTTGACAGAATTCGTTATATATACCATATAAAGCATAATGTATTTTCCATGAGCACTTATTTTATTAATATGATGAATATATGAACCTTGAAGAGTGATAAAATAAGTGGGGGAATCATTTGGTGGTGAAAAAACATAAATATTCGCCACCTGGTCGTATCCTCAGGTGGGAGGCGGGGAGACATACACCCTCCCTCCTCGACCTCTCACGCTATTCTGAAGCAAGCTGGGGAAGTCTTAGAGTTATATAAGGTCTCTTATGTAACTCATTTGGGCTACGTAATCTCGGGAGAGAAATTTGCGCGAAAAATAAATAAATTATGAAAATGTGAAGCAAAATAGGTGATAATTAAAGAGGGTGGAGGGGGGAAAAAGGTGGGGAAGGGGGGGTGAGAAACATATGGATGAGTGGTAGGAATACTAGAGAGGAATGATCTCACCTAATCAAACATTCCTTTGTTTTGAGAGCCCCTGGGGCATTTTATAAGGGTTAGTTCATGGTATTACTTGTGTGAGGCCTATCGCATTCGCTATACACATACTTCTATGAGTTCTATTGCACTTCTCAGGTTAATGAGTCCTACTCCATTCCACCATGGGCTACATAATTACTTCTATTTAAAAAGTAATTAATTAACCATTCTAACACAGTGTCTCCTATACCATAATGAAACAATGTATTTTTAGTATATCATGATCTACACCATCAAACGCTTGGCCCAAGTCTAAACACACAGCTAAGGTTGATGCATTATTATCAAACCCTTGTAGGACACTACTACAAAAATCTAAAGAAGCCATTTCCGTGTTCATACCAGCTCTAAATCCGTACTGGTTGCTAGACAGTATTGCATTATGATGTAAATATTGACAAAAGTCAATTTTGTACAATGTTTTCCAATACCTTGCTAATGGCTGTAAGAACAGATACTGGACGATAGTTATTGATATTGCTAGGATCATTATTTGTTTAGTATGGGTGTTATTCTGGCTATTTTGTGCCAAGTCGGAAAAAGCCCACTGGACAAAGACATGTTACAAAAAGACAAAATTTTATTTGATAAAATATCAATATTATTCTTAAAAATGAACATAGGGATTTTATCATGACCGGGACTCTCATCTTTTAATTGTTTAACCGTCTCAACAATTATGTTATGTCTGCACAGATCGAAATGCATGCCAGAGTTTTGTACAGTATTGAAATATGTCTCGAAACCAGGAACATTAATATTAGGTAATCTATCTATGAGGGTTGTTGCTATTGATGAAAAATAAGTATTAATTAAACCCTTCTGTACCGGCGACATATATAAATTGTATTCTTGGTATATTTAGCCAATTTTTGCAGTTTAATAAGGATCTGAGGTAGTAAAAGGGATTAAGTAAGATAGTTCGAAGCCTGTTAATTGCTGTTAATCCTGAGATTGCTAGAGTGCACTTATCCTCAATGTTGGAAGTCTCGGAGTTTGTGTACTACTATCAATTATGTCTGGATGGCTAGACCATGGCCTAAAGATTCCCCCGACTTTGAGTGAGAGGCCTTCCAATCATCGACATCTCTCCTCACGGCTGTGTATTCTCCTGTCCGATGATTTTCAACCTACATTTACGACAGAAAGCTTGTTCGCCCGCCGCGTATTCATAGTATTCCTTGGCCCTGATGTTGCAACGTGTGACAATGTGGCCCCGGTTAACGCAATAAAAACACATAGTGTCCTCGTATGGACCAATAGCATCACTACCGGAAGCAGGCTGGCACATCACCGCCAGCGCCGCTGGCCTAGGGCCACCGTCACCTTTTGCCGCAAATCTCGGAGGGTTTTGACCAGGGAACCTGGGTGACTGATTTCTAGGAACATTAGTATAATTCCATGTGCGAGCACTGTAACTCTGCCGGACCTGACCTACCTGTGGGGGTTTTGGGGTTCTTGGAGGAACACTAGGTTGGAAAGACTTAATAGATTGGGAAGACTTAGTTTGATTTTGCGACTTCGGCTGTGGTTAAGCTGGTGAATGTGGTAGGGACAGGGATTTCTTAGCATGAGCACACAAAAACTGAATATGATCAGTAGCAACACCTCTCGTATCGCAAGCTATCCGCAATTCCTTTGTTAATTTATTGAGAGACATAGTAGGCGGAGATTCAATCCTAACAATCGGTTTCACAGAGTCCGACAAAGCGCTAACTAATATTACATAGCCTTAAAGCTTACTCAGACGCTCTAGAGATATTGTACCATCTACAAACCAGCTGTGATGAAGTAGATCAAGCGACATGCAATTCGCGAAATGTGAACATTGAGCTAATAACGTGTCCACAGACTGGCATTTCTTCTTTTTAACCCGTGGAGCCCCGGCTAGTTTTGTAATGTTTGCGCACCAGAACTCGGGCGGTTTTCAAAAAATGGTTTTATTCCAGAAACAATAGCGAATGGGTTAGGAATGAAGGAAAAACCACGAAAAACCGCTCAAAAAGGTTAAAAAATGGTCCTACAGAGCCCCCGAAAACGGATTTTACAAGAGTAAAAAATTGAAGGCAATTATCCCAAAAAAACAGGTTATTGCACGCTCGCGCGCACGCACGTGGACTTTGAGAGTTTTCAACCATCGGCACGGTTGCGTGGGATACGTACACAGTTCCCATACAAATCTGAACCCTCTTGAGTGGCTACACCTGAGGTTACGGTCGGCGCAATTAGGGCGACGCGTCAGGCGCGTCTCTGGGGCTGTGCGTTACATATATCGCCGACGCGTCAGACGCGTCGCTGGGGCTGTACGGGTTAATAGAACATCCGCGAAGTCAGGAAAATTCGCAAATGCATCTTTGCTCGATGAACCGAATATCTAAAATAATTCCACCTTGAACTCATCATAAGTTTTAACATTGATCAGATCATTGCACGCCAATAGGTAACCCGCCGAGGTATTTCCCTTGTCAATCTTGGAATGGAAAATGAAAATTTTGGCCCTTTCCAGAGTAATACCCTTGGCTGCGATTTTGTTTCTACAACATCCTAGACCAAAAAGATATATCTGAGTTCTTCAAAACCAGTGAATGGCTTTGTTGCTTGACCATGAACCACATTTAAATGAAAGCTCTGAGGACCAATGGACGTGTCATTCATCGTGCCCCGATTTATAAGAACTGAGGATCGGTCGTAGAAACAGGAGTCAAATATTCTGGAGTGGTATATATAACTGTGCCGCTCCTCAACGCCCTTTGACTAATATTCTCATATAACCCTCCTATTCTCATATAACCCTCCTAACGGTGCAAGAATTAATGAACGATCATCACCCGTAACATCGACACTATCATAAACTGAACCAGTTTATGATAGTGTCGATGTTACGGGTGATGATCGTTACGACATCTGGTTTCCCCGCATCGTAGGTCGAAAAATCGTCTAAAAGACAATCCCCTTCACCATTATCAGATGAGGTAGGATTTGTATTCTTTACATCATTAGAACCAGCAGATCCTTCGTCATTAGGAATAGGATGTGATTTCTTAAATAACCGTGCAATGGACATAGAGACATTAATATACTGAAATCCTTGAATTCAATTACTTGATTGGATCAATTTTTGTGTAATCACTGAAGGTCTCGAACAAGATGAACACGTTACCTCCTCGAATTGCGTCACCAACCAGCGATGATAATCCACATCTTTCTGTCGCACTCCAAAATAAATCTGAAGATTACCGACCATCGTTAAGCCAGTCAAGGTCGGTGGGCGCTGGACACCCAGCTGGGGAGGCAGTACGATCAGTTTACCGGAGCTCCACACGGACTTGCCGGCACGCAGTAATCTCGTCACCACAGCGTGTTCTCCAGAAACACGTTCATCCAATGGACATCCTATTACGTCTCTAGGAGGACCTCCGTCACTTGAAGAAACCCTGCCGCAGTTGCAGTCGAAAGGATTGGACAACGAGACTGATGGCCGCCCTCAAGAAGTCAATGGAAATTCATGGGCCGAACTTGAAGGTCTCGCCGGCGGGTGGATGAGAGACGTTAGGACCATTAGGAGGCTGGGAGCACAGTTGACTGATAATGATACCAGACAACGCATTATGAACTGGCCGTATTAAGTGAAGCAAGATTTAAATTAGACTTTTAGTTAACTTAATGTACCACCAGTAGCGTGTATGGTATAATTACAGAGCCGTAGGTGTTGCCTGTGTAGACAGAACCACACGCATGCCACCATATAATGGAGTTATAGTTGATGTAGTATAAGTTTATCGCCGCCACCACCCACTGTCATTTGAGGGGATAAATGTATTAAATTAATATAGTATATACCAGTCCATAAAGATTATAACCGACAGGATACTGCATACTTAAATAAACTTGACCTCGTTTTTATTTAATAACGTCTTAGAACTTTACAAACTGTGTTTCAATACAAATCAATTAAAGTAATAGTGGTAATTATATGCTTCAGCCGGCAACAGGGTCATGTATTAATACAGTGAATGATACCCCTTATCTGACTGCCACGTACAATTATATACGACTTTTATAAACTCTGGTTATAACCCAATAATGACGTAAATCCACTCATCAGGTACCTTACAGAATTCTTATCCAATACTGGATATGGTTAGATAAAAAGGGGTGTGGTTTAAATTCACCAGACACACCCTACTCACACTGTCTCCAGGCAGATATCACATGATCAGGAAGACATTTCATGATAATAATAGCAATTTCCATAACCTCTGTCTGAAGAGGTCAGATGATGCTGCACAAATGGAGTTTGAAATAAACTCTGGTTTTCCTCTTCATACAATAGAATAATACAATGGCGATTATATATATGTTACCTGTCATATAATAGGAATATAAGTAGAGTGGATAAATATATATTTAGAAATTCATGCAAATATGTAAGTATGAAATAAATTGGTAAAGAAAGTAATGGGACTATATATATTGTAAATAACATATAAATAACATATCTATACTGGATAAATAAATATACATATATTACATCTTAGATTCAGTATTTACTATTGGATTTATTATATTTAACTCTTGTATAATTTTAAGGTGATTTACTTGTAGTGTACAGTACATTTATGCAGGTGACTGTATATCCTTGGGAGTATTCATTGTAACTCCCTGGTTTCTTTTGTCATGACAGTCTTGCTTCCCACGCATTTTAAGCTTATCCCGCACGTATGAGCAACAGAGACTGCACACGTGAATCGGAAGTTAAGCTCACATGTTGGAAGTGTGCATGGAGGTGTGGAGGAGATGTAAGAGGTATGGAGAAGGTTTGACGAGACTTTGACACGAACTATGGGCAAGTCAACAGGCCCTAGGAGATCCCTCACAACTTGGGGGAATTCTCATTGTACTATTTACATTACTTTTATTAGAATAAATCAACGTGGTTTTTGGATTCACAGAGCTTTAATTTCCCTTTACCTATATTACATTTATAAGGTATATGAGGAATGGTGGCGGCGATTATCTATCTATCTTATATATCAATCAACGAGCAGAGCAGAGCAGATATTCAACCTACTACTTCAATCAACCCTAAAATACATTAAACCAATATAACCCATAAGGAAAGACACCTTCAGTCTTCCTCACTTGGAGTTAACCCCTTGAGAACATTGACGACCAAACGTCTTTGTAGCATATATATATACTGTATATATATATATATATATATATATATATATATATATATATACCCCCATGGTGGCGGAAAATATTGTCGCGAGAAGGCCCGCGACAATACTTCTCGCCAAAAGTGATCATGGACGGTTCAGGCCAGTGTTTACTGTGGGATTCCCGTTTTTGTATGTCTGGCACCAAGTACAGACCCCCTGCCGTGCGGCAAGGATGCCGTAAGGAGCCTCAGTCATTGTCTTCACCCTGTGACGAGTGGATGTTCGTCGCATGTGGTACCCCGGATTTGCCCAAATATTGTACTGTGAGCATCAGTTTTACGAGTGTCATAGCGTATTGCCGAGGGGTAACGAGCTCAAACCTTGCCAGATTGCAGCCATTACTGCCCTTCAGAATGTAGGCCACTCTAACGAGGAAATATCTAAGCAGACGGTGATGAAATTACGTACCATTCAACGGTGGACCAAGAAGATCCGGGAGGAAGGTGACGCTGCCGTGGTCGGCCATAAGTCTCGCTCTGGTAGGCCCGCCAAAATCACCCCACGCACCCTTAATTTACTCAAGAGGCAGATAGAGGGTAACCCTCGCCTTACAGTACGTCAGTTAAGGGGACCGACCGGTTAATTTTGGCTTTAAAAACTTGAAATCCTGAAAATACCAATAGGTGTTTACTCAACAAGAGTCAACATCCCTTCATAAGCCAGTGAAATGTTATTAGTGAAAACCCATTGGAATTTTTTTTTTTTTATGTTTTCTAAACTTTTCCTGTAATTCTAAAAACGTTATATAGCGAACTTTGAAATTAACATGCTCAGTAACTACTAGTCGTACGAGGAGCAACCTATATAAATGGAAAGAGCGTAAGCTACTGTATAACCTCCCGTACGCTTTATCTTCTACTTTGCCGTGTTCCTGCGTAAAATATTGTAAAACTAAAAAAAAAATAAGTAAAAATTTTCACCTAATTACCTTAGACTTTCACATGTTTTTCTTAGAACGTATATTGTCGCATTTTCGGATGCTACTCTAAAATGTTTATTGGACCTATAGGAATGGTGTATATACCATTGGAAAGGCAATTAAAAACACTACAAGTCCTATAACACCAATTTAGTCTAGCCAACTTGGTTTGGTTGCAGCATGTTGTCACAGTCGTAAAATTCTACACAATAATTTCACCTTAATTCATAATCACCTAAATCCAAAAATACACAAAATATATCAAATTTTCTTTATAGCAACTACAGACACACCTATTGTGTGTTGTTTGATCACATACAGCATGTGTTATAGGGTTTTCTGTATGAGTAGAATGGGTCGTAGTAGTGATATGGTTTGCAACCTTTGTTTACCTATATTGTAGGAAAAAAGCAAAAAAACAAAAAAACAAAATTTGTTGACCTAGTTTTATGGTCACATACACCTGTGCCAAATTGCATTTACATTGGAAGTAAGGCCTGGAAGTTAGTAAATAACCGGTCGGTCCCCTTAAAGGAAAATAACCCTGATTTGTTACGAAATGTGGCTCTGCGAACAATACGCCAAGCTTTGCAAGAAAAACTTCACTACCGCTCCCTCCGGCCCCTAAAGAAACCTCTCATAACTCACCACCAAGCTAAAAACAGAAGGATTTTCGCCTCAAGATACCTTGCCTGGCCACTACAGAGGTGGAAGAAAGTGCTCTGGAGTGATGAGGCGACCTTCACGGTTACAGGTAACCGTGGAGGGAATGTGAGGGTACGTCGCGGGGGCAACCGCCTAGACAGGAAGTACCTTGCCACGACGGTAAAATACCCAGATAGTGTGATAGTATGGGGTTGCTTTACGTATCATGGAGTGGGTAAATTAGTGATATTGCCTAAGATTGTTCGCATAAATCGGTACAATTATTTAGAACTACTGAGTGACCATTTGCCTTCATCTTACTTGAAAACTAAGGCAAATTTCTTTATGCAAGACTGTGCACCGTTTCATACTGCCAAATATGTGGTAGAGTGGATGGATGATGTCGGCTTAAAGTACTTTAAGGACTGGCCAGGCAATTCTCCAGACATTAATACTATTGAGAATCTGTGGGCTATAATGAAGAGGCGCCTACAGGGACGCGAATTTACTTCCATGGCCCAACTCGAGCACCACATCAGGGATATTTGGAACACTTTGGGCCCTTCCATTACCCAGAACTTGGCTTCTGACATCCCTAAGTGCCTAAGGTGCCTCAAGAAGGCCAAGGGGTGGAATACGCGCTTCTAGTGGGACGGTGAGTATGATAATAACCATATTTCCTTGCCTCCAACATGTTTTTTCAGGTAGCGCGGCGTGCAAGAGGGCCCGCGACAATACTTTCCGCCACCACTTATATATATATATATATATAATATATATATACATAATATATATATATACAATATATGTCTATACCGTACCGGTATATATATATATATAATATATATACCGTATATGTATATATATATATATATACTGTATATACCATATATATATACAACTGTCAGAGACTACTGACAGCAAAATCCTCTCTGTATCCTACTATCTCTATCCTCAGTTTCAAGCCAAAGGTAGATGTTGCGTCTATGTACGCAAAAATCTTGCTTTCTCTCGTGTTCCCAACTTAGATTCTTCTGAATTCTCAACTCTCTGGCTAAAGCTTTCTTGTCAGTCTTAAACTAAATTTTTCTGCGCTGTCTATCTCTCTCCTAATTCTACTGACTATCCAAAATTCTTTGACTATCTAACTTCTAAAGTGGAACACATTCTATCCATCTCTCTTATCGCAGAAATCTCCATTTTAGGATATTTCAATGTTCACCACCACCAATGGCTATCCTCTGTTTCCACTGACCAACCTGGTGAACAAGCCTACATATTTTTTTATCTCAAACGACCTAGGGCAGTTAGTCCAGCAACCCACCCGTTTTCCGGATCGCTTCGGAGATTGGCCCAACGTTCTTGACTTATTTCTAACCTCTAACCCTTTTGCTTATACTGTAAATCTTTTCTCTCGTTTTCGCTCTTCCGACCATAAACTAATATCTGTCACCTGTCCTATCTCTCCATCATGGCCATCCGATCCTCCCACAAGGGTGCGCTTGTGGCACTTTGGCGCTGCCGACTAGGAGCCTCTTCTTTGATTTCCCATGGAATGACTTTTGCTTCCGTGGCCGGGGACCCTCAGAGAGTGCTGAATGCATTACCGAGGTAATCCTCTCAGGCATGGAAGCATACATTCCATTTTCTTTCTCTCAGTCTAATGCCAAAAAATTGTGGTTTACTCACGCTTGTTCTACTGCTGTCCGCAGCAAGGAGGAAGCATTCAAACGATCCCGATGCCTTAGGACTCAAGAATCTCATTCTTCCTATGTTTCTGCCCAGAATCAAGCCAAATCTGTTCTTCGACTTGCCAAAAACTCTTTCATTAATAATAAATGCACTGAACTATCCAACTCTATCTCTTCCCAAGCTTTCTGGCATCTCACCAAAAACCTCTCCAACAATTGTTCTTCCTCGTCTTTCCCTCCCCTTTTCCACTCTGAGGGCACAATCATCACTTCTTCCTCTGACAAAGCTGAACTCTTCGCTCAAACTTTTGCTAGAAACTCCACCTCGGACGATTCCGGTGCTATTCCCCCCTCTCCACCCCCTTCTCTCCTACCTTTTTTTTTTTTTTTTTCTATATTCCAACTACTCCCTCTCGGGCATAGGCTAAGAGCCTGCACACTCAACCGCTGAACACGGTGAGGCCCGTGAGATCTTGTTCCAGTCTAGGGAGTGAGACATGCGAAGCACCCCGACTCGAAGCAATCCCATCTCTGAAGCTGCTCCGCCTCTGCGCTTCACAGTCTCATTCCCATAGACACGGACCCTCACTCTCAGAACGCCACCTATTGAGCAATTAACTCACTAGGCATTGCCCCCCTGTAGCATATTTTGAATATGGGAATATTCATACAGTGCTATTTAATCAGGGAACAATGAGGGTATTTTTTGGGCATTTCGGTGTGCTGTGGTAATGCACTGAAACTAGGTACAGCACAAATTCCATCCCAATAATATATTCCTAATATCCTAATTTCTTCTAAAGAAATATTTTCTACCTCCTCTGGGCTTAATACTAAGAAGGCATAAGGTCCGGACGGTGTTCCTCCGGAAATACTCAAAAAATGTGCTTCCATGCTGAATCCCTGCCTAGCCAAACTCTTTCGTCTCTGTCTCTCCTCTAACGTCTTCCCTTCTTGCTGGAAATTTGCTCTCATTCAACCTGTCCCAAGGACGGGTGACCGCTCTCAACCCTCCAACTATCGTCCAATTGCTCTCATCTCTTGTATCTCTAGAGTTTTTTAAACTATTCTTGCTTCCAAATTTCTTAAGCATTTCTTTTCTCTTAATCTGCTCTCATATCGCCAGATGGCGTCCTTAAAGTTCGCTCTTCTGGTGATCTTTCATATCTTACTAACTCTTGTTCATCCTCCTTTCGGAACTTCGGTGAGACCTTGTCTATTACACTAGACATATCGAAGGACTTCGATAGAGTCTGGCACAAATCTTTAATTTCTAAACTACCCTCCTTCGGTTTCTATCCCTCCATCTGTGCCTTTGTCTCTAATTTCCTTTCCTGCCGTTCCATAGCTGCGGTTGTGGACGGCCATCGCTCACTTCCTCATCCTATTAACTCCGGTGTTCCTCAGGGCTCTGTCCTATTTCCCATTCTCTTTCTGATTTTCATAAATGATCTCAACTGTACCTCCAGTCCCATCCATTCATACGCTGACGACTCTACCCTACCGTACACTACTCAATTAGTTTTCCTGAACGACCCAGCCAGCAATCCCTCAAAGACAAACGTAATGAAGCCATGCAACACTTATCTTCTGATCTAACTACTATTTCCAATTGGGGCAGAGAAAACCTTGTCACCTTTAATGCTTCCAAAACCCAATTTCTTTATCTTACTATCCGTTCAGAACTCCCAGAGTACTATCCCTTACACTTCAACAATACAAAAGTCAATCCTTCATTTTTTCTCAATATTCTCGGTATCTCTTTTTCTTCTGCTCTCACTTGGAAGGACCATATTACCAGTCTTGCTAAGGCAGCCTCCCAGAATCTGGGTGTGTTCAACCGCCTCAAGGGGTTCTTTACCCCTGCACAGCTTCTTGCTATGTAAAGGGGCATCGTGCATCCTTGTATTGAGTATTGTTCACATGTGTGGGGAGGATCCTCTCACACCACACTCCTAGACAAAGTAGAAAGGATAGCCTTTCGTATCATTAACTCCCGCCCACTCACCAACTCTCTGCAATCTCTCTTTATTCACCGCAATGTTGCATCTCTCTCACTATTCTATTGCTACTATAATAATCAATGTTCCTCAGAGCTTTCCAAGTGTATACCATCTCCTCTACCTAGGGTACATAGTAACCATCTTGCAATACAATCCCACCCCTACTCTGTACAACTCTCCAACCCAAGAGTGAAAGTTTATCCTCAGACTTTCTTCTATTCAACTGCTGAACTCTGGAACTCTCTCCCAGATTTAGTTTTTCCCTCTTCCTATGACTTGAATTGCTTCAAACTCCGAGGCTTGAACGTCCCTTGAATTTGGCCCTGTCACTCTTTCAACTCTGGTTTTTATATTTACAAAATACTGTAGTGGTCTACTTATAGTCTTTAATTTCCTTCATATTTCCAGGTATAGGCCTATATAAATTGAGAGTTTAAAATGTTTAAGATTTGGCAGATAAATAGTTGTTTTGACATTGCATTTATTTACAATGTGGCAAATATAAATGGACAATACGTAGCCATTACATAATTGTTTTAGAGGTATTGGATTATATAACAATTATTAATGTAACTATTAAGTGGCTGGAGTTTGTGATAAGTCAACGTGTTTATCGTAATTCATAGATATATATTTATGTGTACCTCCGACCGTGGTTAATGTGTCGCGGGTAATTACTTTTACTGAGACTGTCAAAACAACCTCTGGGCACTGATTGACCAATTACCGCGTTAATGACATAATGCGTAAACCTTCAATATTGGTTATACTGGTAATGACCTTATTATATGTATTAGGTTTGTGTGTGTGTGTGTGTGTGTGTAGTGCCAGTGCTCTTGAATGAGGCGTATATGTGTATGTGTGTGTGTGTGTGTGTGTCAGTTTGCATATGTATTAGGATTTATATGTGACTGTTTTTATGTTAGTGTGTGTTTGTGTGAAAGGGCGGATTGTGAAGGACTATGTATGTGTGTGTACACAGTGTGTGTGTGTTTTATGGGTAGGCCTATGTCTATATTTCCAAAAATATAATTAGCATGCAATCCATCAATAATTAATTCAATACAAAGTAAATGTATATTCGGTGCAGACCCACAGGCTTACATAGTGTATACTTAACCTCCACACATAAGTGTTTGATAGTTAATCAGTCCACCTGTAAATTATCTCTCTCTCTCTCTCTCTCTCTCTCTCTCTCTCTCTCTCTCTCTCTCTCATGTCACTTATTTGAACGTAAATATTAGCAAAGGTTAGTTATGTATAGTATACTTGTACTCGGTACAGTTATACATACATACATACATATTATGATGTAGCGCAATTTTCCATTACATTGTAAGGGCCCAAACGGGCTTGCGTTTCGGGTACTTGTACTGTATTATATTATTATCTTACCACAAAACTATCCATTATGTTATCACTATGGTTGAATGTTGTCATAGTGCTAATAGTACGTTAGTAATACTCAACAAAGTCCCCTGTAGCAGCTATCTGCATCATCCAGCACCAATAGTGCTACAATAAAGTCCCCTGTAGCAGCTATCTGCATCATCCAGCACCAATAGTGCTACAATAAAACATTACTATATCAAAACTTTACTGAATAAGATGTCTATTGGTCCAAACTAATGCCATCCTCTGTTTTAGTCGCGTTGTACGACACACAGAGAGCGACGTAGACATTACTATTTGTGTTCCTCAACTTTATGTGAAGAAGCCCCTACTTCCAGTTGTGGTGGTGGTAGGGGAAGGGGGGGGGGGGGAAAGAAACTCAAAATAAACACATTCAATAAATGTTTTACGTGTACAATACTTATACACAAATACTATATAATAATAATAGTTTATGTAGGATAGCAAACAGTCTGTGTTTGGTCTCTTGGCCTGGTTAAGCAACACAAAATCTCCCTTCATTCCTTAGTCCTGTTCTGGTAGCTTTGTATTACATGTTTTACTGTCACCGATGTAATGCTTACCATTAGCGTGGCATGTGGCATGGATACTATACAGTTAAGTAGTCTGTTAATGTAATGCTTACCATTAGCGTGGCATGTGGCATGGATACTATACAGTTAAGTAGTCTGTTAATGTAATGCTTACCATTAGCGTGGCATGTGGCATGCATACTATACAGTTAAGTAGTCTGTTAATGTAATGCTTACCATTAGCGTGGCATGTGGCATGGATACTATACAGTTAAGTAGTCTGTTAATGTAATGCTTACCATTAGCGTGGCATGTGGCATGGATACTATACAGTTAAGTAGTCTGTTAATTATAACTAGGACAATTATCTTTACCAATATCTTATTATTACTAAGAATTAAGGAGAGCAATTGCATTTACATTGTTACCATTTGGGAAGAGTCAGGCAGGATATAAATGTGGAAATATGCAGCCCATTTGCTCTTTTTAAAATACATGAGGTTATCTGGTTTGGTGTTTATACTAGATTTGGTGTTTATACTCCAAAATATTCCCGACAAGTTGCTTAAAATAATTCACAAAGAAAAGCTAACGGGAAAAGGGCTCTTTTGAATCTCCAGCTAACCTAAAGTATTCGATGACACACTCTTTCATTATATTCGATGACACACTCTTTCATTATATTCGATGACACACTCTTTCATTATATTCGATGACACACTCTTTCATTATATTCGATGACACACTCTTTCATTATATTCGATGACACACTCTTTCATTATATTCGATGACACACTCTTTCATTATATTCGATGACACACTCTTTCATTATATTCGATGACACACTCTTTCATTATATTATGGTTATTAGTAGGCTATTGTATACAGCCGAGGACGAACATCAAATAAACATAGGGGAAAACATTCATGGGGGTGACACTCGTTACAGGCAGCCTGCCTTTTGTCTCCTTGATACACATAGGAAAATAAAACTTATCAATCAACCTTTTGACTCCAACAGACCTTTCCTAATCTGAATACATCATTATAATAATAGCCATAAACGGCCATAGCATCACTGTTCATTGAAAGTGTTGAACTGCAGCTCATAATTACTGTTACACGAGTGTCAATACATTGTATCTGGAAAGACTATAACCAATTAAACTGATTAACCAATTAAACTAGTAATTTCAAGCCTTATTAGACGTGTTCGACTTCCACCATATGTCAGTGAATATTTACTTTTTCATGGCAAGTGTGGTGTGAACATGATATTTCATTTTGACAGCTATTATTGGAACATATAGGAAAATGGCATACACAAGTAGATATAGCTGCTAATAAGCTGCTGTGATAATAAAACGTTAATAACCTGTTAACAGTAGATGATGTTTCAATTGGCTCAGAGGTGAAATTATTGTTTCGATGAAATATTATGTCATCAATATTTATAGTTGTAAGCCCACATCACTGCAGAGAGAACCAGATGAATGTGTTTGTGTGTGTGTTTTGTGTGTGTGTTATATTAATATTTGTATTTTTTATTTGTATTATTGAATTGGGTAATAATGGTAGATGTGAACAGTGTTATGGTAGATTTGTTAAAGTATTATGTTAGTATTGGTAGAAGGTACCGGTAATATTAATCATAATAGCAATGTAGTAATATGTAACAATGGTATCATGTTAGTAATGTTAGTATAACCAAACAGACACCTCTGGGGTTCGTTGGGACACTCACTATAATTGGATATTTCAACAGCAACACTATCTTACTCTCTCACACACACACACTAACACACTTTAACACCATAGGGACCTCACTGTGAGTGTCTTTCTCTTATACACACAGACACACACACATTATCTCTGTCTCTCTCTCACACCAGCATTTGATCTCAAATTTCCAAAAAAGTGCTCCCACAAAAGAAGGAGTGCATCCCTCTGAGAGCAAGAATACCTCTCAACAGTCAAGGAAATGGGTGCAAGAATTGCTCACAAGGTGATACAAGCATGAAACTTCCCGGAAATGTTCACAAGGACCTACTTTACAATTTCAGAGCAGGAGCCACCGAGATTTCTGTATTGCATAGCAACGGTTGCTAGGCAAAGCATTTTCCTTAGCAACCGGCAGCAACGATGCAGTTTCTGAACTACTATGAAGTGTTATGACTTTGTACTTTTATTTATTTTCCTATATTCACTCCTAAAATGGTTCAAAAGATGTATAAAAGCATATATATCTATATAATAGAGTGAATGTCAGCACACAACCAGGGCACACTGGTGACATCACTGCTGTGTAACTCAGCATGGGGTTCAGTACCAGCTGATCTAGATATACTAGTACTTTAATAAGTACTAGTATATCTAGATCAGTGTCCCAAATGCTATCTAACAGCCCCAAATCCACTAGCTACTAAACTGTAGTTTGTAGTTGGTAGATGTAGTTAGATAGCCGCGCCTGAATTGACAGGATGTGCCAGCGCGGGAGAGCCGAGCCAAGGGTAACGGGGCTTAAGAATTACCCGGAAGGTGTACAGATCGCACGGGACTTAAATGGCACTGGATGAACGATTGGGCTAGGTGTAGGGAAACTGAACCTAGTTGTATCCCATAAAGGAACGTGTGCAACAGATGTATTTGATAAAGGTGGTAAAAGGATAAACCCTCGGCCTTAATCATATTTTGTTTCCAGTTTCAGCAAGTTTGATATATTTGATCTGCGCACAGTGATAGTCAAGACGTACTGAATATTCACAGAAATGGCCAGTGCCTCATCTTCATCTGTTCAAGCAACTGATAGGACTATCTGTGTTTTTTGTCAACTGGACACCAAAGAGTCTCTCATATCACCAACTGACAGAGGCTATGAAACCATAGTAGACAACATCACACAGTTTAGTAACCTTGACTCAATGCCAATCAAAATCAATCTGGCACGACTTGACCATGGGAATGGTATTCAATTAACATTGAAAGAACAGAATGCAAAGTGGCACAAATCTTGTTATCAGAAGTTTTCACATACCAAACTGGAACGCGCAAAACGAAAGCACAAGTCTGAGGAAGATGGGACTGCTTCAAAACGAATTTTCACACGTAGCACTAGCAGTGGTGGTGATACTGCCTCAAGTGGAACAGTTGGCAGCAATTGTCCCAAATGCTTCTTTTGTTCCCAGCAGCAAACAAAGGAGAACCTCCGCGAAGTCTGTACATTTCAACTAGATTTTCGTGTGAGGAAATCCGCACATGATCTACAAGATGAAAATCTTCTTGCAAAATTAAGTGCAGGAGACCTTATTGCCCAGGAGGCAAAGTATCATGCAAACTGCCTTACAAACCTGTACAATAGAGCACGTGCAAAGGTATCACAGGATCAGGATGCCTCAGATGACCAGACATGTAAAGGAATTGCTTTGGCTCAGCTGATTTCCTACATTGAGGAGAAGAGGCAAGATGAGGATGTGAAGGTGTTCAGACTTGCAGATCTTGTGAAGCTCTACACTGACAGGCTAAATCAACTTGGAGTGGATGTTACTGCACGAGTAAACAGTAAGCATCTGAAAGACCGCATTCTCATGCATCTCCCAAGGATGAAAGCTTACAAAGAAGGATGAGATGTGTTCATGGCTTGTGAAGAAGATGTTGGCTCTATTCTCCGAGAAGGATACCAGACTGATCGAGACGAGCAGAGTGTCATGATGACCCAAATTGCTGAAATGATCCGACAGGACATCTTCGCACACAAAATAACATTCTCTGGATCGTTTGGCCATAACAGCCAAGTGGAGTCTGTTCCACGGTCCCTTTTGTCACTGGTCAGCATGCTTATCAATGGTTCAAACATCACAGATCAAACATCCAACACAACTATCAGCCAACCAATACTATCCATTACTCAGCTGTTGGTGTACAACAGCATCAAGAGACGCAGGGATTCTGTGAGAAATCCACAAGTATATCACAGCAAAGATCGTGAAACACCACTACCCGTCTATGTAGGTCTTAAGGCTCATGCACTAACCAGAGATAGAAAGTTGATTGAGAGTCTATATACTCTTGGTATGTCGGCATCATACAACCGCACAATGGACTTGATCACATCATTGGGTAATAACGTCTGTGACTATTACCATCAGATTGGCACAGTCTGCCCTCCTCAACTTCGCAAAGGGCATTTCATCACCAGTGCTGCAGACAGCATCGACCACAACCCTAGCTCTGCGACATCTACAAGTTCATTCCATGGCACCAGCTTGTCCTTGTTCCAGAATCTCACTCCGCGAGATGTCTGTGAAGATGAAGACAATGGCCAAGGATTCACTAATTCAATAACTCAAGAGAGGGGGTTGAGGAAAATGAGCGACTTGCCCCTTTCGTACACTGAACTGAAACCAACACGGTTGCCAAAAAATGACGTCTTTGTCCCACCCATCCCTGCAGACCTGGGTTCTTCCAACACCCCTTTGACCAAGGACATGGACAAGGAATATGACTGGCTGAGTCATGTTGAGAAACATCATGCAGATGACATATCAGCAGAGGCGACTTTGTCTTGGGCAGCATACCATGCCAGCAGAGTGCCAGACCCAGACATTCTGCCATCTGTGAATGCCATGATGCCTCTCTTTGTTGAGGAAGCCAGCTCACCATCTATGCTTCGGCATTGCATGGAAGTGGTGAAGTCAGCAGTTCATCACCTCAACCCTGGCCAGACTCCAGTGATTAGTGGGGACCAACATCTGTATGCTACACTGAAGAAGCTGCAATGGAATATGTCCGAACTGTATGGTGAGGACAAGTTTGTAATGCTTATGGGGGGGAGGCACATGATGAGTTTACTGCGACATTCTATGAGCTGCACAATGCACCTGAACAAATTGGTGAATCGACTGAGGCTTCTCTGGAGTACTTCACCATTCGACTCTATGACAGGACAGCAACTTCTCGTTCCATCAATGAAGTCAGAAAGAATCTGATCATCCACAAAGGACGTCAGATATCATGTCTACCTCCAACCAAGGCTGCTCTACAGCAACACATGAAGAGGGCAGTACTACAAGGTGGGCACCACTGGGGCTGCACCACGGTGCCAGAACGACAGTTGCCCTCTCCAAGTGAGTGGGGATGGACTTGCCCAGAAAAGTGGAGGCCTCTGTGGTCTAACTTGCCCGAAGCCAGTGCAACCTGCCCAGAACTACTGAAGTGTTCTTGCCGAGGAGGATGCACAGACTGCAAATGTGTTGATGCGCATCTAAAATGCACAGCCTACAGCAAATGCAAAAGTGACTGTGACAACAGTGTCTGAAGCTTTAGGAGTGGCATTTTTATAGCCTGACTTGCCCTAAATTGGATTTTATGCCACATAATTCTTGTATATGATCTCCAAATGCAATGCTACATGTTTTTTAGAACAAGGAGTTGAGAAAAAACCATAGCACCTCACAGTTTTCCAGAAACTGCATTGTTGCTGCCGGTTGCTAAGGAAAATGATTTGCCTAGCAACCGTTGCTATGCAACACTGAAATCTCGGTGGCTCCTGCCCTGAAATTGTAAAATAGGTCTTTGTGAACTATTGTGGAAAGTTTTATGCTTGTATCACCTTGTGAGCAATTCTTGTCCTATTTAGTACCGATTACCCTCACTGTAAACTGAGGGGTTCTAAGAGAAACCTGAGTCCGCTTAAGGTAGTATTATTTAATGCCAGGTCATTTAGGAATATATTCTCTGAACTTCGGACATTGTTGCCTTCAGAATGCCTGGATGTAGTGGCTATTACTAAATCCTGGATCCACAGTGATACCAGAAATTATGTTGGGGAATTTGAAATACATGGCTATACATTTTTTAACAAAGATCGAACCATGCAGGAAGGGAGGGGGGGGAGGGGGGTTACATAAGACATTTTCTAAAACCAATGACTGCAAGATAATATCAGAACATGAACTGCATGGAGTAAACCTCAATCTAGGTAACTCTATAGCATTGTTCTGGTGTACAGGCCTCCACATCAAAATGTTGAAAAGGATGAACTTCTGTACACAATACTGAGTGCTGTTATCGTGGGTAAAACGAGTGTGATCTTAGGTGACTTCAATTGCCTAGTAAGCTGGGAAGCAAGAACTGCCGATGCTGAAGGTTGGCGTCTTCTGGACATTACTAATGATAACGTTTTGACCCAGTTTGTGAACGAACCAACTAGATGCAACAATGTACTAGATCTTGTGTTCACCACTGAAGAAAAAAGTGTGACCAACTTATCTGTTGGGGAATCACTCGGAGGTAGTGAGCACAATCTAGTTAGATTCTCTCTTTGCACATTTAGCAGCAGACCCATGTTACGACCGGGACTCGTATAAAACAAGGGCTCTTAATCATTGGACTAGAAAGGCACACAGCCACAACGGTAACACTAGATCCAACCCTCGAACTTATAATGCCGGCGCACAAAAACACCTATACCCTCCAGAGTTAAAACTGCGATAGCGGGGTATCCTCTAACTCGGTATAAATGCACTACTACTACAGGCTGATGATCTCTGATACAGCCTCATCACAACAACATACAATTACATTAATAATGTATACAAGGAAAAAGATAGAGAGCTTAATTAAATCACTGGAATGATTTAATGCAAACAAGAAGAAGGTATAATTACAGTTACTCTAAACAATAATAAACTGTCACTCCTATATTAAAGAAAGTGAATGAAAGTCCTAAAGCATCGAGCAGGAATCTTCTGAAGAAAGTCTGATGCTGCTTAAGATGATCGAATCGGATTTTGAACTGTTATATAAAGCAGGAACAAGATATGACAAGTGTAGGGACATACGTGTTAACTGGCACGGGAATAACGATAAATGTCCAATAGTATTATCTCCAACAACAAAAGAAGTACTTCCTCAGGCAACACAAAAGCCTGCTCGGGTTGTGCAACTCAACAACAACCAAGGCTTGCAATCAACGTGAATAAAAATGCTGCATACATAACATAAGAGCTTATAATCCTAATCGGGTGTCTGCTAGGCGAATAAAGTCTAGCTGGGATGTCGTAGGCTAGGAAACAATGGCTGAGCAAGCGGCTCGTAGCCTAGCGAGGTCCTTAAGACTGTACGGCCAAATTACGTTAAATGACGGGGTGCTCTCTTGAGAGATCCAGATCGCTAGTATCTGGTTCTCTCCTGGCGACCCTCTCAAAGTCAAAGCAAAACGAGTTAGCACAGTGTTGGGTGGCAGAGGCAAAAGCCCTCACTCGCAACACAGTGCTAAACTCACAAGGTACACAGTCAGAAAGACCACCTAGGCTTCCCACGTATCCGTTGCGATTGTACAGGTTCAACAAAACCTGCTACACATCGGAAATCACAACACCAGTAGCCACACCCCAGTCTAGCATTAAATAGCCCATCAGACAACCAAGAAATAGGTAGGGAGACACCGCGAGTGTGTCGAACCTCTACAGACAAAATGTTAACCCCTCCAAAATGTCTAACTAAGCATGAAATATCTGAGAGCTTCAGCATATAATACGATGGCCGATATCTGAAATTATTGCAGAACCAAAGGGGAGTTATGATATTAAATAGATTAGATGCATAAGAGGTAAGAAGTTGAGAGAGAGAGAAAGTGTTCTATAGGTAGAAGTCGGGGACAGGTGGCAAGGCAGGTGTGAAGGGTATGCTGGTCAGGCAAGCTCTGAGCAAGGAAGGCACAAAGACAGCAGGGAGTGCGGGGGGGTCTACTTCCTGCCGCGGCAGGAGGGCTGCAAGGCGACCAGCCACTCAGAGGGCCCGGCCGTGGCATGACGTCACCGAGACAACACGTAACACTGCGCGGACTACCCTCTGCCTCCTGCACTTACTCACTCACACTCTCTAGCTGTATCATTCAGTCTTATACATTAAACTTTTAACTGATGATATAAAATATAATGCATTGTCACAGGCGAAAATAAAGACAACTTCTATACTGCCTGTGACATGACGATTCACAAGAAAGAAAGTACAACATTGTAGATAGACTGCAGCCAAATTCACTGCACTGGCGAGTGTTAGCGAGTGGCCAAGCGAGCAGCTGACCCCATGTGGCGTTCTGCTAAGCTGCAGGCATCACACCCCACCCAAGATATTAGACGCTCAACCATGAGCTCCATATCTGACAACCAGAACCCCGATAAGACTCGCCACCCCTAACCACTTCGCAACAAAGAAGGCAAAGCTCAGTTCTCATCAAAAAAAAATTAAAACCCCTCCAAACACAATAGCTTAATTCATACTGCTATGCTCCTAGAGCGAGCTTCTACTAGCCCAGCCTTCTGAGAGAAGTACAGGTTCGACTCAGAACTTCAGCTATAACATACTCAAAAAATTTAACTATTAAAGAAATAGTTTTTATAGAATTTTCATTTTTAATATGTTTATGGCGGCTGCACTTACAGGCGCAAGCCAATTTTACTCACAAACCCGCACACCTGTGGAAGCCTAACTCGGATCCTCCACCCTTGACAAACAGTCAGCAATCACGTTATCACTACCGGCAATATGGCGAATGTCTAAATTGTACTCCTGTAACATCAACGACCACCGTGTCAGTCTCATATTCCGATTGTGAAACTGATTGAGAAATTTAAGAGGGTGGTGATCAGTATACACTACCACGACTGGTCCATAGGTCGGAACATACACCTCGAAGTGCCTGAGCGCCAGCACTATCGCCAGTAATTCTTTCTCCACCACTGAGTAATTCTTCTGGGACGAATTGAACTTTTTTGGAGAAAAAACTTACTGGGTGTTCCAGGCCCTCTTCGTCTGTCTGCATCAAGATGGCACCAGCCCCAACCCCGCTGCCATCAGTTGCCAACTGAAACGGTCTGTCAAAGTCTGGGGCCCTGAGTATTGAATGAGTGCATAAAAGGTGTTTAACCCTTAATTAGCGGCGAGCAACATAAGTCGAGTTAAAAAAAGCTGGACTATGTGGCGGCGCTCGACATAGGTCGAGTGGCAATTTCAGCACGTAATGTGGCTGAGAGAGAGAGACAAGTGGTGGCAGGAGACTAGCGAGCGTATGACTGCTCCAGACCACCGCGGCGAACCTACTGACACAAATCTCAGCTCCCTCCTCCCTCTCTCACTCGCTACATACTCAATTATGTACCGAAAGTACCGAATTACCTGCTTTTTGCACTCGCGTTGCACGGTTATTGCAAGAAAACTATCCATCATACAAGGATCGTTATGGTGTCATTCGAAAGCTCTGTTTATGCCCTTTCAGGGATAGGTACTGGTTTTACGTTCTGGGTCTTATTTAGGCATGAAAATGATCACGTAAACAGCCCTATTTTGGCTAAAAACACCCCGCTGTGCGGTACATATAAATAAACCGCATAGGCCGCTCGTAAGGTGTTAACAAGGGAAAATGCCTTTTCACACTCCGGCGCCCACAGAAATTTCTTATCCTTCGCTAATAAGTCAGTCAGAGGTGCTAACACAGTTGAATATCCTTGAATGAAGCGGCGATAGTACCCGATCATGCCCAAAAACCTCATAATCTGCCGCTTGGTGGTCGGTCTAGGGAACTGATTGATAGCCTGTATCTTATTCTGAGGAGGGCAAACCTGGCCTCTCCCGACAACAAATCCTAGATACTGCACAGTTGCCCTTACAAAGTCACACTTTTTCAGATTCACCACCAAGCCCGCTTCACTAAGCTTGTTAAACAAGGCTTCAATGTGTGCACAGTGACTTTCAAAGTCATCGTCATAAATTATCACATCGTCTAACTACACAGTACAGTTAGGGATGTCTGCTACTAGGTCATTCATCAGCTTCTGGAAAGTCGCTGGTGCATTCTTGAGTCCATAGGACTTATTCACACTAATAAGGCGTACGGTCCGGACGGTGTTCCTCCTGTTGTTCTCAAAAACTGTGCTTCCGTGCTGACTCCCTGCCTAGGCAAACTCTTTCGTCTCTGTCTATCCTCTAACGTCTTCCCTTCATGCTGGAAGTTTGCTCACATTCAACCTGTCCCAAAGAAGGGTGACCGCTCTCAACCCTCCAACTATCGTCCAATTGCTCTTATCTCTTGTCTTTCTAAAGTTTTTGAAACTATTCTGGCTTCCAAATTTCTTAAGCATTTCTCTTCTCATAATCTGCTCTCAGATCGCCAGTATGGCTTCCTTAAGGGTCGCTCTACTGGTGATCTTCTTTCATATCTTACTAACTTGGTCATCCTCCTTTCGGGACTTCGGTGAGACTTTTTCTATTGCACTAGACATATCGAAAGCCTTCGATAGAGTCTGGCATAAATCTTTAATATCTAAACTACCCTCCTTCGGTTTCTATCCCTCCATCTGTGCCTTTGTCTCTAATTTCCTTTCCGGCCGTTCCATAGCTGCAGTTGTGGACGGCCATTGTTCACTTCCTCACCCTATAAACTCCGTGTTCCTCAGGGCTCTGTCCTATCTCCTATTCTCTTTCTAATTTTTATAAATGATCTCCTTAACTGTACCTTAATTCCCATCCATTCATACGCAGACGACTCAACCTTACACTACTCCATTAGTTTTTCAGAACGCCCCAGCCAGCAATCCCTCAACGACAAACGTAATGAAGCCATAGAACTCTTAAATTCTGATCTAAATACTATTTCCAATTGGGGCAGAGAAAACCTTGTTAACTTTAATGCTTCCAAAACCCAATTTCTCCATCTATCTACCCGTCAGGATCTCCCAGCGGACTATCCCTTATTCTTCAACAATACAAAAATCAACCCTTCATCTTCTCTCAATATTCTTGGTGTCTCTTTTTCTTCTGCTCTCATTTGGAAGGACCATATTACCAGTCTTGCTAAGGCAGCCTCCCAGAAGCTGGGTGTGCTCAACCGCCTTAGGGGGTTCTTTTCCCCTGCACAGCTTCTTGCTCTGTACAGGGGCATAGTGCGCCCTTGTATTGAGTATTGTTCACATGTGTGGGGAGGTTCCTCTCACACCGCTCTCCTAGACAAAGTTGAAAGGAAGGCCTTTCGTATCATTAACTCCCGTCCACTCACCAACTCTCTGCAATCTCTCTCTCCGCCGCAATGTTGCATCTCTCTCGCTATTCTATCGCTACTATAATAATCAGTGTTCTTCAGAGCTATCCCAGTGCATACCACCTCCTTTACGTAGGGCACGTGGTACCCGTCTTGCAACTCAATCCCACCCCTACTCTGTGCAACTCTCCAACCCAAGAGTGAAACGTTACTCTCAAACTTTCTTCTACTCAACATCTGAGCTCTGGAACTCTCTCCCAGAATCAGTCTTTCCCTCTTCCTATGACTTAAATTTCTTCAAACTCTGTGTGTCCAGACATTTTGGCTCGAACGTCCCTTGATTTTGGCCCTGTCACTCTTTCAACTATGGGGGAGGCACTCGCTATAGGCAGTTATGCCTTTTGCCTCCCTCAATCACATAGAAAAAAAAAAAAAAAAAAAAAAAAAAAGGGCATGACGTTACAACAGTAGGTGTTACCATCCACCACAAACCCGCAAACCTCCTTCGCTCGCTCCGACAGCGGCACTTACCAGTAACCTTTCACTAGGTCTACCTTGGTCAGATACTGTGCCTTTCCGATCTTGTCGACACTGTCATCCACACGAGGAAGGGGGTAAGCATTGGTGGGGGTTAAACCATTTAACCGCCGGAAACACAAAAACGAACTTTCCCATCAGGCTTGGCCTGCAGAGTGACGGGAGATGTCCACCTAACTGCACCCTCTTCTATCAGGCCCCGATCCAACATATTTGCTAACTCGTCCCTGAGTGCTGGGAGTTTGATAGGAGGGACTCGGTATGGCACTAATTTAAAGGGTGGGTGATCTCCTACATCCACATCATGCACCGCATGAGTTGTGAGGCCTGCGTGCTCCGCAAACACAGCAGGGTATGAACCGAATAGGTGCTGCACGGCTACACGCTGTTGCTCAGGCAGGTGCTCTAGAGCCTCGTGAGCCACCTGTCTCGAGTTCCCCGTCCACTGGTCTGCAGAGACATGACAATCCCAGTTATCCTCCACCTGAGCATGACTATCCCTTCCTCCTTCTCCACCTTGACCGCTGCAAGTCATCACCGGGACAGTGAGAGGCTCAGGGGGGTGCCTCACATACTCCTTCATCATATTTACGTGGCACAACTGATTCCTCTTCCTCCTGTCTGGAGTGGCCACCAGGTAATCAAGATCTGAGATCTACTCCACCACCCTATAAGGACCAGTGTACTTAGCGGATAAGGGATGACCCACCAAAGGCAGCAAGATCAACACCTCCTGACCCACCTGAAACTCCCGGAGTTTCAGCTTCTGATCGTACCTGTCCTTCATCAGGGCCTGGGATCCCACCAGATTTTGACCAGCCAACTCCAAGCTCTTCAACATCCGTTCTCTGCTCTCGAGGACATATTTTAATAATGAACACGGCTTAGTAGTACCCTCCCAGATCTCCTTAACCATGTTGAGAGGGCCTCTGATGCGATGGCCAAAAACAAGCTTATTTGGACTAAACCCGAGGTTTCACCAGGTACCTCTCTCGCAGCGAACAATACATAAGGCAAACCCAGGTCCCAGTCCTTACCATTCTCCAAACAATAACAATGGAGCATACTCTTCAAGGTCGAATGCCACCTCTCCAACACCCCTTGGCTCTCAGGGTGATAAGCCGACGACACTACAGTATTAATCCTGTGTTGCTGCATTGTCTGTGTAAATATGCTCGAGGTAAAGTTAGACCCCTGGTCAGACTGTATTTCCTGCGGATAACCATACCAGGAAAAGTACAAAAGCAAGTTCCTAACCACCGTCTTTGCCATGCCATTCCTCATGGGGTATGCATCAGGATAACGGGTTGCTACATCCATTATCGTCAGGAGAAATTTATTACTGGCACTAGTAGGAGGGAGGGGACCAACCATGTCTATAACTACCTTACTGAAGGGGGGCTCCATGACAGGAATAGGTTGAAACGGATCCTTTGGGATGCATTGGTTCAGTTTCCCCACTTTCTGGCAGGTACTGCACATTGCCACCCATGACACAACCTGTGCTTTTAAACCTGGCCACCAAAACAACTTAACCAAAGCCGCTACCGTCTTGCGTACTCCCAAGTGTCCTGCCAACGGCACATCGTGGGCCAACCTTAGTAGGCTATCCCTGCATGCCCTCGGCACAACCAGCTGGTCTACCACTCCTGACCCACCCTCCCAACTTCTCTTCGGGTCTTGAAATCGCCGATACAATATTTCCTCAATTTAAAAAAAATCTCCTGGCTTTGCATCCCCGTCCTCTTCGAGCTCGACAGCACCATTACCACACTTCTGAACTTCCGGATCCTCCAACTGCAGTTTACTAATATCCGAGGGAGCCAACCTGTCTAAATGCTTCCGAAGCAACCCATGTCCTCCCCCAATATCAAACTGACAACCCTTTTTTCTCTCTGTGTGCAACGTTGCTGCCTCGGAGTCTCTTCCTGCCCTACCTCCTCACTAGCTGTGACAGGTCCTGGGGCTTCTCCAGACTCCAACAATGGTGCCAATACTTAGTCGCCAAGAAGCGCTGCTGGTACTAAACTCTCCAAACTTTTACCAACATTAGCCGTCTTCTTCCGACCGTTCCTCCGCTGATCAGAAGATTGAGGAATAGGCTGTGACACTTTGGATGCATGAGATCTTGTAACAATGCACGCCATAGGTTGTACATGACACTTCTCTACCCACTCCTGTTCCTCCCTACTCACGTCGGCCAGCTTCTCGGCAACGACTAAGGGTGAAACCTCAGAAGTAGGCACCGCAAAGTCGTTGCCGAGAAGGAGGTCGACGCCCCCAACAGGCAAGTTCTCCACAATTCCCACATCCAACTCTCGTGTCACACCCTCTACCTCCAGTTCCGTCCTGACCAACGGGTATGACCTGATAGCATTGATACCTTGCACCACAACCACCTGTGCCGCGTTTATTGGTCTACCAGTAAAGTTCTTCATCAAGGTCTGAGAGGCACCCGTGTCTCGCAACAGCTCAACTCCATGCTTCTTACCAGCCCACTTCACGCAGCCACACCCTCGATGGTCACAAAAGACATCGCGGACAGGGTTCGAGCCTTCTGGATTCTTCTCCACTGGCATTGTCCCAGCCTCTGACGTTATACCCTAGGCAAACTCAGACGACTTCGGGGACACCCCAATGTTGCGAGCCAAAGACACAACTGCATTAGGTGGCTTGCATGGACAGGCTCTTGCAAAATGCCCCTCCTTATGACAATGGAAGCACTCTAGCTTTCCCTTGGGCTTCCCTTGAGGTGAGGAAGGACCCAGACCCTTTCTAAACGGGACGGTACTAGGTTTATGGTCAGTTTTGGTGTCGTTGCTCTTGTTCTTAGTGTAATTATGTGTATCAGTGTTTCGGGGGGGGGGGGGGGGGAGGGTTACGCTCCTTATTGCCTGCATCACTTCTCTGTGCAGAACCGCACCCACGAATCAAAGATAACCTAAGGTCAGCCATCTCAGCTGCCTCCTGAAGAGTTTTTTTTTCTTTTTTTTATTTAAGATTCAATGTCAGATCGCCGCCCGTACACTTGAAAAATTGTTTTAGAAGCATCAGCTGTTTCAACTCCTCAAACGTCGATGCCTTCTCAGAACGCAGCCAGTTTCTAAATGCATCGGACAGATCCCGGGCATGCTCAAGAAAGGTGCACTCACGACCCTTCGTCACACCCCGGAACTTCAATCTGTACGTCTCTGGTTGTAACTCATATGCCCGCAGGACAGCCTCCTTCAATACCTCATAATCGATGCACGACTCCAAAGGCAACGCATCATATGCCTTGAGTCCTTTGCCAACCAACCTAGAGGAAACAAGGGTTGCCCACTTAACCTCGGGCCATTGGTGCTCCCGGCACTTCTTCTCAAAACGCATGAAAAATTCGGTGACACCCGACTCGTCAAATACAGGGACTAACTTAAGAAGGTGCGATAAAGGCTGATCAAGACCTCGATTCCCAGAACCGAGACGCTGCCCTGTTGACTCCACCCTAGACTTCTCAAGATCTATGTCTGCACAGTACTTCGTAGCCTCAATCTGAAGCTCAGCTTCCCGCTGCCGCTATTGTTGCTTGAGCTGAGCTTCATGTCTGGCCTTTCTCTCCTCAGACTAAACCTCTCGCTGCCGTTGGTGAATCTTAGCCATCTCAAGCTGGAAGAGCATATCTGCAGTTAAACCTTGAGGAGGAAGAGATGCAACAATTGGAGACTCACCCAAGTGCAAACCACGCTGCCAGTGACTATCGGCCTGCGGGAACGTACCCGGCTCCGGAGCCCGAGGGGGCGCCATGGTAGGAGTCGAGTGGAATGGGGGCTGGGCCGAAGGTGCCCCAGCTCCCGCTCCACCCGAAGCCCCACGCACCCCGCCGAACACACAGGCCACCAGGTCACCTCTCGGCATGCTGCTAGTGCCCACATGCCCCATGACCGTGGCCAAACACTGGAGACCATACCGATCAATCCCCGACACCTGGTCAGCAGTAACAGGCACCTCCACAAACTTCCTTGCATCCTCCTCACTAGTTATAACTCTAATGCCTTCGGACAAACCCCGCTGCTGCACCTCAGAGCCTGCTTCCCGTACTGTGTCCTCACTGTACACTGATCCGTCGTCCGACATAGTGTTCACCGAAAATTCTCAACGTTTATATATAAAAAAAAAAAAAAAAAAAAAAAAAAATCTTATGTAGCACTATTCACTCCAAAATGCTTGAAGACTCTTAAGTGTTATACTACTTGCCAAAAAACATCTGTGTCCACTATATTCCATTAAACAAAAAAACAAATGACCACAACACTCCTGCAATATTTCTCTAAGTTCACAAAATCCTAAGCAAGGTTGCCATTTGTTACGACCGGGACTCGTATAAAACAAGGGCTCTTAATCATTGGACTAGAAAGGCACACAGCCACAACGGTAACACTAGATCCAACCCTCGAACTTATAATGCCGGCGCACAAAAACACCTATACCCTCCAGAGTTAAATCTGCGATAACGGGGTATCCTATAACTCGGTATAAATGCACTACTTCTACAGGCTGATGATCTCTGATACAGCCTGATCACAACAACATACAATTACGTTAATAAGGTATACAAGGAAAAAGATAGAGAGCTTAATTAAATCACTGGAATGATTTAATGCAAACAAGAAGAAGGTATAATTACAGTTATTCTAAACAATAATAAACTGTCACTCCTATATTAAAGAAAGTGAATGAAAGTCCTAAAGCATCGAGCAGGAATCTTCTGAAGAAATCTGATGCTGCTTAACACCTTACGAGCGGCCTATGCGGTTTATTTATATGTACCGCCCAGCGGGGTGTTTTTAGCCAAAATAGGGCTGTTTACGTGATCATTTTCATGCCTAAATAAGACCCAGAACGTAAAACAAGTACCTATCCCTGAAAGGGCATAAACAGAGCTTTCGAATGACACCATAACGATCCTTTTATGATGGCTAGTTTTCTTGCAATAACCGTGCAACGCGAGTGCAAAAAGCATGTAATTAGCCACTTTCCCGTTACAATTCCTTATATAGCGAGTGAGAGAGGGAGGAGGGAGCTGGGATTCGTGTCAGTATGTTCGCCGCGGTGGTCTGGAGCAGTCATACGCTCGCTACTCTCCTGCCACCACTTGTCTCTCTCTCTCAGCAACATTACGTGCTGAAATTGCCACTCGAGTTATGTCGAGCGCCGCCACATAGTCCAGCTTTATTTAACTCGACTTATGTGGTGAGCCGCTAATTAAGGGTTAAGATGATCGAATCGGATTTTGAACTGTTATATAAAGCAGGAACAAGATATGACAAGTGTAGGGACATACAATGTTAACTGGCACGGGAATAACGATAAATGTGCAATAGTATTATCTCCAACAACAAAAGAAGTACTTCCTCAGGCAACACAAGAGCTTGCTCGGGTTATGCAACTCAACAACAACCAAGGCTTGCAATCAACGTGAATAAAAATGCTGCATACATAACATAAGAGCTTATAATCCTAATCGGGTGTCTGCTAGGCGAATAAAGTCTAGCTGGGATGTCGTAGGCTAGGAAACAATGGCTGAGCAAGCGGCTTGTAGCCTAGCGAGGTCCTTAAGACTGTACGGCCAAATTACGTTAAATGACGGGGTGCTCTCTTGAGAGATCCAGATCGCTAGTATCTGGTTCTCTCCTGGCGACCCTCTCAAAGTCAAAGCAAAACGAGTTAGCACAGTGTTGGGTGGCAGAGTCAAAAGCCCTCACTCGCCTAACACAGTGCTAAACTCACAAGGTACACAGTCAGAAAGACCACCTAGGCTTCCCACGTATCCGTTGCGATTGTACAGGTTCAACAAAACCTGCTACACATCGGAAATCACAACACCAGTAGCCTCACCCGAGTCTAGCATTAAATAGCCCAGCAGACAACCAAGAAATAGGTAGGGAGACACCGCGAGTGTGTCGAACCTTTACAGACAAAATGTTAACCCCTCCAAAATGTCTGACTAAGCATGAAATATCTGAGAGCTTCAGCATATAATATGATGGCCGATATCTGAAATCGTGCAGAACCAAAGGGGAGTTATGATATTAAATAGATTAGAAGCATAAGAGGTAAGAAGTTGAGAGAGAGAGAAAGTGTTCTATAGGTAGAAGTCGGGGACAGGTGGCAAGGGAGGTGTGAAGGATATGCTGGTCAGGCAAGCTCTGAGCAAGGAAGGCACAAAGACAGCAGGGAGTGCGGGGGGTCTACTTCCTGCCGCGGCAGGAGGGCTGCAAGGCGGCCAGCCACTCAGAGGGCCCGGCCGTGGCATGACGTCACCGAAACAACACGTAACACTGCGCGGACTACCCTCTGCCTCCTGCACTTACTCACTCACACTCTCTAGCTGTATCATTCAGTCTTATACATTAAACTTATAACTGATGATATAAAATATAATGCATTGTCACAGGCGAAAATAAAGACAACTTCTATACTGCCTGTGACATGACGATTCACGAGAAAGAAAGTACAACATTGTAGATAGACTGTAGCCAAATTCACTGCCCTGGCGAGTGTTAGCGAGCGGCTGAGCCCACGTGGCGTTCTGCTAAGCTTCAGGCGTCACACCCACCAGTCCTCAGTGTGCAAAACTTGATTTCAGTTGTGCAAAATTTGAAGACCTTCGGGGAAGCTTATCCCAGATCAGACTTGAGGGTGATAATGTTAATTCGATTTGGTGCGCATTCAAAGAGCAATTTATGGATTGACAAGATGTATTTGCTCCTACTAAACTTACCCAATCAGGATCAAGTCAATCAAAATGGTTCACAAGTGACATAGCTTAAGCAGTTAGAAAGAAAAATGTTACATACAGAAAAACCAAAAGAAATATAGACCAAAGAAATTGAGATTTCTTTAAAAATATGTGTAGATGAGTGAAATCTCTAATAAAGGAAGTAAAGCAGAATGAAGAACTCAGGGTTGCAGCCCTCAGCAAAGAGAGTCCTAAAGAGTTATTCAGTTATGTGAACAGCAGGAAGCCATTCAAAAGTAGCATTGTACCTCTAAAGGATCCAACAGGCCAACTACAAACCTCTGACACTGATATAGATAAATCCCTAAACAACTGTTTTGCATCAGTATTCACAAGGGAAAATACCAGTGACATGCCAAGTCCAGAATTAGTGCAGGAGGGTGAAATTCTTAGCAAAATCAGATGTACCCCAGAGAAGGTAACAAAGTTAATAGGTAAGGTAAATAGATGCAAGTCATCCGGCAAAGATAGCTTTCTTCCCCGAATTGTACGTGAAGTGTGAGATGAAATCGCACCTTTGTTGGCAGACATCTTCAATAAATCACTAGATAATGGAGAGGTCCCTGAAGACTGGAAACTGCTCAATGTGACCCCAACCTTTACCCTACTGGATCCCAGCGCCACAGCGTATGCGTCGGCGATGTATGTAACGCTAAATCCCAGCGCCACATACGTTGCGTCCGCTACTTCGAAACGATTTACCCTTGTCCTATGGTAGCTAGAGGCTTGAGGATGGTATGGGAAATTACCTTATGATTTTTCCGAACAGTGGCGGTAGGCGGCAACCCCCTAGCCCATCCGCGCGGGTGAGTAAGGGCGGATGGGGAAAGCCAGTTTACCAACTTATCCCACCGCCACTTTTGTGCTTATTTATTCTTATCCTATGGTAGCTAGAGGGTTCAAATTCATATGGGATATACCTTATGATGTTGCCCAACAGTGGCAATACTTATCAATTGGCAATACCCAAGTCCCGCCGCGGTGGGGAGGGGGGAGAGAGAGCGCGGGAGAGGAACGACTGGGCGGCTTCCCATCGCCCGGCCCAGTTGCCTTGTACCTCGTCGCCTCGCTATGTTTATCGCTCCCCTAATGCTTCCCATAACATAGTTGACTCCCCACCAAGTGGGGAACAGGTGGAGGAGGATGACCCAGACGCCACGGCATTCCTCAAAACTCCGCCAGGTCATGGTAGGGGTAACAAGAGACGAGATAGTGTGTTATGTTGCTACGTACACAGCAAGTTTATGTGTACACTGGTCCTCCCCCACTCCCCCTGCCTTCACCACCACCTCCCCTGCCTCCCCACTAAGAATACGTCAAAACCCATATTTCTAAGTCTAAAGTGCCTAAAACAATGTGTAACACTTATATTCTAACTATAAAATATACGGTAAAGTATAAAATCAATAAACAGAGTACGTGAGAGAGGCATAATAAAAGTGAGAGTGAGTGAAGGGGAAGTCAGGTGTCATTCAGCTGGCAGTGTGTACGTGCGTGAGTCCATGAACAAGGTGGCCGCCAGCCCGCCAGTCGTCATGGTAACTAGGGGACGTGCGCGAGGCTTGCCACTCCCTCGACACTTATAAAACTTGAATCTATGCACTTATCACACTGTAACTTCACTTACAATGACAAAATGTGATACATGTTGCTAATATATGAACTATGAAGGCACACATGATGCTCGGGTGGTGTAAATAACCATCACTCGAAAACTGGACGCATCGTACATCTGCCATGCTGCCGCACTCAGCTGTGCCTTGAAGGGCGGGAAGTTTGAAGGCAGCCCGGCATCAGCTGATGGCTGAGGTTGCCCCCACCCATAGGACCTAAAAATAACCGAGGTGAGTGTTTTTTTGTGTGTTATTCTTCATTCTCACCTATTCAAGCTATTTAAAAAAAAAAAAAAAAAAAAAAAAAAAGGCCAAATCTGCTGGTCTCTCAGTGTACATTTAATTTAAACTAGCTAGCTTTCAGTGGGTTAAGAAGGAGGATCACGAGTGTCCCAAGAATTATCGCCCAATTAGCCTGACTTCTATCATAGTGAAACTCTTAGCAGTGGTACTAGTAGACAGGATAGTTGACTACTTAGAAATCCACAATTTTATTTCAGATTCCCAACATGGATTCAGGAGACACCGATCGTATCTTAGCAATTTGCTGGAATTTGTCCATGAAATGTTGAAAATTATGAGAGCCATAGATATCCTTTAGATTTTCAAAAAGCTTTTGACAAAATGCAGCATTGCAGGCTAATGTCAAAAGTAAGGGAACTAGGTATCAATACAGAAGTCACAAATTGGATAGACAGTTGGCTAAGAGGTAGACAACAACCAGTGGTAATCAATGGAGTTTCTTGAAGGAAATAGTCCTCACACTTTACAATGCTCTGATACGGCCTCTTCTGGTGTATGCTGGTCTCCAGCATTCTAGAAAAATATAGAGCGATTGGAAAGAGTACAAGCTAGGGCTACAAAACTTATTCCATTGCTTAGAAGACTGAGGTATGAGGACCGGTTGAGAGCTCTTGATCTCTTTCCGTTGGAGACACACAGACTATGAGGTCAGCTCATAGAAGTTTTTAAAATATGGGTTTGACAATGTGGACTACAGCAAGATGTTTAGCTTCAATATGAATACAACACGCAACCATGGCTGGAAATTATAATTGAAAAGGTTGGCATATATTTATTAATTAGAGGGGTACTCGGCAGAGCGCATACCTCCACCAGCCCTACACTGGCTGGTTCGTTACCATTAAGATCACAGGCCTAAATTTTGTTCTGGATCTTGGTTTCAAGATATGATCAGGATGTCCGCCTAAATTGAATAACTTTTTCTTTGGCACTTTTCTTATCTGCCCACCAAATTACGTGAAAATCTCCAGACCGACTCCTAATTTTGTTTTTCCTTGGCCCGTATCCTATCTTTCCTCAAAATTTAGTGAACATCGGCTCATAAATGTTGGAAAAATCTTGATTACAGACAACCAACAGACAAAAGGAGACAAAAACATTACCTCCTACATCTTCGTGGACGGAGGTCATAACAAGAGGAATACCATGACCAAGAGTGAGGTAGTAGTCAATATCCCGGGTAACCTCTGATTAACCAGACACAGGGAAGGATGTGAGAAGCCTAAGGAATGGTGGAGGTGGGTGGGGGAAGGGGGTCATATTGAAGTGGGTTTTCACTATACTCTGCTTTTGTTTTCATCTGATAAACAAAAACAAAATAGGGGGGCAGGGGGGAGGTATAATAATGAGGACAATTTGGATGACATATACAGCAGGTCACGAAGAACTGAAATGGTAATATGAAATAGCTACGCTTACCTTAAGGCTGGGGTAAGACATGGACAATACTAGAGGGGCACTCGGTAGAACGCAAGACTATATATATATATATATATATATATATATATATATATATATATATATATATATATTCTGACATACGGAGCCCTGTATGTTAATTTAAGAGTTAGAATTAGAGTTGAAGGAGTGTCAAACTACCCAAGCGGCGAAGCAGACTAGCGAGCGAACCAGCGAGTGGGAAACCAGCTCGTCCGCATACCAGCAAACAAGCCTTCACACCTGCGTGCGTCATAGGGGACCCTGCAAACTACTTCGATGACCCGACGCTATGACGTATGATCGACGCCAGGAGACCCCATTGGTCCACGCACCTGCTATGCAACTCGAGGAGCTATGATAGGGGCGCGCACCATCACTCGCCTCCTGATTCATTCCTACACCATCATTGTTTAATATATAAGACCCAAGTAGTGGGCATTCAAATCAGTCTCATTTGGAGTTGGGGAAGGTGAACTTGCAGCTGGAGGAAGACGGGGTGAAGTATTATAATGGGATTGTGACTGTCAGTCAGATTATATAAGTGTGTGTTAAGTGTGTTTGGTGTAAACACTTACGTTATGTTGGTTAGTGAGATATGTGATTGGGAATTAACGTTAACGCTACTATTATGTACTTCACTATTTGATTGGGAATTAACGTTAACGCTATTATTATGTACTTAACTATTTTAGTTGACTAACTTGTGGACTAAAGCAACTCTTTAAGTAATTGGGTTATGATGAAGGTAATACTATTGTTTTATATTAATACTTACGAGTTCTTTCATTTTCTTTTAATTAAGCTTACATTGCTTAACGGTGCTTAGTACGGTGATGCTATTGTCTCATATTAGTAATATCGCCTTAGACTAACATGGCTGTGTTAATATTACTTCTAGTGATTTCCTAAGCTGAAGAAAATTCTTTTAGCTTCAAAATATTATTTTTGCTTTTCATATTATTTGAGTGAGACCTGAATCGAATCTATGAAGCGATCCTGTAACTTAATTTACTCATAATCAAACTTAAATGTTACGTGGTTAAGAAATACATTTAACTAATTATTAAATATATATCTAACTTGTTATGTGACTTTGATATAAATCCTGATGATAATAATAATATAATACTGTTAACGTAAGACAAGAACCAAGAATAATTACATTAAATATAAATAAAAGGACATATAAGAAAACTATCTATTCATTTCAAAAAGGGTAAGAGACAGAAATATTCTTACTTTAATATTTATCTTTCAAGACTTTTTATAGAATTAATAGTCCTTCTTTAGATATAACTTCTTCGGTTCATAAACATAGCCTACTAAGCTCCGGTTAATTAATAATTCTTTATAAATACTACATGACTTTAATTAGTTTCAGTATTTTTCATAATTAAAGAGTATCAGTCAATAAAGGATACTAAGTCCTAAGATCCAAAAGGAAAGGAAGCAACAACAGGAAATAATTTTATTAGATTTTACTTTTGTTTTGCCTTCAGCTGACTGATACCTTAATATATATCTCTGAGCTATCTAGATTCATCAAGTTAACCACTTGAGGATCAAGATACGTAACAGAAGAGTGGCGACCTCGCCAGGATTCGTTTCATACAGTTTCACTCAGTTTCATTACTTAAAAACAAATATTAATCATGCCTCATCTAATTAATGACGAAGATGCTCAAGTTTCATAGAATCAGAACCCACAGCCCCTGATATTGACTGTCTGTCAAAATCCGAACTGGAAGTGCTTGCCTCACATCTCCAATTAACTGTCTCAAACATGTCTAAAGTAGAGGTGGCTCAGACCATAAAAACCCACCTGTTCCCTGTAGAAGGCGAGGAGGGAGACGGAGCAGTTGGTGGGATCCCGAGTAAACCTAGCCAACTTGATGTACAATTGCCACATGGTTTGACCGGTGATCAAATATTCGAACTAGAACTAGCCAGAATAAAAGCAAATACCGAAGAAGCCAGAATAAAAGCAAATACCGAAGAAGCCAGAATAAAGACCGAACATTATGAATATCAATATCGTATAGCTCAACTAAATGTCGATACAAATGCTCCCGTAATTGCTCCCCCTCTGGGATTGACTATGACTAGTGTCATTCCACCTTTCACTGAGGATAATGTGCAGGATTTCTTTGTTTTGTTTGAGGAAGTTGCTCAAGGTATGAAGTGGACAAGAGATCAATGGCCTTTTATGTTACAAACTGTTTTGACAGGGCAGGCTCGAGCCACGTATTTGTCAGAAGTAGCAGAAGTTAGGCAGGATTATGACAATCTCAAAGAAGCTATTCTAAAAACCTATCAATTGCAGCCTGAGGCTTACAGGCAATCTTTCCGTAAAAACCAGAAGAAAGTAGAAGAAACCCATAAGGTATTTGCCAGGACCATGACTAAAACTTTCAATCATTGGGTCAAGAGTAAGAAAGTCACAAGCTACAACGATCTGAAGGAGTTGGTCCTGTTAGAAAATTTCCTATGGAAAATTGATTCTTCTGTATCCTATCATTTAAAGGGGAAAAAGGTAGATTGTCTTGCCGACGCTGCTGACATGGCTGACACATACGTGCTCAACAACAAATTTCGTGGAAAGAAGCCCTACGATAATTCTAGTTCTAATTTTAAGTATCCCAATCACAAGTCTGACAGACCCAGTCACAAGCCTAAAACGTCTTCCCCAGCTAGCCAAAATAGAAATGTTCCCCCAACTAAAAATGCGACTCAGGGCAATGGTAACAGAGGTGGGCCCCAAACTAATAGTAATGCTCAAAGAGGGAACGTTCCCGTATCCCCTAAATTATGTACTTTTTGTGGCATGAGAGGCCACCTAGCTTATCAGTGCTGGGCCAAGGAGAAAACCGAGAGATCGGGGCAGACAGTTGCCGCCGTATCTCAAATTCCATATGTGCATTTAATGCAGGGCTCCCGACAGAAGGAGTACCTAGCACCAAAAGTTCCTTTAATGCAGGACTCCCGACAGAAGGAGTACCTAGCACCAAAAGTTCCTTTAATACAGGACTCCCGACAGAAGGAGTACCTAGCAGCTAACGTAAATCATCTAGACAGGGGTGTAGTAGCATGTGTGGTGCAACCCACTAGGTTTAAGCCAATAATAATTTCACCATCAGTGCAGGACAGTTACCGTCCCTTTATTTCATCTGGCAATGTGAGATTAAATGGTTGTATGCATGAGGTAAAAATTATGAGAGACACCGGTTCTACTAGCACCCTCATGGTGAATCCTTACACTGAGTGCCCACCTGGCGAACCAGTTGTAATGAGAGGTGCTGGAGGCCAATTTTATGCACACTTGGTAAAAGGCGAAATTGAATGTGAGTTACTACAGGGTGAGGCCACCATAGCTTTGTGTAGGTCCCAAGATATCCCTGTGCCTGGGGTAACACTCCTTTTGGGGAATGATGTAGCAGGTGAGAAGGTCCGACCAGACCCCATTTTGTCACTTTCCCCTGTTAACGAGCCACTAACCGGTGAGCTCGAAAAGGAGATGCCAACTGTTTTCCCTGTGTGTGCTGTCACACGTTGAATGTCTCAAGTAGCAGTTCCCTCAGCCAGAAATGTACCGAATGTAAGAGTTGATGAAAGGGATGATGAGAGTGTGAATGACGCTCCAACTGTGCCTGATGATGTGACTGAGGTGGATTTATCTGACACCTTTATGGCTCATGTTGACCCTAACGATGACCATGAAACCCCTCCAAATTGTCCTAGTGGCCTGGTAGAGCTACAGAGAGATGATAGTGAATGCAAGAAGTTAGCTGCCAGGTCCATGAGTGAAGAGGAATGTGAGAAGGAGGGTGGTGAATGTTTCTACCTCAAAGGAGGAGTATTGTGGCGTCGATGGAGACCGCCACACAGACCAATCGATGACGGGGCCTGGGACGTCCATCAAGTAGTAGTCCCCAAACCTTGTCGTAGAGATATCTTGGAAATGGCACATTGTATACCATTGGCAGGACACCTAGGTGTGAGAAAAACTCTAGACAGAATCAAAGCCCACTTTTACTGGCCAGGAATGCGTGCAGATGTAGTGGAGTTTTGTAGAGTGTGTCACACTTGCCAGATGACAGGAAGACTCAATCAGAAGGTGCCTGTACATCCTCTGGTGCCCTTGCCCGTTTTCGAGAATCCTTTTACTCGGGTGGTAGTGGACATTGTAGGCCCAGTGCCTAAGACTTCCCAAGGTAACATTTATTTATTAACTATTATGGACATGGCAACTCGCTACCCAGAGGCTATACCCTTAAGGACTACCTCTGCTCCAACTGTCATCAAGGAACTGCTCAAATTCTTCACCAGAATGGGTTTCCCCCATGAGGTGCAAAGTGATCAAGGAACTAATTTTACCTCTAACATTTTTCAGCAGTCCCTGAAGGAGTTGGGTATCGAGCATGTTAAGTCTAGCACCTACCACCCAGAGAGTCAAGGGGTTCTCGAACGATATCACCAGACATTAAGGGGAATGTTACGTAAGTATTGTACAGAGACCGGAGTTGAGTTGGATAAGGGGGTACCTTTTCTTTTATTTGCTACTCGTGAGGTTCCAACTGAATCCCTGGGTTTTTCCCCTAATGAGCTAGTTTTCGGTCACCAGGTAAGAGGTCCTTTGCAACTATTGCAGGATAGCCTAGTTGGCCAGGAGGGGAACCAAAACCTCCTCAAGTATGTTTCAGATTTCAAAACCCGGCTGAGATCCTCATGTGAGTTTGCCGCTCAAAACTTGACAGTGGCTAAAAGCTCCATGAAGAAATGGTATGACAGAAAAGCCCGTGAGAGGGAGTTTCAGCCTGATGATGAGGTTTTGGTCCTGCTCCCCCTTTTTGGCCAACCTTTATCTGCCAAGTTCAGGGGCCCATATAAGATCATTCGGAGGGTGAGCATTACCGATTATCTAGTAACTACCCCAGACAGGAGAAAGCCCACGCAAGTATTCCATATAAATATGTTGAAACCCTACCATAGGTCCCCTGATTCCTCTCTTCCAGATTCTCCCACTGTGGCAGTGAATGTCAGGACCTGTGGACAGCCTGGTGCGGACGAAGTCTTCAGTTCTCTTACTGACCCGCAACAGACTGTTCCAGAGCCTGAAGGTATCCAAGCAGACTTTGACTTGTCATGTAGCCTATCCAACTTTCAGTATAATTCAGTAGCTTGGGGGGAATTACCATCTAAACTATGTCATCATCCCTCTGATCAAGCGAACCAACTAATCTCTGTTTTATCTCAGTCTCCCAGTGTGTTCCGTGATACTCCAGGGCTCACTTCTTTGGCATTGCACGACATCGACGTAGGGGATGCAACTCCCATTAACCCGTTGAGCCCCGGCTAGTTATAATATTTTGTTCACCCCAGTCCCAAGCCATTTTCAATTCTTATTTTTGTTTGCTAAAATGGAAGACAAGGATGAGAAATGAAAAAAAAAAAAAAAAAATCACCTCGGATATTTTTTTTTGGGGGGGGGGAGCCTAAACAAAATGTGTTGAGCCAAAATGGAAGAGAATGGTGAGAAATGAAGAAAAACTTAAAAAAAAACTCACCTTGGTCATTTGGGGGGCGGGGGGTCGAAAGTTCGTCTCCCCCCGCATGACCACCCGCCCGGGAGCACTAGGGTAAAAACTGAGTATGGCATTGTACGGCATACATCCAAAGGAGTGTCTCACATACATCTCAAGCCTCTAGCTCCCATACGACCGGAGTAATGAAGGTTCAAAATGGCGGTGAACTAAGGGTGTAAAGTATCCCCACTAAGCCCACCACCACCAGCCGCACGGCTGTCTTGGCCCGCTCACACCTACCGGCCCGGCTCCCACACACACTACGGTACCTCCCCCTCCTATTCTCCCGCCATTTCCTACCTTACGAGCCACGTAACTGATTTTAATATGTCGGACGCACGTGATGCGTCGCTGGGAGTTGGTGATCAAACACTGCCGACGCATCACGTGCGACGCTGGGTCTCACTGGGTTAAACTATCCCCCTACCGTGTCTCACCACAACGCAGGATACTGCAGGTCGAGCTTGACTTCATGTTTTCAAACCAGCTGATCACAAGGGCCTTAAGCCAGTGGAGTAGTCCGGTCATATTTGTGCCAAAGGCAGACGGGAGCCATAGGTTATGTATGGACATTAGGCAAGTTAATGCTGTCACAAAGAACGATACCTACCCACTGCCACGGATCAAAGATTACATTTACCGGGTTGGCCTCATACAGCAGTAAGATAAACTTAATGAGAGGATTTTGGCAATTAGCTCTCCCTTGTAGCGAGGTAAATATCATGCTTTAGTAGTGCGCTGTCAAGCCTTCAGCTGTGAGATGCCTTGCAGTTCGAATAACGCTCCAGCTACGTTCCGGCTATGTTCTGATGTGGTACCTGGAGACGTTGCCTACTTTGGGTGATATCCTTATTATATCCTCATTATAATCTTGCTGTTGCCAATCTGATGGTGAATCTATTTATGTATTATGTTTAATATTATGTACTATACTCCTTAAACTCTTTTCTAGGGGGGAGGTCTGACATACGGAGCCCTGTATGTTAATTTAAGAGTTAGAATTAGAGTTGAAGGAGTGTCAAACTACCCAAGCGGCGAATCAGACTAGCGAGCGAACCAGCGAGTGGGAAACCAGCTCGTCCGCATACCAGCAAACAAGCCTTCACACCTGCGTGCGTCATAGGGGACCCTGCAAACTACTTCGATGACCCGACGCTATGATGTATGATCGACGCCAGGAGACCCCAATGGTCCACGCACCTGCTATGCAACTCGAGGAGCTATGATAGGGGCGCGCACCATCACTCGCCTCCTGATTCGTTCCTACACCATCATTGTTTAGTATATAAGACCCGAGTAGTGGGCATTCAAATCAGTCTCATTTGGAGTTGGGGAAGGTGAACTTGCAGCTGGAGGAAGAGGGGGTGAAGTATTATAATGGGATTGTGACTGTCAGTCAGATTATATAAGTGTGTGTTAAGTGTGTTCGGTGTAAACACTTACGTTATGTTGGTTAGTGAGATATGTGATTGGGAATTAACGTTAACGCTACTATTATGTACTTCACTATTTGATTGGGAATTAACGTTAACGCTATTATTATGTACTTAACTATTTTAGTTGACTAACTTGTGGACTAAAGCAACTCTTTAAGTAATTGGGTTATGATGAAAGTAATACTATTGTTTTATATTAATACTTACGAGTTCTTTCATTTTCTTTTAATTAAGCTTACATTGCTTAACGGTGCTTAGTACGGTGATGCTCTTGTCTCATATTAGTAATATCGCCTTAGACTAACATTGCTGTGTTAATATTACTTCTAGTGATTTCCTAAGCTGAAGAAAATTCTTTTAGCTTTAAAATATTATTTTTGCTTTTCATATTATTTGAGTGAGACCTGAATCGAATCTATGAAGCGATCCTGTAACTTAATTTACTCATAATCAAACTTAAATGTTACGTGGTTAAGAAATACATTTAACTAATTATTAAATATATATCTAACTTTTTATGTGACTTTGATATAAATCCTGATGATAATAATATAATACTGTTAACGTAAGACAAGAACCAAGAATAATTACATTAAATATAAATAAAAGGACATATAAGAAAACTATCTATTCATTTCAAAAAGGGTAAGAGACAGAAATATTCTTACTTTAATATTTATCTTTCAAGACTTTTTATAGAATTAATAGTCCTTCTTTAGATATAACTTCTTCGGTTCATAACCATAGCCTACTAAGCTTCGGTTAATTAATAATTCTTTATAAATACTATATGACTTTAATTAGTTTCAGTATTTTTCATAATTAAAGAGTATCAGTCAATAAAGGATACTAAGTCCTAAGATCCAAAAGGAAAGGAAGCAACAACAGGAAATAATGTTATTAGATTTTATTTTTGTTTTGCCTTCAGCTGACTGATACCTTAATATATATCTCTGTGCTATCTAGATTCATCAAGTTAACCACTTGAGGATCAAGATACGTAACAATATATATATATATATATATATATATATATATATATATATATATATATATACCGGTATATATACTGTATATATATATATATATATATATATATATATATATATATATATATATATATATATATATACTGTATATATGTACAGTTTGCCGCAAAAGTCCTGAAAAATCGTATTTTGGCAGCGTCAGACACACCTCCCAAACCCCCCTCCCTCACTCTGCCTCCTACCTTCCACCCCACCTTCCTCCCTCCCTTCTTCCTCGACTCATAGTATCTCACGGGCATGAAGTAGGTGTGTTGTGGGTCACTTTAACCACTTGTTTTCATTTCATTATATTGATACCCTAGCTGTAAATTAATATAATGTTTCGCTAACGTTGTTGAATTTTATACAATAAATTCAGTTCAAAGCTGTTGTCCAATGTAATTAGTCCTAAGTGAGTGAGAGAGAGAGTTACACAGAGTTACACAGATACTCAGACCACACAGACCTTGCGGTGCCAACTAGGTTGTCCGGCACTTAATACTATTAGACAGGGACAGTTTATAGTGGAATAATAGGACAGTAAAGTAGAAGGCTCTCTCCCCACCTTCCGGCTAAGAAGCCGTACCGGAAAATAGGATTAAGAGTAACCTTATGGTTCAGGAATTGCCCACAAGGAAAGTGTTTTATAGAGTAAAGAAATGCATTAGTTTGAAAGGGAAATTACACATGGCTACTGCTTAATTCATATTTATCCAATCTCCATCAGATGATCGTCCAGTCTTTTCTTAAACATATTAATTGAATTACTGTCCACCACCTTTGTATTCCACTCTTTAGCCACACTGTATGTGAAGAAATGTTGTGCCACATCTAAGGATGCCTTTTTCTGATTATAATTTCATTCCATTACCTCGGGTTGCAGCATTGTTATTAATCGTGAACAGTGCACTGATATCTACTCTGTCAAATTCTTTAAGTATCTTAACACACTCGAGAAATTGGCCTCGCAACTTCCTTTTCTTTAGCGAGACACATTTTTGTTTTTAATCTTTCATAATATGGCTTGTTTTTCACAGAGGGAATTAGTTTATTTGCTCTACGCTGCACAAATTCGATTTGTTTTTAATGTCTTTCTTGAGATACGGGGACCCGAACTGAGCGCCATATTCAAGATGGGGTCTAACAATGAGAGAGAGAGAGAATGTCCTGAAATGTGTCCTCATATATTCATTTGTGTATGTTTGTATGTTTTTGTAATCTATACTCGGTTATGTTTGTGTGTATTTGTTTGTGAATATTTAGTTGTCAGAGTTTGTCTTATAGTATAATATTCAGTATTCAACATATTTTAGAATTACCTACTTGCTTTTGTCATTCCTGTCTTATTGTAACTAATATGGCAATATTATTCGGGGTTATACATGACCCAATACATTTCTTTTGACAACATATACAGTGCCATGAGTTATACAGCCTGTCAAATCACTTCATCACCACTCTTATTATTGTAAGCATTACTACTGGTATTTGTTTTGCTCTATTGATTCATTAACACTCGATAATTACTATACTTCTCCTTGCTGGTTATGATTCTGTCATCGCGTATTTATTGCTCATCCATTTCTCAACAATACCACATAATTGGAAATCAGATTTTAAGAAAGAACTATATAAATATTCACGTATGCATATAATGTATAATATTCACGTATGCATATAATGTATAATATTCACGTATGCATATAATGTATAATATTCACGTATGCATATAATGTATAATATTCACGTATGCATATAATGTATAATATTCACGTATGCATATAATGTATAATATTCACGTATGCATATAATGTATAATATTCACGTATGCATATAATGTATAATATTCACGTATGCATATAATGTATAATATTCACGTATGATATAATGTATAATATTCACGTATGCATATAATGTATAATATTCACGTATGCATATAATGTATAATATTCACGTATGCATATAATGTATAATATTCACGTATGCATATAATGTATAATATTCACGTATGCATATAATGTATAATATTCACGTATGCATATAATGTATAATATTCACGTATGCATATAATGTATAATATTCACGTATGCATATAATGTATAATATTCACGTATGCATATATAATGTATAATATTCACGTATGCATATAATGTATAATATTCACGTATGCATATAATGTATAATATTCACGTATGCATATAATGTATAATATTCACGTATGCATATAATGTATAATATTCACGTATGCATATAATGTATAATATTCACGTATGCATATAATGTATAATATTCACGTATGCATATAATGTATAATATTCACGTATGCATATATAATGTATAATATTCACGTATGCATATAATGTATAATATTCACGTATGCATATAATGTATAATATTCACGTATGCATATAATGTATAATATTCACGTATGCATATAATGTATAATATCCCGATTCAAAACTGAATTGGGAATATTTAAGATCTATCTATCTATCTATCTATCTATTGCCAGACGTCATATATGTTGAATTACGATCATCTCCCTCTCTCCCTTTCCGAGTTGTCTGAAGCATGCTTTATGCGTAACTTATCCAGGCATTGCTTTAATGAAATTTGAATACACATTTATAACTCATCATAACTTTGTTAACCCTTTCTGTACCAGCGACGTTTGTTATATTTTATTCTATCCGAATTTAGACGATTTTATGCAGCTTAGGAAGATGTTGTAGTTAAAAATGTTTATTGAGATAGTTTGAAGCCTTATCATTACTAGAGCCTTCCTAAACTGAATAAAATCGAATAGTAGTAGCCAGAATAAAATAAAAAGGGGCTAATAACCTTTTTTTATATATTTATTTACAGCTAGGATATCAATATAGCCTAATGTAATGAAAGTAAATGGGTTATGTGATTTACAACACACCAACTTCATAACCGTGAGATACTATGAGTCGGTCAGTGAAAGAGAGGGAGGAAAGATGGGGTGGAAGGTAGTAGGTGGAGTGAGGGAGGGGGTTGGGGAGGTGTGTCCGACGCTGCCAAATTACGATTTCACTGAGATGGTGAAAACAGGACTTGTGCGGCAAACTGTACATATAATGTAAATGTAAATATTAATACTCCCAGCCGAATTTGAACCTCCGACATTCAAAGTGAGTGTCCAATCATTAATCCACTACACCGCGGCGTGATAAAGCAAATTTAACCTTTTCCTATTTATATTAACGAGAAGGGAAATCCTTCTTAGAGAATGTTCTTCAATTCATGCACAAGTCGCAGAATCCATATTCAAGGATACTACACAAGGATTTTACAAGTTTCCCCACGCAATTCGGGTTATAGAGATAGTCATTATATTAATATCAAGTATATCTCACAAATAATTAGGTTTGTGTCTAATTGTGCTTTTTACTTTTCTCGTCATTCCGCTCTATAACAATCAGGGACACATGACAGCCCTGTTTCACTTTAGTTTTGACATTGAATCATTCATTTACCTAATCGCTGAAACAACGAAATACGACGATAAAATAAAATGGAGAAGTAAAGATCAAGTAGAAGAACGAAAGAGAAAAAAAAACTATTATTTGGGAAAGGATAACATGAAGACCAGTCAGTGGATGGATCTGTGTGAGGTTGTATGAGACAGGAAGACACATAGTATATACTTGTATGTCACGGAGAGAGAGAGAGAGAGGCAGACTAGAAACCTAGAGTAAGACGCGAGCAAACACTAGCCAAGATGGAGAGTGAGAGGGGAGAACCTGTCATAATAAGGGGAGAGAGAGAGAGAGAGTGTACAGATGAACACAAGAGTAAGATATGATAGGTTCTAACATAGGTAATAATGTAGATGAGGAGGGCACCCACTGTCAGTTTGTAAAGGAAGGAAGGGAACACAACACAAACTATTATATTAACAACAATTTATAACTATTTTAACCCTCCTGGCCCGGTTGTCATTTTAAAATGACACCACGAACTAAGGGCAGGAGCCCGGGTGTCATTTTAAAATCTGTAAGCTTGAAAGCCTATTCAGCTTGGTCTGAACGCTGTGCGTCCGACGCATGTAAACAAAGCCGATCGTTACGTCACCGCACCTCCGAAAACAAGAAGGAGAAGACTCGTTTGTTATTGTACGTCTGTATGTCGTTGTTTCAGTAGTGAAAAGATTGTCATATTGCTAACATCGCCTGCAAGTGCTCTCCACTGAAATCGTCATCACAACTGAACCAGTTGACATAGAGAGCTCTACTCAACGCCAGTCTACAGATTGGAAACCGCACTACATTTATAGATGCGTGGGAAATTTCTAGCAGTTAAACTAAACAAAAATACGGTAGCCTAGGCCTAGACGTTTTTCGGCCAGATCGCCCGGGTAGCCCACACTGTCATTTTGAGAGCCTGCCCGGGCCAGGAGGGTTAAGCATTGGCAGACGAAGAAAAACCCTGTAAATGGTAATAACAGACACACTAGCAAAAGTTATACTAAACATCTGTTATATAAGGGACATCTCGAATTGCATGAAATGAAAGCTTGAAAGAAACTATGTCTGATGAAATGTGTTGAAAGGCAAAGTAAACACACATCAAGGAAATCAAATAGAGTTAAATGTGTTCTAATTGGGGAGATTGTATACAACCATCCAGCAGGGCAATACCAAGGGGAGGCCTCATATGCAAGTGATAAGGAGTTACTTGAACTCCTGCTTCATTTGGCTGGCTTCCTTCACTGTTTCTGTTTGAGTCTTACCTACACAAAGATTAATCCAACTTGCTCTCACCAACACCGCCTCCTCCTATTCATCTCAATATACTAAACAAGCACAGCACTCTTCTTTCCAATCCAAAAATAAACCAAATCAAATCAAATATATAGAAAACAAAAATTAAAACATAGGGAATGTCACTCTTTTCAACTTTGGGGGAGACACTTGTTACAAGCAGCTTTGTTTTGTTGTCTCCATCATGCACATGTACACTAAATAGACACAAACAAATTGTTAATCCTGCTGTGGCTATATAATGAGACATTCAGAAAGCGACAGATGCTCGTACATAAATACATATTCAAACATTAACACTTTATGCGTACAGGGTTCCGCTAGTACTTTGGTAACAAATGTACCGATTGTGCTGGCTTAGCTATCAAAGAAGAAGAAAAATGCAACAACATAACTCACTAGGTCCGGCGGGAATGTTATTAGCGCCCCCCGCCCAGCTCAGGTCACTTTACACTAGGCTATATAATAACTAATGGTCTGATGGTTATCTTTAAGGAGAAGGATAGTTCTCCAGGTCATCCCTACCCAAACTGTTCACTTGTATACTTATTGTCTAGGAACCCTGCGTGGTGACCGGTCAACTCAACCAGTAGCTCTCAACCAGTGACAACTCAATGGATACTGTTTGGTTTGGGGCCCACTGATGTCAGATAATGTCCATCTGTTCATTCCTAAATCAATTAGTTACACTATGGTAGTAATTATGTACGTCATTAGAAAGGTAACATATATTTTACAAATACATCAGCTTAACCCTTTGAATAAAAATACGCATTTGACAGTTTATTCTGGATATCATTAACCTCTGAAGTGCGCATGGTGGGTATGAGACACCACTGCCTGTGCGCACGTATTTGAGCTGTTCCCATCACTAAAATATTTATTTTACTATAAATAGCATTAATACTTATCCATATGCGCCAATTATAGGTTGATTATAAAGGTATTAACCTGTTACAACAATAAAACAAGTGGAAACAGCGTTTGGATGGTCAAAATCGGCGATACAGGCCGGGAGTTACACAATGTATGGCTGAGGCAACCTCCCAGCCCACCACTTTCCTCCACCTCTGGAGAGAGACTGTCGATCGATACTCTCTCTCTCTCTCTTGCACTCGCTTGCTAACAGTGATGACAATGCCCTGCTACCAACTCGCTAATGTTAGCACGAAGATAGACCACAGGAAAAGGGAAAATAGGTGATAACTGAAGGAGGGGAGGAAACTGGGGAAGGAGAGGAGGTGGAGGAGTGATATTTGGCATGGCCCAGGGGCAAAAAAAAAAAAAAAAAAAAAAATGATTTTTTTTTTTCCTGACTCTTAAGAGTCTTCCCGCAGTCCGCCGGGGGAACTCTTAAGAGTCTTCCTGCAGTTCCCGGGTTAAGCGATTGTATACACTTTTGGAAGGATTCGATCTCCATATACCCTTCAAAATATGAATAAAATCGTTTGATAATAGCCAGAAAATAGAAAATAAATTATTCATCGGATCTTGTAAGGGTTAATTGAGTTAATATCATTGTAGTAGGAACAAGAAGGCAATACTCCACCAAAACCGTCATTAGTCAGGGATATAAACAACATTACCTACTGATCAAAACAATCAACAAATATATTACTTATTTATGGAAGAATTGGCATTAAACAGCCTTCCAATAAGGAAAGCAGCAGGAATTGACCACATCCCACATGACTTCATTAAATACTTACCATCAACATTCCATCCATTCTTGCTAGACTGTATTAATGCAACATGGACTCAAGGAAACTTACCCGACTCCTGCCATAATGGAATCATCCTCCCCTTCATTAAGCCAGGGAAAGACCGCTCACTCTCAACATCATACAGACCCATAACCCTCCTACCCAGCATAAACAAAATAGCCAAAAAAATGGTACAAGCAAGACTGACATGGTTCCTGGAACACAACAACCTTATCCCACCAACACAGGCAGGTTTCAGACCCACTTGCACAACAGTAGACCAGGTACTAAATCTAGAGCAGGCTACCCTCTCTTCGCTTACTAACAAAAAACCCTGCATAGTTGTATATTTAGACCTCTCAGCTGCATTCGACACAGTTCCCCATAAACTACTAATATCAAAACTAGCCTCTATAGGAGTAAAGGGGAAAATGCTCACATGGCTTCAATCACATCTTTCCAACAGGACGAGCCAAGTCTACCTTCAAGGCCAAATGCCAAAAATAATCAACAATAAGAGAGGACTACCCCAAGGGTCAAGCCTCAGCACCCTCCTCTTCACGGCAAATTTATCAGACATGCCTGTGCTAACCCCAACAAACGCCATACAGTATGCGGATGACATAACGCTATACACTTCAGACCAGGATCCTCAGACAGCACAACGCAACATCCAGAATGCTCTCTCTACACTGGGGGAATGGTTAGAAAAAGCCGGATTATAAATCAACCCTTCCAAATCAGTCTTCCAAATCTTCACTAGAAAAAAGAACATTCCACCTACAAGACTTACCATCAACGGGCAAGACCTCACAGAAACCCAAAGTCATAAATATCTGGGGGGTGATCTTAGATTCCCCACTATTAACCTGGACAAACCATATTGAGCACCTAGTTCAAAGCACAAGACAGCGACTAAATATAATGAAGGCCCTCACAGGAACAACATGGGGAGCAGACACTGACATGCTCAGAATATTCTACATTGCCTACATAAGAAATAAATTTGACTACTGCGCCCAAGCTTATTTCTCTGCTGCACCCACCACACTGCAAAAACTTGAGGTGATACAAAACTCGGCAATGTGGATTATGACAGGAGCCCTTAAATCATTGCCTATAGCTAGCCTGCAAAGCGAAACCAATCTAATACCCTTGAAGACCAGAAGAGACATACTTTGTGCATCATATTTTTCAACAACTTATAGTGATCCACCTTCACACACCTTCTCAGCAACCCTACAAAGAGTACCAATTCAACCGCAGGGCGCCCAACTTCGCAAAGCACCATTCCGGGAAAGAATAGGTCACATTATTCACAGAAAAGCCCACATCTTCCTTGGCTGCCATGCAAATCTTATTGCACAGCAAGTTCCACCTTGGGAGTATAATCCACCTTCTATATATACAGATCTAATTACCACATCAGGAAAAGAATGACACTCCTCTGAGCTCAAACAGGAGTTCCTGCAATTACTCTCCACCTGCCACCTCAACACTACCCATATATATACAGATGGATCCCAAATCACTGAAGGTATAATAGCTTCAACTTCAACAGCTTTATGGATACCAGAATTCCACCTAATACTGGGATGGAAACTACCTAGGCAAACATCTATTTTCACAGCTGAACTCTATGTAATGGAATCTACCAGGCCCTAGAAACTTTGAAAACACTCCCAGCAGGACAGTACACTCTCTGCTGTGACTCAAAGAGTGCAATTCAAGCAATCAATTACACAGCAAAGGAGAACAGAGAGTTGGTATACCCTATACTACAGCAAATCACCTTCATGGATACACCATAAGCCTACAATGGGTTCCTGGGCATACCGGTATACTCCACAATGAGATCGTAGATAACCTTGCCAAAGGTATGCACTCCCTCCAAACCATCACCCACCTCCCATACACCACATCAGACAGAAGCACCATACTCAGAAAAGACATTCTCGTAGACTTTAAGGACGAATGGAAAGTTACCATCTCTGGTACTCAATATGGGACCGTAAAAAGAAGAATGGGCAATCTGGAAACACACCACTTACAAGAACAAGCCAATAAATACAGCGGCTCTCAGACTCAGAATTGGCCACTCAAGTCTGACAGCACACATATTCAAGATGAAAATAGCAGACAACGAAAACTGCCAATTTTGTCAGACCCCAGAAACAGTGGAACACTTCCTAATCTACTGTCACCGCCACTACAGCGCCCGCATGACTCTTCCAGAAGAAATTGCTCGAAGAGGAGGAAATTTTAACTTAGAAAACATACTGGGTGGAGGCAACCTACCCTCAGCAGACAAAACATCATTAGCCAATGCATTAGGGACATATGTACGCATAACCAACAGACTCTCCGTCATATGAATCACAGTACAGTACATACACAAAAATAAATACAGTACCAATCTACAAACCCACCTTTATTACAGAGCCACCCCATCATCCAACCAAGACAATGCTTAACTTACAACTCGACATTAATGACAAACAAGAATACAATTGACTACCATTGCTATACCAATACTAATCTCAACCAATATTGACCTACCCCTTGCTATACCAATACTAATCCCAACCAATATTGACATACCCCTCTTTCAGCTAACACATCTATCATCTATTTACTTCCAGACAAGACAAAAAGAACTTGCAATGCTGTACTATCTTACTTTAACTAACCCAACTAACACATAAAAAGCTTTCCAACGCCAATAACGCCTGTGCAAATATCTGGAGATTCCTACTCTGTGTACATTGCACATCACAACCCTAAGAAGAAGAAGAAGAAGAAGAGTTGGGATGATGATATAATGAATTATATTCTGTGTAACTCAACCTTGCCGCCCGCCTGTACAGCAGATATGATACCGCGCCAGTGATTGGCTGGCAATGACATCACTCCCTAGGTATTAAAGAAGGTTCCAGAATTTCCAGAGTTTGTATAATTTGCACTTATCCTTGACGTTGTGGTTACAATTTAGCCAAGTTATTATACTAGAAAGTAGCATACAAACCCCTTTGTTATTTCGCATATAACACACCGAGCATAATATACGAAACCGCTGAAAATGCAGTGTATACATATAAAACAATCCACCTCCTGGCAACACTGCATTGGCCTAGCATGATCTTTAAACTCGCAGATATTATCCTATGTGTGTCTGTATGTGCAGATATAACCATTATCTATGCATTTTTACCTTTCGTTACCTTCGTGCTATTGTTCATAAGGTCGCAGAGTATGCTACACAAAAGAATAATAGCCTATCACTTTTGTTGCAGCACTTGTCATATGACAATTGCTTGGTCACCACTGTACCGTACGGGGGTTTTGGACTAAAAGTAACCTTCATTCCCTGCACATTTTCATGTATAAACAAGAGCTAGAACGTATTCCAATGATATATCCTTGAAAGCAGAGGGATAGACCTTTCCAATGACTCCTGAATCATATCTGTACGACCACTGGTTGCTGTGCAATGATATTGCACAGGTGGCGCTAAATCGGTAAAAAATTGCGAGTTTGAGCGGTTTCCGCTATTCCCAAGTCTGTAAAGCTCGGTTCACACATACCCGTCCTGAGCTCCCGTCCTTCCGCGACCCCCAAAAATTGTTGGACTGCATCAAACGGAGGAAATTGTGTCCCGAGTGGCCACGTGTGGCCATTGTTGATATAGGTTAAGTGCACACACAACATATATACAGAGTGTACACATGCCTTAATCATCTTGCAACATACACACATGTACTTTCAGGGCAATACTATCATTGTTTAATATCCCATGATAATACACCGTACTCTGTAGTATCGGCAGCGTTGCACCAAATATATCCGGCACCGCTGCACATGTTTTCATCAGTAACATCCGGTCGGCACTCAGCATAGCAGTGCCACCCCAGCTCTCTGTATCTCTTTGGCTAATAAGAACCTATAAACTTATCTCTGGACTTTTATTCTACATCCTTGTGCAAGAAAGGATTATGAAGGTTGTTGTAGCTTCACATGACAACCATACATGGCGCAGTGTATTAGTATAGCCAGGAGATACGAGCCAAGACTGGATTATCAGCCAGCCATCTTGCAAGACCTTGCCTCTCCAGCCCTAGATTTATCATTGTGCAGTGCTTTATAGTGCAGTGAAATGCTTAAGTGTGTAGTGCAGTGCCTTTATTATATGTCCCATGTCATTTGTGCCCATTCCAGACTTGCTGTGAGGGTTATAGCAGCCGAAACATAGCTGTACCAGAGCGAGGAGTAGCATACCCTCCCCCTTTAACGTCTCCAGCAACACTGCAGTTCTCACCCCTCAACTTGCCCTCCAGCCGGGCCGGCACATGCGCGCCCAGGCACAAGCACATCGCTGCCAAGTCAAACACGGTGTTGCCAAGCCTACCGCACTCACTCACTCACTCACTCTAGCACAGATAATTTCTTGCACTATTAAATAATCTGTTCCAGTTGTACTGCACATTTTCATCGTTCCTGCAAGCCTACAGTGGGTCAGCTATCAACCAAGTATAGAGGGAGATGGGGAGATTCATGGGGAGCCCATAGACACCCCACAACACCATACTTGGGAGGGAGATAAGGTGGAGATAGTGGTGGAGATAATGATGGAGATACTGTTGGAGTTGCTGGTAAGGGGTACCAGTCAGTTCATTCCACTCCAACCTCTCCTCCTCTCACCACCCCCCATTTCACTCCTCCCCAACCTCCCCCCACTTTACGTCCACTACACTATAAGGGGATGCCACCCCTGTCATCACACCCTGCAAGTCTACAACCTACCACAAATGCAGACCTCCTTCAGGTCATACAGTATATGGAGCAATGCAGACAACGGGATGACTATACCAGGAGACATGAGGAGGACTGCAGACAACAGGAGGAGGACCGCAGAAGGTGGGAAGAAGAAAACCGACGACAGGAGGAGGAAACAAGACGACGCACGGAGGAGGACTGCAGGAGACAGATGGACGATGCCAAGTTCTCCGCCCTTGTCCAGGCTCTGGCCCAAATTACCCCACCTGCCGCCGCACCTACACCCACCTCACCGGGGACAACACCCCATTCCACAACATCCTCCACCCCTACAGCTCCACCACCAACACAGAAGGCTATCACCCAGAACCCGCCACCCCTTCGTGCTGATACCACCTTCCAGGTTTTCAGAGAATGGAGGCATCGGTGGGACGATTACTCTATTATGGTAGACTTATCTAAACTGCCGAGGGAGAAACAACTGATCCAGATGCGGATGTGCTTAACCCTGGAGACACAGCGGCTTTTGGAGCACACCTTAAGCATACCCCCTGACACCGACAAGACCGTTGACGCAGTCCTCGATGCACTTTAGGAGCACATCAAGAATTCTCGCAATGAAGCTCTCCGTCGCAGGGACCTGTTCAGTTGCAAGCAAAAACAGGGCGAGTAATTCAACAACTTCTACGTCCGCCTCTGCCACATCGCCGAAGAAATTGACATCTGCCCAGGGAACTCTTCAGCCTGCAAGGAGACCCAACTCAAGATGGTCATTCTAATGGGCATACACGACGAAGAACTTGTACAGAAGCTGCTTTCCCTTGACGCCACCCCTTCATTACAGGACATCGTCAACACTTGCCGTTCATACGAGGCCACTCGAAGTGCTACATCAGCCATACGTGCCCCACCGTCCCAGGTTAACGCCGTGTCAGCGTACAAGCAGAACAAGCAAGTTAAGCAACGCAACAAGTACTCCACTTCGCAACAGTCCTTGGCGTCGGCTGCCGCCTGCCAGCGTTGTGCTCGCCAGCACGACAAGAACAAGTGCCCGGCTGAAGACTACACCTGCACTAACTGCAGCCGTCGTGGTCATAAGCCTAGGACTCCTGCTTGACCTGCTGCCACCGCCCAGTGTCGTCGCTGCAACCATATGGGCCACTACGACAAATGCTGCAGATCTTCCAAGACTCCCGCCACACAGGACAACGACGCTTCCTCCCACAACAAGTCTACAGCAAAGAAGACCACACGTTGCCGACGTGTGGGATCACCTGTTCAGGCACCCACACTGACATCCGTGAGTCTCACCTACAGCGGCACCACCAGAAAACTCCACATGCTTCCAGACACAGGTGCAAGACATCACAGTGATCGGCCTCCGACACCTCGACATACTTCGGATTCCTCTCAGCAGCCTACGACCTCCGCCTCCGACAACAACGCTCAACGCGGATGGCTCTGCAATGGCTCCTGCTTTGGGGACGTTTCATGCACAACTCACCATCAGCAAACGTTCCTGTTCTGCCACAATCCAAGTCCGCGAGGGTGTTCAGACGCCGCTTCTATCCAAACGCCACTGTCAAGAATTAGCCATCATTTCAGCGGCATTCCCCAAACCAATTCTACAGGTTAAACACATCAACAGGTGTAAGGAGCTACCCTTCACAGCCACCACGTCACCTGCACATGCCAAGGAGTTCTTTCTTCGAGAGTTCAAGGACGTGTTGGTCTCCAAGGAGGATCTCCAGACAGCTCCACTCAAGCCTATGAAGGGTCCCCCAATGCGGATCCACCTCAAGGACGATGCCGTGCCTTTTGCCATCTACACCCCGCGGCAGATCCCCTTTGCTTTCAGGGACAAAGTTAAGCAGGAGCTGGACTCGCTAGTGGCACAAGGTATCATTAAACGGGCCGGCGATGAGCCTTCAGAGTGGTGCCACCCCCTCGTCGTCGTCGCCAAGCCCAACACCGAAGTTCGCCTCACCGTCGACCTTTCCAAGCTCAACTGCCAAGTTTCCCGCCCAGCCCACCCCTCACCGACGCCTTTCGAAGCGATCCGCAGTGTGGCCCCGCAGGCGAAATTCTTCACAACGGCAGACGCCCTGAGTGGATATTGGCAGATGGAATTTGCGGAGGAGGACCAGTATCTCACAACTTTCATCACACCGTATGGCCGTTTCCAACACTTTAGAGGTCCAATGAGTTTCGCTGCAACAGGTGACGCCTTCTGCCTTCGCGGTCATAGGGCCTATTACCGCGAAGGCAGAAGGCGTCACCTGTTGCAGCGAAACCCATTGGACCTCTAAAGTGTTGGAAACGGCCAAGGGGTGCAAAATTGTGCCAAAGTTGTCAACGACGTGCTGCTCTACGACGAGGACTTCCACACACATCTTCAGCGTATCCATGAAGTGCTCATATGGTGCCGCGACAGTGGGATAACACTCAACAAGGACAAGTTCGTGGTCGCCGCACCCAGTGTGAACTTCTGTGGGTACACGCTCTCAGGTGAGGGCATCTCGGCTGACCCTGGCAAAGTCGGAGCGATCAAGGACTTCCCGACACCAGCCAACATCACCGACCTTCGCTCCTTCATGGGTTTGGTGAACCAGCTGGCGGAGTTCACCCCCGACATCGCCACTGCCGCTCAGCCCCTGCGCCCCCTGATGAGCCCGAAGAGGTCGTTCATGTGGACCGCTGACCACGATGAGGCTTTCCGCCGGATCAAGGCTGCCCTGCTCAGTCCACCCGTCCTGGCCCCATTCGACCCTTCCCTACCAGTGATTCTACAAACTGATGCGTCCCGCCTCAACGGTATTGGATACGCCCTCCTACAGGATCATGGCAACAACCGTCTCCGCTTAGTTCAGTGTGGCTCGAGGTTCCTAAGCGACCCCGAGTCCCGCTATGCCACCATTGAGCTGGAGATGCTAGCCGTGGTCTGGGCCATGTCCAAATGCAAGCTCTACCTCATCCGACTGCAACACTTCACCCTCATGACAAACCATCGCCCCCTCATCCCCATCTTCAACAACTACACCCTTGATGCGGTTGAAAAACCCCGCCTCCAACGTCTGAAGGAGAAAGTCGCACCTTACCTCTTCACAGCCGTCTGGCACGCTGGCAGGTCCTGATGCGTTGTCACGGGCCCCTGTCAGCCACCCGACGCCAGAGGATGAGTTAGCATGTGCCAACGCCACGGTTCACCTCAGGTCCCTCGTGACTGTCAATGCCGCCGCCACCGACGTCAACTCTCCTTCACAGGACGCAGACAGGATTCTCCAGGAACTCCAAGACGCAGCCAGAGCGGATCCTGTGTACATCCGCCTGCGTGAGTGCGTTACTTCGGGTTTCCCCACCAACCGCTACGACCTGCACAACTCTCTACTCCCATTCCGGAAACTCCGAGACTACCTGTCAGCAGATGGTGAACTCGTCTTGTACGGAGCGAGGGTTGTGGTTCCTGAAGCCCTCCGCCGCCGCACCTTGGCTCGCCTGCATGATAGTCACAGAGGCGTGGAGGCCACTAAGCGTACGGCGCGACAGGCTGTCTTTTGGCCTGGCATCAACTTGGACATCACCAACACAGTTCAAGCTTGTGAGCCGTGTCAGGTCTTACAGCCTAGTCAGCAGCAGGAACCCATGATCAACAATGACAACTCAACTAGGCCTTTCGAGTCTGTTTCAGCCGAGTTCTTCGCTGTGGCGGGGAAATCGTTCCTCGTCGTAACAGACCGACTCTCAGGCTGGCCCGTTGTCGTACCCTGCAAAGGAGATACTACCGCTTCAAACACCATCAGGATCTTCTGCCGCTACTTCAGGGAAGTTGGTGTACCCCTCCGCCTACGTACAGATGGAGGCCCACAGTTTACTAGCCGTGAGTTCCGGGACTTCATGGAGCGTTGGGGAGTCAATCACTTGGTCTCTTCCCCACACTACCCACAATCCAACGGTCATGCCGAGTCTGCCGTCAAGTCCGTCAAACACCTCATACTGAAGACGGCTCCCTCAGGCAACATCGACTGTGAAGACTTTGCCCGTGGACTGTTGGAGCTCCGCAACACCCCGAACTTCACAGGCCGCTCCCTGGCCCAAATCCTGTATGGCCACCCACTACGGTCTTGTGTCCCTGCTCATCCCCAGTCCTTTGCAGCGGAGTGGCAAGCCAAGGTCGAGGACTGCGACCGCCGTGCACCCGCCCACACTGCGCTGGTGCAGAGAAACTATGACCAGCACGCACGCCCCCTTCCCAGGTTGAGAGTCGGCACCACAGTGCGGATCCAAGACCCGACTTCTCACCGCTGGGACAAGGTTGGGGTCGTCATGGGCTGTGGCAGGTCCAGGGATTATGAGGTTCGTCTCCCCAGTGGTAAGATATATTGGCGGAACCGTCGCTTCCTCCGCTCAGTGAATTCCCTTGGTTTTGAACCCTTCCCCCATAACTTTGAGATCCCTGTGTCTTGCATGGACCCAGAAAGAGAGTCCTTCAGTTTCCCCATGGCCCCACGTAGGTCTGAAAGGCTCCTAGAGAAAGAGTCAGCTCGACAACGCCTTGCGAGCTTGAAAGGGGAGGGAGGTGTTGATATAGGTTAAGTGCACACACAACATATATACAGAGTGTACACATGCCTTAATCATATTGCAACATACACACATGTACTTTCAGGGCAATACTATCATTGTTTAATATCCCATGATAATATACCGTACTCTGTAGTATCAGCAGCGTTGCACCATATATATCCGGCACAGCTGCACATGTATTCATCAGTAACATCCGGTCAGCACTCAGCATAGCAGTGCCACCCCAGCTCTCTGTAATACTTTGGCTAATAAGAACCTATAAACTTATCTCTGGACTTTTATTCTACATCCTTGTGCAAGAAAGGATTATCAAGGTTGTTGTTGCTTCACATGACAACCATACAGCCATGATGCCCGACCTCAACACGTCACCGCCCTGGCAGACGGCGCATGCACGGCAAGTGGACAGCGACCTCAACACGTCACCGCCCCGGCAGACGGCTCATGGGCGCCACATGGGCGCCACATGGACGGCGACTTGGTGCTACAACCAGTCCCTTTGGAAGGCGACCCTAATATATCTGTTTACGACCTGTCTGAGGCGCACTGCGACGGCACTGCGACCACAATACGATGGACGCAGTGTCGTCGGCGATGGCCACCATCATGCATATATATAATATATAATATAATATATAATTGGTGATGATGACTCGCCGTTTCTTTGACTCAGGCTTTGGTGGCATAATAACGAAGGTTGGAGCTTGGAGGTAGGAGGTTGTGCGAGGTGGTGCTTGGTGCAGTGGTGACGGCGGCTTGGGAACTGAGAGAGGACTGACTGACTGATGGCTAGAGTAAAGATAGAAACAGACTGATAATAGATTGGAGGAATTTGGGACTTTGGAATGGAAGACTAATTATAGGGTTAACTTGGAGGGTATTGGGGTGTGTAATAATAGGTGAAGAATAGATAGAAGTTAGAAATATAGTTAGAGACTAAAAGATTCTGGGCTCAACCAGAACGCTTCATTGTTAACTGGGAGAGGACCCCACGAGGCTGGCCTTTATATGGACGCCGGGTAGGCGGGGACTAACGGGGTACGAGCTGGGTGATCACGTGAGGCGACATTGCCACATAGCCGTCTCAACTGTCAAATATTTTGGTCTGGGCATAGACGACGTCTGGTGGAGTCTAGGAAGTGCATAGACGGCAACATACGGCGTATATGCGCTGACCAGTTACATGGGTGACCCGCCCTATCCCGTATTTTGGCGGTTGGTCCGTCCTGATGGGTTTATTTTTGGTATACCAAAAAGGTTCGCCGCCTTCGCTGCCGCGGCCCGTGTTGTGGCGTCACTGAACGGTCATGAACAGACCATACCCGTTTATGTCGGAGTCCTTGCACGATTGCATACGAATTCAGTGGTCGGGGAAGGACGGGAGCTCAGGACGGGTATGTGTGAACCGAGCTTAAGGGAGTTGGAGACGTTGTCAGTTGTCACGTCTCCCACTGCCACTTGGTGATGGCTCAGACGGCTAAACGGGCCGGTCTCTCACTGCTTATACTTGCTTTCCTACCTCCCAGTCCTTGTTTAGCATACTCTGCGACCTTATGATATAATATATGAACACTAGTACGAAGGTAAAAATGCATAGGCTAATAAGGCGTAAGGTCCGGACGGTGTTCCTCCTGTTGTTCTCAAAAACTGTGCTTCCGTGCTGACTCCCTGCCTAGGCAAACTCTTTCGTCTCTGTCTATCCTCTAACGTCTTCCCTTCATGCTGGAAGTTTGCTCACATTCAACCTGTCCCAAAGAAGGGTGACCGCTCTCAACCCTCCAACTATCGTCCAATTGCTCTTATCTCTTGTCTTTCTAAAGTTTTTGAAACTATTCTTGCTTCCAAATTTCTTAAGCATTTCTCTTCTCATAATCTGCTCTCAGATCGCCATAATGGCTTCCTTAAGGGTCGCTCTACTGGTGATCTTCTTTCATATCTTACTAACTCTTGGTCATCCTCCTTTCGGGACTTCGGTGAGACTTTTTCTATTGCACTACACATATCGAAAGCCTTCGATAGAGTCTGGCATAAATCTTTAATTTCTAAACTACCCTCCTTCGGTTTCTATCCCTCCATCTGTGCCTTTGTCTCTAATTTCCTTTCCGGCCGTTCCATAGCCGCGGTTGTGGATGGCCATTGTTCACTTCCTCACCCTATAAACTCCAGTGTTCCTCAGGGCTCTGTCCTATCTCCTATTCTCTTTCTAATTTTTTTAAAATAATGATCTCCTTATCTGTACCTTAATTCCCATCCATTCATACGCAGACAACTCAACCTTACACTACTCCATTAGTTTTTCAGAACGCCCCAGCCAGCAATCCCTCAACGACAAACGTAATGAAGCCATAGAACTCTTAAATTCTGATCTAAATACTATTTCCAATTGGGGCAGAGAAAACCTTGTTAACTTTAATGCTTCCAAAACCCAATTTCTCCATCTATCTACCAGTCAGGATCTCCCAGCAGACTATCCCTTATTCTTCAACAATACAAAAATCAACCCTTCATCTTCTCTCAATATTCTTGGTGTCTCTTTTTCTTCTGCTCTCATTTGGAAGGACCATATTACCAGTCTTGCTAAGGCAGCCTCCCAGAAGCTGGGTGTGCTCAACCGCCTTAGGGGGTTCTTTTCCCCTGCACAGCTTCTTGCTCTGTACAGGGGCATAGTGCGCCCTTGTATTGAGTATTGTTCACATGTGTGGGGAGGTTCCTCTCACACTGCTCTCCTAGACAAAGTTGAAAGGAAGGCCTTTCGTATCATTAACTCCCGTCCCCTCACCAACTCTCTGCAATCTCTCTCTCCGCCGCAATGTTGCATCTCTCTCGCTATTCTATCGCTACTATAATAATCAGTGTTCCTCAGAGCTATCCCAGTGCATACCACCTCCTTTACGTAGGGCACGTGGTACCCGTCTTGCAACTCAATCCCACCCCTACTCTGTGCAACTCTCCAATCCAAGAGTGAAACGTTACTCTCAAACTTTCTTCTACTCAACAGCTGAGCTCTGGAACTCTCTCCCAGAATCAGTCTTTCCCTCTTCCTATGATTTAAATTGCTTTAAACTCCATGTGTCAAGGCATTTTGGCTCGAACGTCCCTTGATTTTGGCCCTGTCACTCTTTCAACTTTGGGGGAGGCACTCGCTATAGGCAGTTATGCCTTTTGCCTCCCTCAATAACATAAAAAAAAAAAAAGATAATGGTTATATCTGCACATAGGATAACATCTGCGAGTTTAAAGATCACGCCAGGCCAGTGCAGTGTTGCCAGGAGGTGGATTGTTTTATATTTATACACTGCATTTTCTATGGTTTCTGTATATTATGCTCGGTGTGTTGTATGGGAAATAACAAAGGGGTTTGTATGCTACTTTCTAGAATAATAACTTGGCTAAATTGTAACCACAATGTCAAGGATAAGTGCAAATAATACAAACTCTGGAAATTCTGAAACCTTCTTTAACCTCTGAAGTGCGCATGGGGGTAATTAGACACCTCTCCCTGTGCGCATGTATTTGAGGTGTTTCCGTCACTAAAATATTCATTGTACCATTAATAGCATTAATACTTATCCATATGCGCCTATTATAGGTTGATTATAAAGGTATTAACCTGAAACAACAATAAAACGAGTGAAAACAGCGTTTGGATGGTCAAAATCGGAGATATAGCCCGCGAGTTGTATAATGTATGGGTGAGGCAAGCTGCTTTCCCGCCAATTTCCCCCAAGGCCACTGAGACACAGTCGATCCATACTCTCTCTCTCTCTCTTGCATTCGCTTGCTATCAGTGATGACCACACCCTGCAACCGGATTTCTAATGTTCGCACAAAAATATACCTCAGAATAAGGGAATAACAGGGAAAATAGGTGATAACTGAAGGAGAGGAGGAAAGTGGGGAAGGAGGGGAGGTAGAGGACTGAGATTTTGCATGGCCTAGGGGCCAAAAAAACAAAAAAACAAAAAATGTTTTTCGATGTCAAAAGTTGATTTTTTTTTTCTCTGACTCTTAAGAGTCTCCCCGCAGTCCGCCGGGGGAACTCTTAAGAGTCTCCCCGTAGTTCCCGGGTTAATACCTACGGAGTGATGTCATTGCCAGCCAATCACGGGTGCGGTATCATATCTGCTGTACAGGCCGGCGGCAAGGGTGAGTTACACAGAGTATAGTTTGAAGAACTTAGGTTTCACATTGTTATTATATATATTATATACAGTATATAACGATTCTATCATAGTTGGTGATACATCAATGACGTCATATTTGTATTGCCATATAATCTATATATGCTGTATAGTTGTGTGTTTAATACAATATATGTAATGTAACGCATGTTTGCATAATTTAAATTTGTATATATTTGACTAGTGTAAATTGGCAGTCATGTAGTCAAAAGAGAGAGAGAGAGACAGTTCGGCAGCAGTAATAGGCAGCAGGGGTGGTGTCATATTTTAAGTCTTATCGCCTTACACTTGCTAGTTCAATAATTTACTAACTTAATTTAGAATACATGAAACCAGGTATAACATATTGTGGCTGGGAATGTGTGTGTGTGTGTTAAGGTTAAGTTACATGAGATTAACTTTGACTAACACATTTTTGGTTACACAGAAAGTTAGGGTAGTTAGGTTAGGCAAAGATTAGGGTAGATCAGATTATGGTATGATAGGTTATTTTAATTTAGATAGGTAATATAGGTTAGGTTTGGTCAAGGTATGAAGAAATAAGAACATTACCTGGTATGTTGGACTATGATACTATAGATTAGGTTATAATTGGTTTCACTTGAAGTAGATTCGTTTAGGTTATAATTATGTCATGTGTTATATGTGTTAGTGCATTGTATTTGTTTAACCTAAACTGTTACATATATTCCTGACCACAACTGTAGTCTATAGTCCAGATCACAGAAAACAAATACAAAAATAAAAATAACACAGGATCACAGAAATACGGTTCAATATTCCTTTTTATCAATAATATTCAAAAATATCTGTGGTGAACAAAATGTGTGTGTGTGGGTGATGAGAGTGTGTGTGAGTGTGTTTGTGTGGGTGATGTAAGTGTGTGTGTGTGTGTGTGTGTGTGTGTGTGTGTGTGTGTGTGTGTGAGTGATGTATTGTAGGACCAAAGAACAATATTAGCACTGGAGATACACACCATTACACATACAAGATTTATGAGGGCTTAGTGAAGGTACTGTTAGTGATGTATTGTTGGACCAAAGGACAATATTGACACTGGAGATACACACCATTACACATACAAGATTTATGAGGGCTTAGTGAAGGTACTGTTAGTGATGTATTGTTGGACCAAAGGACAATATTGACACTGGAGATACACACCATTACACATACAAGATTTATGAGGGCTTAGTGAAGGTACTGTTAGTGATGTATTGTTGGACCAAAGGACAATATTGACACTGGAGATACACACCATTACACATGCAAGGTTTATGAAAGCTAAGTGAAGGCAGTGCAGTTTTTCCACGTCAACCAGAAAATGTAAGCGGAATCTATAAGGTGCCTTGCATGTTTGTTTGAAAACATTAACTGGAATTTACTGTAAATGACGCCTATAAATGGGAGGATCTTTGAATAATTACGTATTGTGAACGCTATTGAATCCTCGATGGTGAACTGATAATTATGACACCAAAAAGCACCACCTTATATTTGTATTAGTATTAATATTATTATTCAATCACTATAGTAGTATGTTCGGCTGACACATATAGTTGTGTGTGTGACCCTTCCAAGGTAAAACCGGTGTCACACAACGAATCTATGTCTTAATTTGGTTCTTAAACTTAGATTATGCAGTTTCTGAAATGCCCTTTTATAAGAATGTTGTCACCTATAATATTTTAGCTCAGTCTAGCCTCTAACACAAGTGTAAAATATTCCGAATGTTGTCAGATTAAAAGCTGCGGATCAAAAGTTGACGATAGATTTTGTTTATAGACTATGCGATTATTTTAACGTGATGAAGTCTGAAGGTCATATCCCAGATAACAAATTAGTTGACAAATGTTACAACCGGCTTGACAGTCGATATCCCAGACCAAAGGTGCATTGTCTGTCTCTCAATTTACCTTGTACTTCAGCCTTCTTGAACCGGTATTGTCACTGCCTGGTTATCTTGGCTCATTACCTCGGACTTCATCAACTCTCACGCCACCTATCGAGTTTCTTACTCACTAGCTACTGTTTCCCATTGCATATTTTGAATGTGAAAATTTCATAGAGTTGTAATGTATTGTAAACCGCAAGAGTCTTTTATAATGCACGTTGGTGGGTTTTGTAGTAATGTACTAAAGGTAAATACAGTACTAATTATATCCCAATAATATTTGTATTAAACATATTGGGATTTGAACTTGGATCCTTATTTTAGGGTTACCTGCTCAGTAGTACCACACGTAACCTTATAATTATATAATATAACCTATGGTTGGTAGAGGTTAGGGTTACCAGCTCAGTAGTACCACAAATAACCTTATAATTATATAACATAACCTATGGTTGGTAGAGGTTAGGGTTACCAGCTCAGTAGTACCACACCTAACCTTATAATTATATAATATAACCTATGGTTGGTAGAGGTTAGGGTTACCAGTTCAGTAGTATCACATCTAACCTTATAATTATACAATATGACCCATGGTTGGTAGGGGAGTACAACCCCTCCACCCTTCCCCACACTATCCTAACCTACAGTCAATTTTCGGCGGGTGCCCAACCCCGAAAAGGGTTGAAATAGGGGAGCTATCCCCCCGCCAAAGGTGGCTTTCTAGGGCCTTTCCTAGCAGATGCTGAGAGGATTGGGTTCTAGTCATGTGGTGATGGGCTGGTCTTTCAGAGTGAGAACTGAGCAATCTCTGCCATACCCATAGCTTACTCTGACTGTTCCTTTTACTTATATATTTTCTAGATCTCAAGTGACGGCGTCTCTACCGTGGATTGACCTCCCAATCTACCAAGATTGGAAGCCAAAGCATCACATTTTTCCCTTGCCCCTCAACTTTCTCTTCATAATTGCTGAGGGGCACAGGGCCCTGGGTGGGGCTTTGGTTTCCCGGGCGTTTCCGCACCCTCCTCAGCTCCCCGCCATGGAGTGGCTTCGGTCACCTAGGCTTTATTGTGATCGGCGGGTAGGGCTCTGTGGGGGCGCTAGGTTATGGCCTTGCTCGGGGCCTTGGGGCTGTTCGGCCAGGCAGCATGGGGAACAACAACAACAACAACAACAGTAAATTTTAACAAAAGTGACTCTGGCCAGGATGTCTCAGATATTGTTTGGCACTGGCAACACCTGACCACCCTACTAATAGTCAATATAATTATATCGGAACAGTTTCCTAGCTATGACAACTGTATTATTGTCTGTGAATACACAATCTCGTCTGCCATATATTACGGAGTTTCTAAATATAAACATAAGTTTCATAATGTGTGAATATTTGTTGAATAATAGTTACCAGAGACCACCTCAGACAGTTTTAAACATGTACATTGCATTATGTTTTATGATAATGAAGACCAAAATAATGTAGTTTATAAAGTGGTGTGGTGGGTGGGTAAAGTGATTACAAAGGTGATACAGTCTTATTTACCAACATTAATAACGTTATTATGTTAACACTCTCACTAGGTGCTTATTTCACTTCTAGGATTTCTAGACATCACAGGGATATACAGTAAGCAATCACATTATGTGTTGACCCCTACAGAACATGTATAACCTTTTTGGCCTCTTCATGTCCTTCTAACTGCTTTTGTATCGTTTATGAATTTGCATATTTATCATTAAATAATATGCTTCAACTGCGCATAAAGCAAACACATGTTTTTAAATGTAATATAGTTGTACTGTATTTACCAAAGTAAAGCAGTAACAAAAATGAAACAAAATCTGTGAGCTGTTGAGATCCCCTACATGTTCCACTTATAAGACTGACACAATTATCATAAGTAGTATAGTTAATTACTAGAGGCAGTGGTAGTAATGAAGTCATTTACAATAAGTCCTACTTAGTAACGTAAATTGAAAGATATAACAGTAGGTCCGTAAGTTAGACGGCTCTGCAGTTGTGAGTAATGTAAGTTAGAGGAGATAGTAATTGTTTATTAAGTTGAAACACAGAACATTAATTAACTAGTTTTAAAGCAAATATGACAAACTAATAATATAACATTGTTAAGTGTATCAACTAAAGTAATGTCAATTCTCATTAAATCAAATCCTCTGATTTATTTAGTTCCCCAGCCCAAGTTACCTCTCTTAATACAGAGACAACTATATTTTGTAAACTGGTTATTAAGATATATTATTTTGACCTCACCCTCAAACGATCTTGTTTCACTTTAAAAAATATAACATAGTATATCATAACAGCCAAGAATATTCTAGTAATGAAGTAATGAAGATGAGAGGGTCGTTTAATATAACATAGTATATCATAACAGACAAGAATATTCTAGTAATGAAGTAATGAAGATGAGAGGGTCGTTTAATATAACATAGTATATCATAACAGACAAGAATATTCTAGTAATGAAGTAATGTAGATGAGAGGGTCGTTTAATATAACATAGTATATCATAACAGACAAGAATATTCTAGTAATGAAGTAATGTAGATGAGAGGGTCGATTAATATAGCATAGTATATCATAACAGACAAGAATATTCTAGTAATGAAGTAATGTAGATGAGAGGGTCGTTTAATATAACATAGTATATCATAACAGACAAGAATATTCTAGTAATGAAGTAATGTACAAAGGAGTACAAAGGAAATCAAGCAACAACAGATCTAGTGACCCTTCTAGGCTGCTTGTCCTCCAAAACACTGAGGATCAAGTGTCCAAACAGTGGTTTAGAGTGGGTAAGGGAACATTGGAAAGGGAACTACTGCCCAGCCACTAACGTGGCATGACTAGGAAGTTAGTAGGGGACATATGGGTTAGTAACTGAGGGGAGGATAAAATAAAGTTATTAATTTACAAACGCAGTCAGTCGCGGGTTTGATGCGAGATATTTGTCTAGGCGGAATTTAAATGAATCAACGGTGCTGCAGTCTATAACGTCTCGGGGAAGCCCATTCCCCAATTTGACAACTCGATTGAAGAAGAAATTCTTAGATTCGTGTGAGTTAAAAGATTTACCAATAATTTTGCAACCGTTTCCCTGCGTGTAATTAGATTGGTCGATAGTGAAGTACTTACTACAGTTCATATTGTCGATGCCTTTGATGATTTTGAACACTTGAATTAAGTCACCTCTTAATCTGCGCTGGGTTAAAGGAAATAGATTTAATTCTCTAAAACGCTCTTCGTATGGTTTGTTCTTTAGGCTAGGTATCATTTTGGTAACTCTACGTTGAACTCGTTCTAGCTTGTTTATGTCTTTTTGGTAATAAGGGCACCAGGATTGAACGCAGTATTCCAGAAGAGGGCGGACTAAGGAATTGTAAAGGGTTAGGATTACGTCTTTGGATTTATGCTCAAATGATCTGCCTATAAAGCCAATTATTTTGTTTGCCTTCTTAACAACTTCTGAACATTGTTGACTCAGTTTTAGGTTACTCGATATTGTTACTCCCAGATCGGTTTCTCTGTTTACATTTTTAAGCTGAGTGCCATTCATCGAATAGATTGCTTTCTCATTTAGGTATCCGATATGTAGTACTTTACATTTATCCGCATTGAAACTCATTTGCCAAATTAGGGCCCAATGTGACAATTTATCTAGATTGTGTTGCATATCGTCAACTTGATCTTTTGAGAGTACGCTATTTGCAATTTTTGTATCGTCAGCAAATTTTGAGATTGTACAGGTGAGACCCTCATCTATGTCGTTGATGTAAATTAGAAAGAGAATTGGTCCTAGTACCGATCCCGGGGGTACCCCGCTACTTACATTGGTCCATTTAGATGCCTTACCGTTTATGACTACTCTTTGCTTTATGTCGCTGAGCCAATTTTCTATCCATTTCAACACACCGTCTTGTATTCCATGCGCTTTTAGTTTTAGCAGTAAACGTTTGTGGGGAACTTTGTCAAAGGCCTTTTGAAAATCAAGGTATATAATATCTACAGCTTTACTCTCATCGTAGAGGTTGAGGATATCGTGGAAGAAGTCTAAGAGGTTTGTTAAACAGGAACGTTTTTTACGAAAGCCGTGTTGAGTATCTTTAAGTATGTTATTTTCCTCTAAGTGATTTACGAGTCTATCTCTTATGACCGTTTTTAGCATATTACATACAACTGAGGTTAAGCTAATTGGACGATAGTTACTGGGTAGGGATTTGCTGCCTTTTTTGAATATCGGTGTTACGTTGGCTATCTTCCACTGATCAGGCATAGTTCCAGACTGCAAGGATTTATTGAATAGTAATGTCAGTGGTTTGGAGAGCTCATCCTTAGCTTCCTTTAGAACTCTAGGCGAGATTGTATCAGGTCCAGGCGTTTTATTTACCTTGAGTTTATCTAAACAATTCAATACTTCTCTCTCTGTAACGGTGATATTGCTTAGAACATCTGAATTATCAATCTGAATCGGCGATGGTGTAGGGATATCACTGAGGTCTTCTGTTGTAAAAACTGATGCAAAGAAGGTATTAAGGGCATTACTCATTTGTACTTCGTCTTTGGTGTATTCTCCATTTTCATCGACTAACGGTCCAACAGTTGAAGTAACTACTTTTTTCTTTCTGATATAACTTTAGAATTCTTTCGGGTTTGTTTTACTTTGATTCGCAATATGTAACTCTAGGGTCTTTTTATTTTGCTTAATTAACTTTTTGGCTTTGCGTCGTAGCTCTACAAATTTCACCCGTTCTTCGTCATTTTGTGAGGATTTTAATCTATCATTAGCAAATTTTTTAGCAAGCAGGCAGTTTGAAATATCTTTATTCCACCATTTGGGCTTATTATTATGGCCTGGACGCCGTATTTTCGATGGTATGCAGTCTTGCACTGCTTTTAGGTAAGTGGTTTCGAATAACTTCCAAGATGTATTTATGTCGTTATTGTTAATTAAAAAGCTCCAGTCAGTTTCTTTAACTGATGAGAGGATCGTTTAATATAACATAGTATATCATAACAGACAAGAATATTCTAGTAATGAAGTAATGTAGATGAGAGGGTCGTTTAATATAACATAGTATATCATAACAGACAAGCATATTCTAGTAATGAAGTAATGTTGATGAGAGGGTCGTTTAATATAACATAGTATATCATAACAGACAAGAATATTCTAGTAATGAAGTAATGTAGATGAGAGGGTCATTTAATATAACATAGTATATCATAACAGATAAGAATATTCTAGTAATGAAGTAATGTAGATGAGAGGGTCGTTTAACATAACATAGTATATCATAACAGACAAGAATATTCTAGTAATGAAGTAATGTAGATGAGAGGGTCGTTTAATATAACATAGTATATCATAACAGACAAAAATATTCTAGTAATGAAGTAATGTAGATGAGAGGGTCGTTTAATATAACATAGTATATCATAACAGACAAGAATATTTTTGTAATGAAGTAATGTAGATGAGAGGGTCGTTTAATATAACATAGTATATCATAACAGACAAGAATATTCTAGTAATGAAGTAATGTAGATGAGAGGGTCGTTTAATATAACATAGTATATCATAACAGACAAGAATATTCTAGTAATGAAGTAATGTAGATGAGAGGGTCATTTAATATAACATAGTATATCATAACAGACAAGAATATTCTAGTAATGAAGTAATGTAGATGAGAGGGTCGTTTAATATAACATAGTATATCATAACAGACAAGAATATTCTAGTAATTAAGTAATGTAGATGAGAGGGTCGTTTAATATAACATAGTATATCATAACAGACAAGAATATTCTAGTAATGAAGTAATGTAGATGAGAGGGTCGTTTAATATAACATAGTATATCATAACAGACAAGAATATTCTAGTAATGAAGTAATGTAGATGAGAGGGTCGTTTAATATAACATAGTATATCATAACAGACAAGAATATTCTAATAATGAAGTAATGTAGATGAGAGGGTCGTTTAATATAACAGAGTATATCATAACAGACAAGAATATTCTATAATGAAGTAATGTAGATGAGAGGGTCGTTTAATATAACATAGTATATCATAACAGACAAGAATATTCTAGTAATGAAGTAATGTAGATGAGAGGGTCGTTTAATATAACATAGTATATCATAACAGACAAGAATATTCTAGTAATGAAGTAATGTAGATGAGAGGGTCGATTAATATAGCATAGTATATCATAACAGACAAGAATATTCTAGTAATGAAGTAATGTAGATGAGAGGGTCGTTTAATATAACATAGTATATCATAACAGACAAGAATATTCTAGTAATGAAGTAATGTACAAAGGAGTACAAAGGAAATCAAGCAACAACAGATCTAGTGACCCTTCTAGGCTGCTTGTCCTCCAAACACTGAGGATCAAGTGTCCAAACAGTGGTTTAGAGTGGGTAAGGGAACATTGGAAAGGGAACTACTGCCCAGCCACTAACGTGGCATGACTAGGAAGTTAGTAGGGGACATATGGGTTAGTAACTGAGGGGAGGATAAAATAAAGTTATTAATTTACAAACGCAGTCAGTCGCGGGTTTGATGCGAGATATTTGTCTAGGCGGAATTTAAATGAATCAACGGTGCTGCAGTCTATAACGTCTCGGGGAAGCCCATTCCCCAATTTGACAACTCGATTGAAGAAGAAATTCTTAGATTCGTGTGAGTTAAAAGATTTACCAATAATTTTGCAACCGTTTCCCTGCGTGTAATTAGATTGGTCGATAGTGAAGTACTTACTACAGTTCATATTGTCGATGCCTTTGATGATTTTGAACACTTGAATTAAGTCACCTCTTAATCTGCGCTGGGTTTAAAGGAAATAGATTTAATTCTCTAAAACGCTCTTCGTATGGTTTGTTCTTTAGGCTAGGTATCATTTTGGTAACTCTACGTTGAACTCGTTCTAGCTTGTTTATGTCTTTTTGGTAATAAGGGCACCAGGATTGAACGCAGTATTCCAGAAGAGGGCGGACTAAGGAATTGTAAAGGGTTAGGATTACGTCTTTGGATTTATGCTCAAATGATCTGCCTATAAAGCCAATTATTTTGTTTGCCTTCTTAACAACTTCTGAACATTGTTGACTCAGTTTTAGGTTACTCGATATTGTTACTCCCAGATCGGTTTCTCTGTTTACATTTTTAAGCTGAGTGCCATTCATCGAATAGATTGCTTTCTCATTTAGGTATCCGATATGTAGTACTTTACATTTATCCGCATTGAAACTCATTTGCCAAATTAGGGCCCAATGTGACAATTTATCTAGATTGTGAGCATATCGTCAACTTGATCTTTTGAGAGTACGCTATTTGCAATTTTTGTATCGTCAGCAAATTTTGAGATTGTACAGGTGAGACCCTCATCTATGTCGTTGATGTAAATTAGAAAGAGAATTGGTCCTAGTACCGATCCCGGGGTACCCCGCTACTTACATTGGTCCATTTAGATGCCTTACCGTTTATGACTACTCTTTGCTTTATGTCGCTGAGCCAATTTTCTATCCATTTCAACACACCGTCTTGTATTCCATGCGCTTTTAGTTTTAGCAGTAAACGTTTGTGGGGAACTTTGTCAAAGGCCTTTTGAAAATCAAGGTATATAATATCTACAGCTTTACTCTCATCGTAGAGGTTGAGGATATCGTGGAAGAAGTCTAAGAGGTTTGTTAAACAGGAACGTTTTTTTACGAAAGCCGTGTTGAGTATCTTTAAGTATGTTATTTTCCTCTAAGTGATTTACGAGTCTATCTCTTATGACCGTTTTTAGCATATTACATACAACTGAGGTTAAGCTAATTGGACGATAGTTACTGGGTAGGGATTTGCTGCCTTTTTTGAATATCGGTGTTACGTTGGCTATCTTCCACTGATCAGGCATAGTTCCAGACTGCAAGGATTTATTGAATAGTAATGTCAGTGGTTTGGAGAGCTCATCCTTAGCTTCCTTTAGAACTCTAGGCGAGATTGTATCAGGTCCAGGCGTTTTATTTACCTTGAGTTTATCTAAACAATTCAATACTTCTCTCTCTGTAACGGTGATATTGCTTAGAACATCTGAATTATCAATCTGAATCGGCGATGGTGTAGGGATATCACTGAGGTCTTCTGTTGTAAAAACTGATGCAAAGAAGGTATTAAGGGCATTACTCATTTGTACTTCGTCTTTGGTGTATTCTCCATTTTCATCGACTAACGGTCCAACAGTTGAAGTAACTACTTTTTTCTTTCTGATATAACTTTAGAATTCTTTCGGGTTTGTTTTACTTTGATTCGCAATATGTAACTCTAGGGTCTTTTTTTTTTTGCTTAATTAACTTTTTGGCTTTGCGTCGTAGCTCTACAAATTTCACCCGTTCTTCGTCATTTTGTGAGGATTTTAATCTATCATTAGCAAATTTTTTAGCAAGCAGGCAGTTTGAAATATCTTTATTCCACCATTTGGGCTTATTATTATGGCCTGGACGCCGTATTTTCGATGGTATGCAGTCTTGCACTGCTTTTAGGTAAGTGGTTTCGAATAACTTCCAAGATGTATTTATGTCGTTATTGTTAATTAAAAAGCTCCAGTCAGTTTCTTTAACTGATGAGAGGATCGTTTAATATAACATAGTATATCATAACAGACAAGAATATTCTAGTAATGAAGTAATGTAGATGAGAGGGTCGTTTAATATAACATAGTATATCATAACAGACAAGCATATTCTAGTAATGAAGTAATGTTGATGAGAGGGTCGTTTAATATAACATAGTATATCATAACAGACAAGAATATTCTAGTAATGAAGTAATGTAGATGAGAGGGTCATTTAATATAACATAGTATATCATAACAGATAAGAATTCTAGTAATGAAGTAATGTAGATGAGAGGGTCGTTTAACATAACATAGTATATCATAACAGACAAGAATATTCTAGTAATGAAGTAATGTAGATGAGAGGGTCGTTTAATATAACATAGTATATCATAACAGACAAAAATATTCTAGTAATGAAGTAATGTAGATGAGAGGGTCGTTTAATATAACATAGTATATCATAACAGACAAGAATATTTTTGTAATGAAGTAATGTAGATGAGAGGGTCGTTTAATATAACATAGTATATCATAACAGACAAGAATATTCTAGTAATGAAGTAATGTAGATGAGAGGGTCGTTTAATATAACATAGTATATCATAACAGACAAGAATATTCTAGTAATGAAGTAATGTAGATGAGAGGGTCATTTAATATAACATAGTATATCATAACAGACAAGAATATTCTAGTAATGAAGTAATGTAGATGAGAGGGTCGTTTAATATAACATAGTATATCATAACAGACAAGAATATTCTAGTAATTAAGTAATGTAGATGAGAGGGTCGTTTATATATAACATAGTATATCATAACAGACAAGAATATTCTAGTAATGAAGTAATGTAGATGAGAGGGTCGTTTAATATAACATAGTATATCATAACAGACAAGAATATTCTAGTAATGAAGTAATGTAGATGAGAGGGTCGTTTAATATAACATAGTATATCATAACAGACAAGAATATTCTAATAATGAAGTAATGTAGATGAGAGGGTCGTTTAATATAACAGAGTATATCATAACAGACAAGAATATTCTATAATGAAGTAATGTAGATGAGAGGGTCGTTTAATATAACATAGTATATCATAACAGACAAGAATATTCTAGTAATGAAGTAATGTAGATGAGAGGGTCGTTTAATATAACATAGTATATCATAACAGACAAGAATATTCTAGTAATGAAGTAATGTAGATGAGAGGGTCGTTTGATATAACATAGTATATCATAACAGACAAGAATATTCTAGTAATGATGTAATGTAGATGAGAGGGTCGTTTAATGTAACATAGTATATTATAACAGACATGAATATTCTAGTAATGAAGTAATGTAGATGAGAGGGTCGTTTAATATAACATAGTATATCATAACAGACAAGAATATTCTGGTAATGAAGTAATGTAGATGAGAGGGTCGTTTAATATAACATAGTATATCATAACAGACAAGAATATTCTAGTAATGAAGTAATGTAGATGAGAGGGTCGTTTAATATAACATAGTATATCATAACAGACAAAAATATTCTAGTAATGAAGTAATGTAGATGAGAGGGTCGTTTAATATAACATAGTATATCATAACAGACAAGAATATTCTAGTAATGAAGTAATGTAGATGAGAGGGTCGTTAATATAACATAGTATAATTATCATAACAGACAAGAATATTCTAGTAATGAAGTAATGTAGATGAGAGGGTCGTTTAATATAACATTGTATATCATAACAGACAAGAATATTCTAGTAATGAAGTAATGTAGATGAGAGGGTCGTTTAATATAACATCGTATATCATAACAGCCAAGAATATTCTAGTAATGAAGTAATGTAGATGAGAGGGTCGTTTAATATAACATAGTATATCATAACAGACAAGAATATTCTAGTAATGAAGTAATGTAGATGAGAAGGTCGTTTAATATAACATAGTATATCATAACAGACAAGAATATTCTAGTAATGAAGTAATGTAGAGGAGAGGGTCGTTTAATATAGCATAGTATATCATAACAGACAAGAATATTCTAGTAATGAAGTAATGTAGATGAGAGGGTCGTTTAATATAACATAGTATATCATAACAGACAAGAATATTCTAGTAATGAAGTAATGTAGATGAGAGGGTCGTTTAATATAACATAGTATATCATAACAGACAAGAATATTCTAGTAATGAAGTAATGTAGATGAGAGGGTCGTTTAATATAACATAGTATATCATAACAGACAAAAATATTCTAGTAATGAAGTAATGTAGATGAGAGGGTCGTTTAATATAACATAGTATATCATAACAGACAAAAATATTCTAGTAATGAAGACAGTAATGTAGATGAGAGGGTCGTTTAATATAACATAGTATATCATAACAGACAAGAATATTCTATTAATGAAGTAATGTAGAGGAGAGGGTCGTTTAATATAGCATAGTATATCATAACAGACAAGAATATTCTAGTAATGAAGTAATGTAGATGAGAGGGTCGTTTAATATAACATAGTATATCATAACAGACAAGAATATTCTACTAATGAAGTAATGTAGATTAGAGGGTCGTTTAATATAACATAGTATATCATAACAGACAAGAATATTCTAGTAATGAACTAATGTAGATGAGAGGGTCGTTTAATATAACATAGTATATCATAACAGACAAGAATATTCTATTAATGAAGTAATGTACATGAGAGGGTCGTTTAATATAACATAGTATATCATAACAGACAAAAATATTCTAGTAATGAAGTAATGTAGATGAGAGGGTCGTTTAATATAACATAGTATATCATAACAGACAAGAATATTCTAGTAATGAAGTAATGTAGATGAGAGGGTCGTTTACTATAACATAGTATATCATAACAGACAAGAATATTCTAGTAATGAAGTAATGTAGATGAGAGGGTCGTTTAATATAACATAGTATATCATAACAGACAAGAATATTCTAGTAATGAAGTAATGTAGATGAGAGGGTCATTTAATATAACGTACTATATCATAACAGACAAGAATATTCTAGTAATGAAGTAATGTAGATGAGAGGGTCGTTTAATATAACATAGTATATCATAACAGACAAGAATATTCTAGTAATGAAGTAATGTAGATGAGAGGGTCGTTTAATATAACATAGTATATCATAACAGACAAGAATATTCTAGTAATGAAGTAATGTAGATGAGAGGGTCGTTTAATATAACATAGTATATCGTAACAGACAAAAATATTATAGTAATGAAGTAATGTAGATGAGAGGGTCGTTTAATATAACATAGTATATCATAACAGACAAAATATTCTAGTAATGAAGTAATGTAGATGAGAGGGTCGTTTAATATAACATAGTATATCATAACAGACAAGAATATTCTAGTAATGAAGTAATGTAGATGAGAGGGTCGTTTAATATAACATAGTATTTCATAACAGACAAGAATATTCTAGTAATGAAGTAATGTAGATGAGAGGGTCGTTTAATATAACATAGTATATCATAACAGACAAGAATATTCTAGTAATGAAGTAATGTAGATGAGAGGGTCGTTTAATATAACATAGTATTTCATAACAGACAAGAATATTCTAGTAATGAAGTAATGTAGATGAGAGGGTCGTTTAATATAACATAGTATATCATAACAGACAAGAATATTCTAGTAATGAAGTAATGTAGATGAGAGGGTCGTGTAATATAACATAGTATATCATAACAGACAAGAATATTCTAGTAATGAAGTAATGTAGATGAGAGGGTCGTTTAATATAACATAGTATATCATAACAGACAAGAATATTCTAGTAATGAAGTAATGTAGATGAGAGGGTCGTTTTATATAACATAGTATTTCATAACAGACAAGAATATTCAAGTAATGAAGTAATGTAGATGAGAGGGTCGTTTAATATAACATAGTATATCATAACAGACAAGAATATTCTAGTAATGAAGTAATGTAGATGAGAGGGTCGTTTAATATAACATAGTATATCATAACAGACAAGAATATTCTAGTAATGAAGTAATGTAGATGAGAGGGTCGTTTAATATAACATAGTATATCATAACAGACAATATTCTAGTAATGAAGTAATGTAGATGAGAGGGTCGTTTAATATAACATAGTATATCATAACAGACAAGAATATTCTAGTAATGAAGTAATGTAGATGAGAGGGTCGTTTAATATAACATAGTATATCATAACAGACAAGAATATTCTAGTAATGAAGTAATGTAGATGAGAGGGTCGTTTAATATAACATAGTATATCATAACAGACAAGAATATTCTAGTAATGAAGTAATGTAGATGAGAGGGTCGTTTAATATAACATAGTATATCATAACAGACAAGATATTCTAGTAATGAAGTAATGTAGATGAGAGGGTCGTTTAATATAACATAGTATATCATAACAGACAAGAATATTCTAGTAATGAAGTAATGTAGATGAGGGTCGTTTAATATAACATAGTATATCATAACAGACAAGAATATTCTAGTAATGAAGTATTGTAGATGAGAGGGTCGTGTAATATAACATAGTACATCATAACAGACAAGAATATTCTAGTAATGAAGTAATGTAGATGAGAGGGTCGTGTAATATAACATCGTATATCATAACAGACAAGAATATTCTAGTAATGAAGTAATGTAGATGAGAGGGTCGTTTAATATAACATAGTATATCATAACAGACAAGAATATTCTAGTAATGAAGTAATGTAGATGAGAGGGTCGTTTAATATAACATAGTATATCATAACAGACAAGAATATTCTAGTAATGAAGTAATGTAGATGAGAGGGTCGTTTAATATAACATAGTATATCATAACAGACAGAATATTCTAGTAATGAAGTAATGTAGATGAGAGGGTCGTTTAATATAACATAGTATATCATAACAGACAGAATATTCTAGTAATGAAGTAATGTAGATGAGAGGGTCGTTTAATATAACATAGTATATCATAACAGACAAGAATATTCTAGTAATGAAGTAATGTAGATGAGAGGGTCGTTTAATATAACATAGTATATCATAACAGACAAGATATTCTAGTAATGAAGTAATGTAGATGAGAGGGTCGTTTAATATAACATAGTATATCATAACAGACAAGAATATTCTAGTAATGAAGTAATGTAGATGAGAGGGTCGTTTAATATAACATAGTATATCATAACAGACAAGAATATTCTAGTAATGAAGTAATGTAGATGAGAGGGTCGTTTAATATAACATAGTATATCATAACAGACAAAATATTCTAATGAAGTAATGTAGATGAGGGTCGTTTAATATAACATAGTATATCATAACAGACAAGATATTCTAGTAATGAAGTAATGTAGATGAGAGGGTCGTTTAATATAACATAGTATATCATAACAGACAAGAATATTCTAGTAATGAAGTAATGTAGATGAGAGGGTCGTTTAATATAACATAGTATATCATAACAGACAAGAATATTCTAGTAATGAAGTAATGTAGATGAGAGGGTCGTTTAATATAACATAGTATATCATAACAGACAAGAATATTCTAGTAATGAAGTAATGTAGATGAGAGGGTCGTTTAATATAACATAGTATATCATAACAGACAAGAATATTCTAGTAATGAAGTAATGTAGATGAGAGGTCGTTTAATATAACATAGTATATCATAACAGACAAGAATATTCTAGTAATGAAGTAACGTAGATGAGAGGGGTCGTTTAATATAACATAGTTATCATAACAGACAAGAATATTCTAGTAATGAAGTATGTAGATGAGAGGGTCGTTTTAATAACATAGTATATCATAACAGACAAGAATATTCTAGTAATGAAGTAATGTAGATGAGAGGGTCGTGTAATATAACATAGTACATCATAACAGACAAGAATATTCTAGTAATGAAGTAATGTAGATGAGAGGGTCGTTTCATATAACATAGTATATCATAACAGACAAGAATATTCTAGTAATGAAGTAATGTAGATGAGAGGGTCGTTTAATATAACATAGTATATCATAACAGACAAGAATATTCTAGTAATGAAGTAATGTAGAAGAAAGGGTCGTTTAATATAACATAGTATATCATAACATACAAGAATATTGTAGTAATGAAGTAATGTAGATGAGAGGGTCGTTTAATATACATAGTATATCATACCAGATAAGAATATTCTAGTAATGAAGTAATGTAGAGAGAGGGTCGTTTAATATAACATAGTATATCATAACAGACAAGAATATTCTAGTAATGAAGTAATGTAGATGAGAGGGTCGTTTAATATAACATAGTATATCATAACAGACAAAAATATTCTAGTAATGAAGTAATGTAGATGAGAGGGTCGTTTAATATAACATAGTATATCATAACAGACAAGAATATTCTAGTAATGAAGTAATGTAGATGAGAGGGTCGTTTAATATAACATAGTATATCATAACAGACAAGAATATTCTAGTATGAAGTAATGTAGATGAGAGGGTCGTTTAATATAACATAGTATATCATAACAGACAAAATATTCTAGTAATGAAGTAATGTAGATGACAGGGTCGTTTAATATAACATAGTATATCATAACAGACAAGAATATTCTAGTAATGAAGTAATGTAGATGAGAGGGTCGTTTAATATAACATAGTATATCATAACAGACAAGAATATTCTAGTAATGAAGTAATGTAGATGAGAGGGTCGTTTTAATATAACATAGTATATCATACCAGACAAGAATATCCTAGTAATCAAGTAATGTAGATGAGAGGGCCGTATAATATACCATAGTATATCATAACAGACAAGAATATTCTAGTAATGAAGTAATGTAGATGAGAGGGTCGTTTAATATACATAGTATATCATAACAGACAAGAATATTCTAGTAATGAAGTAATGTAGATGAGAGGGTCGTTTAATATAACATAGTATATCATAACAGACAAGAATATTCTAGTAATGAAGTAATGTAGATGAGAGGGTCGTTTAATATAACATAGTATATCATAACAGACAAAATATTCTAGTAATGAAGTAATGTAGATGACAGGGTCGTTTAATATAACATAGTATATCATAACAGCAAGAATATTCTAGTAATGAAGTAATGTAGATGAGAGGGTCGTTTAATATAACATAGTATTCATAACAGACAAGAATATTCTAGTAATGAAGTAATGTAGATGAGAGGGTCGTTTTATATAACATAGTATTTCATAACAGACAAGAATAATCTTGTAATGAAGTAATGTAGATGAGAGGGTCGTTTAATATAACATAGTATATCATAACAGACAAGAATATTTTTGTAATGAAGTAATGTAGAGAGGGTCGTTTAATATAACATAGTATTTCATAACAGACAAGAATATTCTAGTAATGAAGTAATGTAGATGAGAGGGTCGTTTAATATAACATAGTATATCATAACAGACAAGAATATTCTAGTAATGAAGTAATGTAGATGAGAGGGTCGTTTAATATAACATAGTATATCATAACAGACAAGAGTATTCTAGTAATGTAGATGAGAGGGTCGTTTAATATAACATAGTATATCATAACAGACAAGATATTCTAGTAATGAAGTAATGTAGATGAGAGGGTCGTTTAATATAACATAGTATTTCATAACAGACAAGAATATTCTAGTAATGAAGTAATGTAGATGAGAGGGTCGTTTAATATAACATAGTATATCCTAACAGACAAGAATATTCTAGTAATGAAGTAATGTAGATGAGAGGGTCGTTTAATATAACATAGTATATCATAACAGACAAGAATATTCTAGTAATGAAGTAATGTAGATGAGAGGGTCGTTTAATATAACATAGTATATCATAACAGACAAGAATTCTAGTAATGAAGTAATGTAGATGAGAGGGTCGTTTAATATAACATAGTATATCATAACAGACAAGAATATTCTAGTAATGAAGTAATGTAGATGAGAGGGTCGTTTAATATAACATAGTATATCATAACAGACAAAATATTCTAGTAATGAAGTAATGTAGATGAGAGGGTCGTTTAATATAACATAGTATATCATAACAGACAAGAATATTCTAGTAATGAAGTAATGTAGATGAGAGGGTCGTTTAATATAACATAGTATATCATAACAGACAAGAATATTCTAGTAATGAAGTAATGTAGATGAGAGGGTCGTTTAATATAACATAGTATATCATAACAGACAAGAATTTTCTAGTAACGAAGTAATGTAGATGAGAGGGTCGTTTAATATAACATAGTATATCATAACAGACAAGAATATTCTAGTAATGAAGTAATGTAGATGAGAGGTCGTTTAATATAACATAGTATATCATAACAGACAAGAATATTCTAGTAATGAAGTAATGTAGATGAGAGGGTCGTTTAATATAACATAGTATATCATAACAGACAAGAATATTCTAGTAATGAAGTAATGTAGATGAGAGGGTCGTTTAATATAACATAGTATATCATAACAGACAAGAATATTCTAGTAATGAAGTAATGTAGATGAGAGGTCGTTTTAATATAACATAGTATATCATAACAGACAAGAATATTCTAGTAATGAAGTAATGTAGATGAGAGGGTCGTTTAATATAACATAGTATATCATAACAGACAAGAATATTCTAGTAATGAAGTAATGTAGATGAGAGGTCGTTTAATATAACATAGTATATCATAACAGACAAGAATATTCTAGTAATGAAGTAATGTAGATGAGAGGGTCGTTTAATATAACATAGTATATCATAACAGACAAGAATATTCTAGTAATGAAGTAATGTAGATGAGAGGGTCGTTTAATATAACATAGTATATCATAACAGACAAGAATATTCTAGTAATGAAGTAATGTAGATGAGAGGGTCGTTTAATATAACATAGTATATCATAACAGACAAGAATATTCTAGTAATGAAGTAATGTAGATGAGAGGGTCGTTTAATATAACATAGTATATCATAACAGACAAGATATTCTAGTAATGAAGTAATGTAGATGAGAGGGTCGTTTAATATAACATAGTATAATTATCATAACAGACAAGAATATTCTAGTAATGAAGTAATGTAGATGAGAGGGTCGTTTAATATAGCATAGTATATCATAACAGACAAGAATATTCTAGTAATGAAGTAATGTAGATGAGAGGGTCGTTTAATATAACATAGTATATCATAACAGACAAGAATATTCTAGTAATGAAGTAATGTAGATGAGAGGGTCGTTTAATATAACATAGTATATCATAACAGACAAGAATATTCTAGTAATGAAGTAATGTAGATGAGAGGGTCGTTTAATATAACATAGTATATCATAACAGACAAAATATTCTAGTAATGAAGTAATGTAGATGAGAGGGTCGTTTAATATAACATAGTATATCATAACAGACAAGAATATTCTAGTAATGAAGTAATGTAGATGAGAGGGTCGTTTAATATAACATAGTATATCATAACAGACAAGAATATTCTAGTAATGAAGTAATGTAGATGAGAGGGTCGTTTAATATAACATAGTATATCATAACAGACATGAATATTCTAGTAATGAAGTAATGTAGATGAGAGGGTCGTTTAATATAACCTAGTATATCACAACAGACAAGAATATTCTAGTAATGAAGTAATGTAGATGAGAGGGTCGTTTAATATAACATAGTACATCATAACAGACAAGAATATTCTAGTAATGAAGTAATGTAGATGAGAGGGTCGTTTCATATAACATAGTATATCATAACAGACAAGAATATTCTAGTAATGAAGTAATGTAGATGAGAGGGTCGTTTAATATAACATAGTATATCATAGCAGACACAAGAATATTCTAGTAATGAAGTAATGTAGATGAGAGGGTCGTTTAATATAACATAGTATATCATAACAGACAAGAATATTCTAGTAATGAAGTAATGTAGATGAGAGGGTCGTTTAATATAACATAGTATATCATAACAGACAAGAATATTCTAGTAATGAAGTAATGCAGATGAGAGGGTCGTTTAATATAACATAGTATATCATAACAGACACAAGAATATTCTAGTAATGAAGTAATGTAGATGAGAGGGTCGTTTAATATAACATAGTATATCATAACAGACAAGAATATTCTAGTAATGAAGTAATGTAGATGAGAGGGTCGTTTAATATAACATAGTATATCATAACAGACAAGAATATTCTAGTAATGAAGTAATGTAGATGAGAGGGTCGTTTAATATAACATAGTATATCATAACAGACAAGAATATTCTAGTAATGAAGTAATGTAGATGAGAGGGTCGTTTAATATAACATAGTATATCATAACAGACAAGAATATTCTAGTAATGAAGTAATGTAGATGAGAGGGTCGTTTAATATAACATAGTATATCATAACAGACAGAATATTCTAGTAATGAAGTAATGTAGATGAGAGGGTCGTTTACTATAACATAGTATATCATAACAGACAAGAATATTCTAGTAATGAAGTAATGTAGATGAGAGGGTCGTTTAATATAACATAGTATATCATAACAGACAAGAATATTCTAGTAATGAAGTAATGTAGATGAGAGGGTCGTTTAATATAACATAGTATATCATAACAGACAAGAATATATTCTAGTAATGAAGTAATGTAGATGAGAGGGTCGTTTAATATAACATAGTATATCATAACAGACAAGAATATTCTAGTAATGAAGTAATGTAGATGAGAGGGTCGTTTAATATACATAGTATATCATAACAGACAAGAATATTCTAGTAATGAAGTAATGTAGAGAGGGTCGTTTAATATAACATAGTATATCATAACAGACAGAATATTCTAGTAATGAAGTAATGTAGATGAGAGGGTCGTTTAATATAACATAGTATATCATAACAGACAAGAATATTCTAGTAATGAAGTAATGTAGATGAGAGGGTCGTTTAATATAACATAGTATATCATAACAGACAAGATATTCTAGTAATGAAGTAATGTAGATGAGAGGGTCGTTTAATATAACATAGTATATCATAACAGACAAGAATATTCTAGTAATGAAGTAATGTAGATGAGAGGGTCGTTTAATATAACATAGTATATCATAACAGACAAGAATATTCTAGTAATGAAGTAATGTAGATGAGAGGGTCGTTTAATATAACATAGTATATCATAACAGACAAGAATATTCTAGTAATGAAGTAATGTAGATGAGAGGGTCGTTTAATATAACATAGTATTTCATAACAGACAAATATTCTAGTAATGAAGTAATGTAGATGAGAGGGTCGTTTAATATAACATAGTATATCATAACAGACAAGAATATTCTAGTAATGAAGTAATGTAGATGAGAGGGTCGTTTAATATAACATAGTATATCATAACAGACAAGAATATTCTAGTAATGAAGTAATGTAGATGAGAGGGTCGTTTAATATAACATAGTATATCATAACAGACAAGAATATTCTAGTAATGAAGTAGATGAGAGGGTCGTTTAATATGTATTTAATATAACATAACAGACAAGAATATTCTAGTAATGAAGTAATGTAGATGAGAGGGTCGTTTAATATAACATAGTATATCATAACAGACAAGAATATTCTAGTAATGAAGTAATGTAGATGAGAGGGTCGTTTAATATAACATAGTATATCATAACAGACAAGAATATTCTAGTAATGAAGTAATGTAGATGAGAGGGTCGTTTAATATATCATAGTATATCATAACAGACAAGAATATTCTAGTAATGAAGTAATGTAGATGAGAGGGTCGTTTAATATAACATAGTATATCATAACAGACAAGAATATTCTAGTAATGAAGTAATGTAGATGAGAGGGTCGTTTAATATAACATAGTATTTCATAACAGACAAGAATATTCTAGTAATGAACTAATGTAGATGAGAGGGTCGTTTAATATAACATAGTATTTCATAACAGACAAGAATATTCTAGTAATGAAGTAATGTAGATGAGAGGGTCGTTTAATATAACATAGTATATCATAACAAACAAGAATATTCTAGTAATGAAGTAATGTAGATGAGAGGGTCGTTTAAAATAACATAGTATTTCATAACAGACAAGAATATTCTAGTAATGAAGTAATGTAGATGAGAGGGTCGTTTAATATAACATAGTATATCATAACAGACAAGAATATTCCAGTAATGAAGTAATGTAGATGAGAGGGACGTTTAATATAACATAGTATATCATAACAGACAAGAGTATTCTAGTAATATAGATGAGAGGGTCATTTAATATATCATAGTATATCATAACAGACAAGAATATTCAAGTAATGAAGTAATGTAGATGAGAGGGTCGTTTAATATAACAGTATATCATAACAGACAAGAATATTCTAGTAATGAAGTAATGTAGATGAGAGGGTCGTTTAATATAACATAGTATTTCATAACAGACAAGAATACTCTTGTAATGAAGTAATGTAGATGAGAGGGTCGTTTAATATAACATAGTATATCATAACAGACAAGAATATTCTAGTAATGAAGTAATGTAGATGAGAGCGTCGTTTAATAAAACATAGTATATCATAACAGACAAGAATATTCTAGTAATGAAGTAATGTAGATGAGAGGGTCGTTTAATATAACATAGTATATCATAACAGACAAGAATATTCTAGTAATGAAGTAATGTAGATGAGAGGTTCGTTTAATATAACATAGTATATCATAACAGACAAGAATATTCTAGTAATGAAGTAATGTAGATGAGAGGGTCGTTTAATATAACATAGTATATCATAACAGACAAGAATATTCTAGTAATGAAGTAATGTAGATGAGAGGTTCGTTTAATATAACATAGTATATCATAACAGACAAGAATATTCTAGTAATGAAGTAATGTAGATGAGAGGGTCGTTTAATATAACATAGTATATCATAACAGACAAGAATATTCTAGTAATGAAGTAATGTAGATGAGAGGGTCGTTTAATAAAACATAGTATATCATAACAGACAAGAATATTCTATAATGAAGTAATGTAGATGAGAGGGTCGTTTAATATAACATAGTATATCATAACAGACAAGAATATTCTAGTAATGAAGTAATGTAGATGAGAGGGTCGTTTAATATAACATAGTATATCATAACAGACAAGAATATTCTAGTAATGAAGTAATGTAGATGAGAGGTCGTTTAATATACATAGTATATCATAACAGACAAGAATATTCTAGTAATGAAGTAATGTAGATGAGAGAGAGGGTCGTTTAATATAACATAGTATATCATAACAGACAAGAATATTCTAGTAATGAAGTAATGTAGATGAGAGGGTCGTTTAATATAACATAGTATATCATAACAGACAAGAATATTCTAGTAATGAAGTAATGTAGATGAGAGGGTCGTTTAATATAACAGAGTATATCATAACAGACAAGAATATTCTATAATGAAGTAATGTAGATGAGAGGGTCGTTTAATATAACATAGTATATCATAACAGACAAGAATATTCTAGTAATGAAGTAATGTAGATGAGAGGGTCGTTTAATATAACATAGTATATCATAACAGACAAGAATATTCTAGTAATGAAGTAATGTAGATGAGAGGGTCGTTTGATATAACATAGTATATCATAACAGACAAGAATATTCTAGTAATGATGTAATGTAGATGAGAGGGTCGTTTAATGTAACATAGTATATTATAACATACATGAATATTCTAGTAATGAAGTAATGTAGATGAGAGGGTCGTTTAATATAACATAGTATATCATAACAGACAAGAATATTCTAGTAATGAAGTAATGTAGATGAGAGGGTCGTTTAATATAACATAGTATATCATAACAGACAAGAATATTCTAGTAATGAAGTAATGTAGATGAGAGGGTCGTTTAATATAACATAGTATATCATAACAGACAAAATATTCTAGTAATGAAGTAATGTAGATGAGAGGGTCGTTTAATATAACATAGTATATCATAACAGACAAGAATATTCTAGTAATGAAGTAATGTAGATGAGAGGGTCGTTTAATATAACATAGTATATCATAACAGACAAGAATATTCTAGTAATGAAGTAATGTAGATGAGAGGGTCGTTTAATATAACATAGTATATCATAACAGACAAGAATATTCTAGTAATGAAGTAATGTAGATGAGAGGGTCGTTTAATATAACATAGTATATCATAACAGACAAGAATATTCTAGTAATGAAGTAATGTAGATGAGAGGGTCGTTTAATATAACATAGTATATCATAACAGACAAGATATTCTAGTAATGAAGTAATGTAGATGAGAGGGTCGTTTAATATAGCATAGTATATCATAACAGACAAGAATATTCTAGTAATGAAGTAATGTAGATGAGAGGGTCGTTTAATATAACATAGTATATCATAACAGACAAGAATATTCTAGTAATGAAGTAATGTAGATGAGAGGGTCGTTTAATATAACATAGTATATCATAACAGACAAGAATATTCTAGTAATGAAGTAATGTAGATGAGAGGGTCGTTTAATATAACATTGTATATCATAACAGACAAGAATATTCTAGTAATGAAGTAATGTAGATGAGAGGGTCGTTTAATATAACATCGTATATCATAACAGCCAAGAATATTCTAGTAATGAAGTAATGTAGATGAGAGGGTCGTTTAATATAACATAGTATATCATAACAGACAAGAATATTCTAGTAATGAAGTAATGTAGATGAGAAGGTCGTTTAATATAACATAGTATATCATAACAGACAAGAATATTCTAGTAATGAAGTAATGTAGAGGAGAGGGTCGTTTAATATAGCATAGTATATCATAACAGACAAGAATATTCTAGTAATGAAGTAATGTAGATGAGAGGGTCGTTTAATATAACATAGTATATCATAACAGACAAGAATATTCTAGTAATGAAGTAATGTAGATGAGAGGGTCGTTTAATATAACATAGTATATCATAACAGACAAGAATATTCTAGTAATGAAGTAATGTAGATGAGAGGGTCGTTTAATATAACATAGTATATCATAACAGACAAAAATATTCTAGTAATGAAGTAATGTAGATGAGAGGGTCGTTTAATATAACAGAGTATATCATAACAGACAAAAATATTCTAGTAATGAAGTAATGTAGATGAGAGGGTCGTTTAATATAACATAGTATATCATAACAGACAAGAATATTCTAGTAATGAAGTAATGTAGAGGAGAGGGTCGTTTAATATAGCATAGTATATCATAACAGACAAGAATATTCTAGTAATGAAGTAATGTAGATGAGAGGGTCGTTTAATATAACATAGTATATCATAACAGACAAGAATATTCTAGTAATGAAGTAATCTAGATGAGAGGGTCGTTTAATATAACATAGTATATCATAACAGACAAGAATATTCTAGTAATGAACTAATGTAGATGAGAGGGTCGTTTAATATAACATAGTATATCATAACAGACAAGAATATTCTAGTAATGAAGTAATGTACATGAGAGGGTCGTTTAATATAACATAGTATATCATAACAGACAAAAATATTCTAGTAATGAAGTAATGTAGATGAGAGGGTCGTTTAATATAACATAGTATATCATAACAGACAAGAATATTCTAGTAATGAAGTAATGTAGATGAGAGGGTCGTTTACTATAACATAGTATATCATAACAGACAAGAATATTCTAGTAATGAAGTAATGTAGATGAGAGGGTCGTTTAATATAACATAGTATATCATAACAGACAAGAATATTCTAGTAATGAAGTAATGTAGATGAGAGGGTCATTCAATATAACGTACTATATCATAACAGACAAGAATATTCTAGTAATGAAGTAATGTAGATGAGAGGGTCGTTTAATATAACATAGTATATCATAACAGACAAGAATATTCTAGTAATGAAGTAATGTAGATGAGAGGGTCGTTTAATATAACATAGTATTATCATAACAGACAAGAATATTCTAGTAATGAAGTAATGTAGATGAGAGGGTCGTTTAATATAACATAGTATATCGTAACAGACAAAAATATTATAGTAATGAAGTAATGTAGATGAGAGGGTCGTTTAATATAACATAGTATATCATAACAGACAAGAATATTTTAGTAATGAAGTAATGTAGATGAGAGGGTCGTTTAATATAACATAGTATTTCATAACAGACACGAATATTCTAGTAATGAAGTAATGTAGATGAGAGGGTCGTTTAATATAACAAAGTATATCATAACAGACAAGAATATTCTAGTAATGAAGTAATGTAGATGAGAGGGTCGTTTAATATAACATAGTATATCATAACAGACAAGAATATTCTAGTAATGAAGTAATGTAGATGAGAGGGTCGTTTAATATAACATAGTATTTCATAACAGACAAGAATATTCTAGTAATGAAGTAATGTAGATGAGAGGGTCGTTTAATATAACATAGTATATCATAACAGACAAGAATATTCCAGTAATGAAGTAATGTAGATGAGAGGGACGTTTAATATAACATAGTATATCATAACAGACAAGAGTATTCTAGTAATGAAGTAATATAGATGAGAGGGTCATTTAATATATCATAGTATATCATAACAGACAAGAATATTCAAGTAATGAAGTAATGTAGATGAGAGGGTCGTTTAATATAACAGTATATCATAACAGACAAGAATATTCTAGTAATGAAGTAATGTAGATGAGAGGGTCGTTTAATATAACATAGTATTTCATAACAGACAAGAATACTCTTGTAATGAAGATATGTAGATGAGAGGGTCGTTTAATATAACATAGTATATCATAACAGACAAGAATATTCTAGTAATGAAGTAATGTAGATGAGAGCGTCGTTTAATAAAACATAGTATATCATAACAGAGAAGAATATTCTAGTAATGAAGTAATGTAGATGAGAGGGTCGTTTAATATAACATAGTATAGCATAACAGACAAGAATATTCTAGTAATGAAGTAATGTAGATGAGAGGGTCGTTTAATATAACATAGTATATCATAACAGACAAGACTATTCTAGTAATGAAGTAATGTAGATGAGAGGGTCGTTTAATATAACATAGTATATCATAACAGACAAGAATATTCTAGTAATGAAGTAATGTAGATGAGAGGGTCGTTTAATATAACATAGTATATCATAACAGACAAGAATATTCTAGTAATGAAGTAATGTAGATGAGAGGGTCGTTTAATAAAACATAGTATATCATAACAGACAAGAATATTCTAAAAATGAAGTAATGTAGATGAGAGGGTCGTTTAATATAACATAGTATATCATAACAGACAAGAATATTCTAGTAATGAAGTAATGTAGATGAGAGGGTCGTTAATATAACATAGTATATCATAACAGACAAGAATATTCTAGTAATGAAGTAATGTAGATGAGAGGGTCGTTTAATATAACATAGTATATCATAACAGACAAGAATATTCTAGTAATGAAGTAATGTAGATGAGAGGGTCGTTTAATATAACATAGTATATCATAACAGACAAGAATATTCTAGTAATGAAGTAATGTAGATGAGAGGGTCGTTTAATATAACATAGTATATCATAACAGACAAGAATATTCTAGTAATGAAGTAATGTAGATGAGAGGGTCGTTTAATATAACATAGTATATCATAACAGACAAGAATATTCTAGTAATGAAGTAATGTAGATGAGAGGGTCGTTTTAATATAACATAGTATATCATAACAGACAAGAATATTCTAGTAATGAAGTAATGTAGATGAGAGGGTCGTTTAATATAACATAGTATATCATAACAGACAAGAATATTCTAGTAATGAAGTAATGTAGATGAGAGGGTCGTTTAATATAACATAGTATATCATAACAGACAAGAATATTCTAGTAATGAAGTAATGTAGATGAGAGGGTCGTTTAATATAACATAGTATATCATAACAGACAAGAATATTCTAGTAATGAAGTAATGTAGATGAGAGGGTCGTTTAATATAACATAGTATATCATAACAGACAAGAATATTCTAGTAATGAAGTAATGTAGATGAGAGGGTCGTTTAATATAACATAGTATATCATAACAGACAAGAATATTCTAGTAATGAAGTAATGTAGATGAGAGGGTCGTTTAATATAACATAGTATATCATAACAGACAAGAATATTCTAGTAATGAAGTAATGTAGATGAGAGGGTCGTTTAATATAACATAGTATATCATAACAGACAAGAATATTCTAGTAATGAAGTAATGTAGATGAGAGGGTCGTTTAATAACATAGTATTCATAACAGACAATATTCTAGTAATGAAGTAATGTAGATGAGAGGGTCGTTTAATATAACATAGTATATCATAACAGACAAGAATATTCTAGTAATGAAGTAATGTAGATGAGAGGGTCGTTTAATATAACATAGTATATCATAACAGACAAGAATATTCTAGTAATGAAGTAATGTAGATGAGAGGGTCGTTTAATATAACATAGTATATCATAACAGACAAGAATATTCTAGTAATGAAGTAATGTAGATGAGAGGGTCGTTTAATATAACATAGTATATCATAACAGACAAGAATATTCTAGTAATGAAGTAATGTAGATGAGAGGGTCGTTTAATAACATAGTATATCATAACAGACAAGAATATTCTAGTAATGAAGTAATGTAGATGAGAGGGTCGTTTAATATAACATAGTATATCATAACAGACAAGAATATTCTAGTAATGAAGTAATGTAGATGAGAGGGTCGTTTAATATAACATAGTATATCATAACAGACAAGAATATTCTAGTAATGAAGTAATGTAGATGAGAGGGTCGTTTAATATAACATAGTATATCATAACAGACAAGAATATTCTAGTAATGAAGTAATGTAGATGAGAGGGTCGTTTAATATAACATAGTATATCATAACAGACAAGAATATTCTAGTAATGAAGTAATGTAGATGAGAGGGTCGTTTAATATAACATAGTATATCATAACAGACAAGAATATTCTAGTAATGAAGTAATGTAGATGAGAGGGTCGTTTAATATAACATAGTATATCATAACAGACAATATTCTAGTAATGAAGTAATGTAGATGAGAGGGTCGTTTAATATAACATAGTATATCATAACAGACAAGAATATTCTAGTAATGAAGTAATGTAGATGAGAGGGTCGTTTAATATAACATAGTATATCATAACAGACAGAATATTCTAGTAATGAAGTAATGTAGATGAAAGGGTCGTTTAATATAACATAGTATATCATAACAGACAAGAATATTCTAGTAATGAAGTAATGTAGATGAGAGGGTCGTTTAATATAACATAGTATATCATAACAGACAAGAATATTCTAGTAATGAAGTAATGTAGATGAGAGGGTCGTTTAATATAACATAGTATATCATAACAGACAAGAATATTCTAGTAATGAAGTAATGTAGATGAGAGGGTCGTTTAATATAACATAGTATATCATAACAGACAAGAATATTCTAGTAATGAAGTAATGTAGATGAGAGGGTCGTTTAATATAACATAGTATATCATAACAGACAAGAATATTCTAGTAATGAAGTAATGTAGATGAGAGGGTCGTTTAATATAACATAGTATATCATAACAGACAAGAATATTCTAGTAATGAAGTAATGTAGATGAGAGGGTCGTTTAATATAACATAGTATCATAACAGACAAGAATATTCTAGTAATGAAGTAATGTAGATGAGAGGGTCGTTTAATATAACATAGTATATCATAACAGACAAGAATATTCTAGTAATGAAGTAATGTAGATGAGAGGGTCGTTTAATATAACATAGTATATCATAACAGACAAGAATATTCTAGTAATGAAGTAATGTAGATGAGAGGGTCGTTTAATATAACATAGTATATCATAACAGACAAGAATATTCTAGTAATGAAGTAATGTAGATGAGAGGGTCGTTTAATATAACATAGTATATCATAACAGACAAGAATATTCTAGTAATGAAGTAATGTAGATGAGAGGGTCGTTTAATATAACATAGTATATCATAACAGACAAGAATATTCTAGTAATGAAGTAATGTAGATGAGAGGGTCGTTTAATATAACATAGGATATCATAACAGACAAGAATATGCTAGTAATGAAGTAATGTAGATGAGAGGGTCGTTTAATATAACATAGTATTTCATAACAGACAAGAATATTCTAGTAATGAAGTAATGTAGATGAGAGGGTCGTTTAATATAAAATTGTATATCATAACAGACAAGAATATTCTAGTAATGAAGTAATGTAGATGAGAGGGTCGTTTAATATAACATAGTATATCATAACAGACAAGAATATTCTAGTAATGAAGTAATGTAGATGAGAGGGTCGTTTAATATAACATAGTATATCATAACAGACAAGAATATTCTAGTAATGAAGTAATGTAGATGAGAGGGTCGTTTAATATAACATAGTATTTCATAACAGACAAGAATATTCTAGTAATGAAGTAATGTAGATGAGAGGGTCGTTTAATATAACATAGTATATCATAACAGACAAGAATATTCTAGTAATGAAGTAATGTAGATGAGAGGGTCGTTTAATATAACATAGTATATCATAACAGACAAGAATATTCTAGTAATGAAGTAATGTAGATGAGAGGGTCGTTTAATATAACATAGTATATCATAACAGACAAGAATATTCTAGTAATGAAGTAATGTAGATGAGAGGGTCGTTTAATATAACATAGTATATCATAACAGACAAGAATATTCTAGTAATGAAGTAATGTAGATGAGAGGGTCGTTTAATATAACATAGTATATCATAACAGACAAGAATATTCTAGTAATGAAGTAATGTAGATGAGAGGGTCGTTTAATATAACATAGTATATCATAACAGACAAGAATATTCTAGTAATGAAGTAATGTAGATGAGAGGGTCGTTTAATATAACATAGTATATCATAACAGACAAGAATATTCTAGTAATGAAGTAATGTAGATGAGAGGGTCGTTTAATATAACATAGTATATCATAACAGACAAGAATATTCTAGTAATGAAGTAATGTAGATGAGAGGGTCGTTTAATATAACATAGTATATCATAACAGACAAGAATATTCTAGTAATGAAGTAATGTAGATGAGAGGGTCGTTAATATAACATAGTATATCATAACAGACAAGAATATTCTAGTAATGAAGTAATGTAGATGAGAGGGTCGTTTAATATAACATAGTATATCATAACAGACAAGAATATTCTAGTAATGAAGTAATGTAGATGAGAGGGTCGTTTAATATAACATAGTATATCATAACAGACAAGAATATTCTAGTAATGAAGTAATGTAGATGAGAGGGTCGTTTAATATAACATAGTATATCATAACAGACAAGAATATTCTAGTAATGAAGTAATGTAGATGAGAGGGTCGTTTAATATAACATAGTATATCATAACAGACAAGAATATTCTAGTAATGAAGTAATGTAGATGAGAGGGTCGTTTAATATAACATAGTATATCATAACAGACAAGAATATTCTAGTAATGAAGTAATGTAGATGAGAGGGTCGTTTAATATAACATAGTATATCATAACAGACAAGAATATTCTAGTAATGAAGTAATGTAGATGAGAGGGTCGTTTAATATAACATAGTATATCATAACAGACAAGAATATTCTAGTAATGAAGTAATGTAGATGAGAGGGTCGTTTAATATAACATAGTATATCATAACAGACAAGAATATTCTAGTAATGAAGTAATGTAGATGAGAGGGTCGTTTAATATAACATAGTATATCATAACAGACAAGAATATTCTAGTAATGAAGTAATGTAGATGAGAGGGTCGTTTAATATAACATAGTATATCATAACAGACAAGAATATTCTAGTAATGAAGTAATGTAGATGAGAGGGTCGTTTAATATAACATAGTATATCATAACAGACAAGAATATTCTAGTAATGAAGTAATGTAGATGAGAGGGTCGTTTAATATAACATAGTATATCATAACAGACAAGAATATTCTAGTAATGAAGTAATGTAGATGAGAGGGTCGTTTAATATAACATAGTATATCATAACAGACAAGAATATTCTAGTAATGAAGTAATGTAGATGAGAGGGTCGTTTAATATAACATAGTATATCATAACAGACAAGAATATTCTAGTAATGAAGTAATGTAGATGAGAGGGTCGTTTAATATAACATAGTATATCATAACAGACAAGAATATTCTAGTAATGAAGTAATGTAGATGAGAGGGTCGTTTAATATAACATAGTATATCATAACAGACAAGAATATTCTAGTAATGAAGTAATGTAGATGAGAGGGTCGTTTAATATAACATAGTATATCATAACAGACAAGAATATTCTAGTAATGAAGTAATGTAGATGAGAGGGTCGTTTAATATAACATAGTATATCATAACAGACAAGAATATTCTAGTAATGAAGTAATGTAGATGAGAGGGTCGTTTAATATAACATAGTATATCATAACAGACAAGAATATTCTAGTAATGAAGTAATGTAGATGAGAGGGTCGTTTAATATAACATAGTATATCATAACAGACAAGAATATTCTAGTAATGAAGTAATGTAGATGAGAGGGTCGTTTAATATAACATAGTATATCATAACAGACAAGAATATTCTAGTAATGAAGTAATGTAGATGAGAGGGTCGTTTAATAAAACATAGTATATCATAACAGACAAGAATATTCTAGTAATGAAGTAATGTAGATGAGAGGGTCGTTTAATATAACATAGTATATCATAACAGACAAGAATATTCTAGTAATGAAGTAATGTAGATGAGAGGGTCGTTTAATATAACATAGTATATCATAACAGACAAGAATATTCTAGTAATGAAGTAATGTAGATGAGAGGGTCGTTTAATATAACATAGTATATCATAACAGACAAGAATATTCTAGTAATGAAGTAATGTAGATGAGAGGGTCGTTTAATATAACATAGTATATCATAACAGACAAGAATATTCTAGTAATGAAGTAATGTAGATGAGAGGGTCGTTTAATATAACATAGTATATCATAACAGACAAGAATATTCTAGTAATGAAGTAATGTAGATGAGAGGGTCGTTTAATAAAACATAGTATATCATAACAGACAAGAATATTCTATAATGAAGTAATGTAGATGAGAGGGTCGTTTAATATAACATAGTATATCATAACAGACAAGAATATTCTATAATGAAGTAATGTAGATGAGAGGGTCGTTTAATATAACATAGTATATCATAACAGACAAGAATATTCTAGTAATGAAGTAATGTAGATGAGAGGGGCGTTTAATATAACATAGTATATCATAACAGACAAGAATATTCTAGTAATGAAGTAATGTAGATGAGAGGGTCGTTTAATGTAACATAGTATATCATAACAGACAAGAATATTCTAGTAATGAAGTAATGTAGATGAGAGGGTCGTTTAATATAACATAGTATATCATAACAGACAAGAATATTCTAGTAATGAAGTAATGTAGATGAGAGGGTCGTTTAATATAACATAGTATATTATAACAGACAAGAATATTCTAGTAATGAAGTAATATAGATGAGAGGGTCGTTTAATATAACATAGTATAACATAACAGACAAGAATATTCTAGTAATGAAGTAATGTAGATGAGAGGGTCGTTTAATATAACATAGTATATCATAACAGACAAGAATATTCTAGTAATGAAGTAATGTAGATGAGAGGGTCGTTTAATATAACATAGTATATCATAGTATATCATATATATGGGGAGGTGTGGTGGAGTGGTCTTGCCACTGGCCTGGTAATCCAAAGGTCCCGGGTTCAAATCCCGATGTATCAAGGGGAAGATACTATTGGGATGGAATTTGTGCTGTACCTAGTATCAGTGCATTACCACAAGCCCACCGAAACGTCAATAAAATACCCTCATTGTTCCCTGATTAATTAGCAGTGTATGAATATACCCATATTCAAAATATGCTATAGGGGTGCAATGCCTGGTGAGTTATCTGCTCAACAGGTGGCGTTGTGTGTGTGTGTAAGTGTGAGAGTCCGAGTGTAGGGGGTGAGACAGTGAAGCACGGGAACGAGATGGCTTCAGAGATGGGGTCGTTTCGGGCCATGAGTGAGCACCGTGCCTCATGTGAAGGCAAGATGGCAGGTGCTCGTTGTACTCTACGTGCTTCACATGTCTCACTCCCTAGACTGGAACAAGACCTCACGGGCTTCACTGTTCATTGTAAAGCGGTGAATGTTAAGGCTCTCAGCCTATGCCCAAGAGGAAGTAAGTTGGAATATAGAAAAAAAAAAAAAAAAAAAAAAAAAAAACAGGCAAGAATATTCTCGTAATGAAGTAATGTAGATGAGAGGGTCGTTTAATATAACATAGTATATCATAACAGACAAGAATATTCTAGTGATGAAGTAATGTAGATGAGAGGGTCGTTTAATATAACATAGTATATCATAACAGACAAGAATATTCTAGTAATGAAGTAATGTAGCTGAGAGGGTCGTTTAATATAACATAGTATATCATAACAGACAAGAATATTCTAGTAACGAAGTAATGTAGATGAGAGGGCCGTTTAATTAGTGAAGCTAGTTAGAAGAAATATCAATAATTAGAATTGTAAGTTAAGACACAACAGTAGTACAACTTAGTTATACAAGATAGTTTCAGTAATATAATTTAAAGGGTGCTAGTAGTTTGGTAATATGTAAGAGGGGATCCTATTATTAGTGAATTTTGTTAGAAGACAAATAAAATGTTCGAAAAGTAATTAACTTACTATTATTTCTGTCTTACTTTACTTTCAGTATTATGACACCAGTATTATATATTATACAACCTGGCAGTAAGTGATATGATTAGGATGGATCTGAGGAAATTAGAGAGTAATTGATAATACTGGTAACACATTTTATCCCTACAGGTCCTTCCTTAGCTTAGTTTATTTAGTAATTATAGTTTGAAGTATATGAAGGCGTCATGGTATACAGAAAGCAATAAATGAGACAGCAGTAGTATAGTAAGTTTTGCAAGAAGACGACAATAGTAAACTGTAACCTAAATTATAATTAGACATCTTATTGAAGAAACATAAACACAAAACATAAAAAACAGACTTTAGGAACACAAACACACGATTTATATATTATGTTTCCGAAATGTCCCTTCTCGCTACTAAGCTAATGTTGGGTCGCATCAGTAACATTTAAAAAATAACAAAGCTCTTGAGTTCCCTCACCCAAAGTTTTCTACATTAACTCTCTTAATTACAATTGTGTTCTGTAATCTGACCATTACAGAGACTTAATTGGCTACAGACTCACATTATCTTGGTCGGGATTAGAAGGCCATAGAGTGAATTATATAAGACGGCAGCAGTATTAATGAACTAATGTAGAAGATGGCGTAGTGGCTAATTGGGTATACTAGAAGATATAGAATTAGTGGGGATAAATAGAAGGAAAGAAGGAAATACAGATAGACAGGCAGAAATTAGGTGAATTAGATGTACAGATGGATATAATTCTACAGGACAATTTAATTAGAAAATAAAGCGGTAACACTTAATTTATTTAGAGTAGAGACTCGGAGTTCATTGAAGAGATTTGAAGAAAACAGTGTTTAATAAGTTAGTTATTATAGAGAGTAGTAGGTCAATTATCTTAGAAGATATAGACATATTTACGAACGAGGGACAGACAATAGGTTTATTAACCTACTTGATATATCAAAATACACATGTTTTAAGATACAAGAAATGTTGCAGGTAAAGAAATTACCATCAAAAATGGATAATAAAAACTCTTTCATACTTGCAGTAAGTTCTAAACTCATTCAGCCTAAGTGGTCATAAGATAATTTCCCAGAAATATTATTGTTCATCAGGTTAGATATTATATGTCTGGTGAAACTCTATGTTTGCTGTACCGATACAATACACACACACACACACACACACACACACACACACACACCATCAGTGGATTGTTAGATACCCCTGGGTTGAGGTTACCACAATTAATGATGTTAATCTCAAATGGGAGAACTACCTCTCTACCAAAGAAGACGCATACCGTCATTTCTTCCCAGAAAAATCTGTCCAGTCTCATCCATCAGACCTCCCTTGGATCTCTAGCCGCATCAAACGCCTCATTCATCAACGAAACCAAGCATTCCACACCAAAAACTCAACTCTATATAAATCCCTTCGAAATAGTCATCAGAGAAATCAGGACAGCAAACAGATCATACTACCCAAACAAACTGCAGCACCTTAAGCACACAAATATCAGCGAATGGTTTAGCAAAATCCAAGAATTATGTGGCCTCAAAAACCGAACTTCCACCTTCTCCTGTGTGAATCATCTATCAAGCAGTGAAGCAGCCGAAACAATCAACAACCATTTCGCCACAATCTGCCAACAACTACCCAAACTTAATCGCAACCTACTCCCGGCTTACTTCCCTGCTCCTGACCCTCTGCCAACTGTATAAGAGTATTAAGTCTTCTACCGTATCCAACACCTGAAACTCAAACGTTCCTCTACACTACTAGATCTACCAATCCGCCTCTATAAGGAGTTTGCCCCTGAACTCTCCTTACCTCTTACTTCCATTATAAATGCTAGTTTTCATAAATCTATGCCCCCCTCAGATTGGAAATGCTCATACATCACCCCAATACCTAAATCAACCAATCCAAAATCCCTTGACGAACTACGGCCCATTTCTATTACTCCCATCCCAAGTTTGATTTGCGAAAGCTTTGAAGCTGAATGGGCTTACTCTGATATATCTGGCCAACTAGACCCACGCCAATATGGTAACATAAAATCTTCTTCCACCTCTCACTACCTCATCAACTTCCTCGATTTCAGTCACAAAAATCTCGACAAACATACTACATCAGTTACTACAGTTTTCATTGATTTCACCAATGCTTTCGACTTAGTAGATCATACCATAATCATCACCAAATCTCTACAACTCGGTCTCCGTGAGAATCTTGTCTCCTGGTTGGCAGACTTTCTCCACAACTGCCAACAGGCCGTCAGATTCCAAGGCAACACTTCTTCCTTTCAAACTCTTACCTGTGGTCTCCCTCAAGGTACACGCATGGGCCCATTCTGTGTTCTCATACTGACTAACAATGCCATTCAAGACACTAGACACTGCTGAAAATATGTCGATGACACTACCATAGTGGCGCCACATCTATCAACAACATCTCTCCAGACTACAACAGTCTTCAATCAACTCTTGACACCTTACTGACATGGACCAGCAAAAATCACATCACTATAAATAAAAACAAAATGGTAGTCATTCATTTCAATCTTGCCTCAAAACCTATCCCCCCACCTACACTTAAGATTGGCAATCATACCCTTCAGGTGGTCCATTCTATCAAATTATTGGGCATCCTCATTCATGACAAGCTACAGTGGGATCCACTTGTAAATTATTCTGTCTCATCATCATCATTCAGACTACATATTATGTTACATACACTAAAGAAACTAGGAGTCCCAACCAATGACATGATACACTTATACAACACATTCATCCTACCTAAGCTCTACTATGCATCGCCTGTTTGGTCCTCCTCACTTAATTTAACACAGAAAGGTAAACTAGAGAAAATCCAAAAGAGAGCACTGAGGATAAATCTAGGACCAAACTACACACACTATCAGGACGAAATCACTCTACTTAACCTCTCCACCGTATCAGACTTCCACAAACAGCAGCTCCAGCAATTTGGCACTAAGCTGCTGAACAACCCAAGACATCGACACTTTCTACCCACCGAAACACCTCCCCCACAACGAGCTAGCTGTCCGCCACCACAACCGACTAGTCCCTATCAGAGCTCCCCGGACAGACCGCTACAAGAATAGGGCCATTCCAACAATTGTTAATTTCATAAATTCATAATAATTTAATGTACACCTTATATGCACCTACCCGTGTTTGATTGTATGTGTGGATATATATAAATATACGTACACATTATGAGCTTGTACGTGGGGTATATATATAAAATGGCATTTTGTGTTTGTTTTTAGTACATGTGTTCATATTAAGAGTACGCTGTATGTGATACATCATATAGCTTGACTGTTATCTCTGTTTCTATGTATATTTTCAGCTCCCGAGCTGCATCTCTCAATAAACCGTTAATTATTATTATTATTATTATTATTATTATTATTATTATTACACACACACACACACACACACAGTACCTCCACCTTCTCCTCTTACACTGTGTCGTCTTACTCTATCACTCCTTTTCTCCTTTCTCTTTCTTCTTTCTTATTTGTATTTGTGTGTTATTAACTGTGTTCTACTTTAGTCCCCTTCCTTCTTCTTCTATTCTCTCTTCCTCCCCCCCCCCCTCTCCTGGTCCACATCCTCAGCATCCTCTTATAATCTCCTCCCTTGTTTCTGCTTCCATGTGTATATATTTTGTCTCCATTAATCTCTTCTTCTCCATCCTCTTTTCCCACATCATCTTCCTCCTCCTCTTCTTCTACCTGCACTTCTTACTCCTCTTCTTCAGTCTTCTTACAAATCTTACAATTCTTACAAATCATATGATAAGGATAGAGCAGTTGATATAATATATCTCGATTTTCAGAAAGCTTTCGATACCGTACCCCACAAGAGACTAATTGACAAAATAAAAGCTCATGGCATAACAGGAAAAACTCTGAAATGGCTCGAAAATTGGCTCTCAGACCGTAAACAACGAGTTGTAATAAATGGTGAAGAATCAGATTGGTGCAAAGTAAATAGTGGCGTTCCCCAGGGTTCGGTATTAGGTCCTATTCTTTTTATAATTTACATAAACGACTTAGACGAAGGAATAGAATGCAAAATTTCGAAATTTGCTGACGATACAAAAATTACTAATAAAGTAACCTCAACAGTACATTGGCAAAAACTACAAGGTGACCTAGACACTTTAGAAAACTGGGCAGAAAAATGGCAAATGAAATTCAACATAGAAAAATGCAAAGTATTACACATCGGTAGTAACAACGCTAAAAAAGATTACTCAATGAACAACATTCAACTATCAAATACAAATAATGAAAAGGATCTGGGAGTTATAATATCAAGTGACCTGAAGCCGAGTAAACAGTGTACAGAGGTAATAAAAACTGCTAATAAATTGGTGGGTTTCATCGGCAGAACATTCAAATTCAAATCAGAAAAAATCATACTTACTCTATTCAACTCATTGGTGCGTCCCATCTCGAATACTGCGTGCAATTCTGGTCACCGTACTACCGAAAGGACATAAATAAACTTGAAAGGGTGCAACGCAGAGTCACTAAAATGATACCTAGATTGCGTAATAAACCGTACGAAGAGCGCTTAAAAGAACTAAATTTGTTTAGCTTAACAAAGCGCAGAATGAGAGGTGACCTAATAGAGGTGTTCAAAATCTTCAAGGGATTCAGCAACCTAAATGTAAGCGAATTATTTACGATCAATCAAGCAAACACGAGAAACAATGGTTATAAGATTATAGGCAAGCGTTTTCATTCTCACGAGGCGAAGCATTTCTTCTTCAACCGCATTGTGAATAATTGGAACAGACTACCCTCGAACATTGTAAACTGTAATACTGTCGAAACATTTAAGAACCATCTGGATAAACACATGGCAAATAACCCCCGATTAACACAGTTTCTTTCAGAATAACGCGCAACGAAATGTCAACGCATACCGCAATGTATATTGATTTTCATACATCTGTTCCCTTTCAGAATTGTAGTAAATAGAGTTAGCTTAGATTACAAATCAACTTCTTTTTTCTCCCTGTCCTGTCCGAATTTCCGTGTCAGTTTTTCAATACTGCATGGTATTTTTCCTATCTGTTTCCATGCCAGCATTAGCTGGAGGGAGTGGTGGGTGGGGAGGAGCCTTCTTCTTTGCTATCCTTTTCTCTACCTCGTAGTCAGTAGATTAGTAGTTTTAGATATCCAAACTGCCCCGTAAGGACCAATAGGTCTGTTGCAGTTTGTTCTCCTTTGTATTCCTTTGTATTCCTTTGTATTCCTCTTCTTCCTCCTCCTTTACCAACCTTGTCCTCTTCCTTCTCCTCCTCATTATATTTATATGTTATCTTTACAGTTCGTTGTCTGTATCCCTCCTCCTTCTTCTCCTCCGCCTGTTCTTTCCTCCTCCTTTCCTTTCTATGCTTAGTTCTTCTTCTCCTCCTCCTCCTTTCCCTTCTTCTCCTCCTCTTTCTTCCTCTTTCTCCTGCTTATTCTCCTCCTATTCCTTCTCCTTCCTTCTTCTCCTCCTCCTTCTCTTTATACCTTCTTCTCCTACTCCTCCTCCTTTTCCTTCTTCCTCCTTCTTCTCCTCTTTCTCCTTCTTCGTCTCCTCCTATTCCTTCTCCTTCTCCTCCTCTTCCTCCTTATTCTTCTCCTCTTATTCCTTTTCCATCTTCCTTCTTCTTCTCCTCCTATTCATTCTCCTTCTTCCTTCTTCCCGTCCTCTCACCTTCTTCTTCTCCTCCTATTCATGCTCCTTCTTCCCTTCCTCTCACCTTCTCCTCCTGTTGTTCCACCTTCCAAGATTCCACGTCTTAAGGACCACTCAGCGTCTGTTGGTATTACAGGTCCTTTCACTTATTGGACATTTTGGCCACAAGTCCTTCCGCAACACCATTTGTTTTGTTTCATCCTCACACTGACGTTACATAGGTTAAACTGTACACATTTATGAGTGATCATTATATAACATGTACGGTTACTGTACTAACACGAATACATATTTTAGACTAGATTTTCCGCCAGACGAAATTTAATCGAGTATAGTAATTGTGGGAGGAATAAATATTAGTGCGAAGTGACCGTCTATGTTCCTGACTGTTGACCTCACATCTTAAGTCACTATATATAAAACTCTGCTCTCTCGCTCTCTCTCTCTCTCTCTCTCTCTCTCTCTTATAACGCCCAAACACCATTATAATAACCATCACTAAGCTTTTATTGTACCGTTCATGATAATCACATCTTCCATTATGCTTCCTTAAATTGCTCTCATTGTTCTAGTTTTTTTGGAGGGAGGCTTAAGGTCTTCAATGCCATTGGTTAATTATCATCTTAATTATCATTACTAGATATTTTAGTCAGATAAAGGTGCCCATCCGAGAGGCAGATATATAATTGAAGTAGGTTTTAATTATTCAATTTCTAAAGATCCTTCCTAATCTAAATACAATCGGCTAATGTGAGCCTGAAGTTTAATACAACTTCAGCCACCTTATTTAACCTACCCTGGGTGGTGATGGGCTGGTCTATCAGAGTGAGAGCTGAGCAATCTCTGCCATACCCATAGCTTACTCTGACTGTTCCTTTAACTTATATATTTTCTAGATCTCAAGTGACGGCGTCTCTAACGTGGATTGACCTCCCAATCTACCAAGATTGGAAGCCAAAGCGTCACATTTTTCCCTTGCCCCTCAACTTTCTCTTCATAATTGCTGAGGGGCACAGGGCCCTGGGTGGGGCTTTGGTTTCCCGGGCGTTTCCGCACCCTCCTAAGCTCCCCGCCATGGAGTGGCTTCGGTCACCCAGGCTTTATTGTGGTCGGCGGGGAGGGTTCTGTGGGGGCGCTCGGTTATGGCCTTGGAATTGCTTGGGGCCTTGGGGCTGTTCGGCCAGGCAGCTTGGAGAACGACAACAACAACAACAACCTACCCTGGTTGCCAAAACAAATATAATATAGCTCTCAAATATTGTCATTTATTTATTTATTCATTTGTTTATTATTTATTGTTGTGCGCTCTTAACATAAGACGGAAATACTCCTAGAGTAAATTGAATAGTAGCCTAGTATAATGACGTCATTAACATATATTATGGACTTTATATTCGTTGCTTACTATAGATAACCTATCCTGAAATATGACCACGATTTCTGAACGTGCCTATACATTTTCTTCTTCTTCTTCTTCTTCTTCTTCTTGTTAGTCCATGAAGCTAGCCATTCCAGCTTCCTCACACTTTGCATATCCTCTCATTTTTACAACCCCATCACTCTTCCAAATGTCTTCACCCTTCGCAGATTATCTCTAATATTTGTGATTCTCACCATGCGCGCTGTATTTGGCGGGAAGCGGAAGGTTTTGTTGTTACTTGTCTGTTTGTATCTGTGATTATGTCTGTGTTTGAAAACAAATTTGAGACCGATTTAATGGATCGAGACAAAGCCTGCTCAACCAGCTGCTTCACTGTTTCATCCCCTAGACTCGGATCCTCACTCTCAGAACGCCACTTATTGAGCAATGAACTCACTAGGCATTGTCCCCAAGTAGCATATTTTGAATATGGGAATAGTCATACATTGTTATTAAATCTGGCAACAATGAGGCTATTTTTTTTTTTTTTTGGGTGTTTCGGTGGGCTTTGGGGTAATGCACTGATACTAGGTACAGCACAAATTCCTGCTCAATACTATCTTCCCATTGATACATCAGGATTCGAACCCAGGACCATTGGATTACCAGTCAAGTAGCATGACCACTCAACCACACCTCCCCTAACTGAATAGATGCCATTAACCTTTGCTAAATATTAAATGACGTACCAGACACCTACTCACCCATTTTTGAACCCCCAGTACATAATAAAGTGTTTGCCAAAGTACCATGAAAATGTTTGAACATGGAAATAGAAAGATAAACTAGTAACTTAACTTGTTCCATTCTTAGCTTGAATTAGCAAAATACGAAATATAGTATAAAGGATTTGGAAGCTTAAAAAGATAGTAATGAAAAGCGTTAATGGGAAGCATTTAATAATTATGCAGAGATAGCATTTGAAAACGTAAATTGATAAGATTGCAAAACGCAAATGGATATGATTGGAAGGCTTAAGTATGTAAATATTTGAATATTGAAATAGTTAGGCTTTGACAGCTTAGTTATACAGGATTGAATATGTAAATAGGATTTGAAAACGCCGACAGAGAGAATATAAAGTCGTAAATAGATGCGATTTGAAAATGTAAAAAATAGGGTTTAAATACGCAGATAAACAAAGGCAGCATAAATGTCCTTCTCGCCGTACAATCCTGCATATATGTATGTAGCGTGACCGATTGATATAGGCTACTGGGAGGCTGAAGTTAAAATATTGAAGGTTGGTGTGGAGTTACCCAAGACTGGTGGAAGTAAAGAGAAGAAAAGTCTGATAGTGTGATAACTTGTTATACTGGTGAAGGGATTACAATAGTATATATATATATATATATATATATATATATATATATATATATATATAGAGAGAGAGAGAGAGAGAGAGAGAGATATATATATATATATGTGTATATTAGTAGGGCAATGAGAAGAAATACGTTGTGGAACATCATGATTTATTCTAATTTTCGGCGACGTCACGCAGCCATCCTCAGGAAATTTAGTATAACTCTGTATATATTGCTAAAAAAAGGTTCACTAAAATGTAATACATTGTTGAACACGCGGCAATTTGCCTATCTAAAAAACAATTAAACAACATAATTTTAGCCAACTAGGCAAGGTTTGAATATAAAATAAATATATATATATATATATATATATATATATATATATATATATATATATATATTATTATATATTTTCTTTAATACATACGAGGTTGAAAGAAATGGCAATTTCTGCGTTGGAAATTTTATTATTCAAAGTTTCCAGGTCTCTGATGAGTTTTCGCTGGGTGGCAGGAAGTAGATGAAGGAGATGAGCAAAATTCATGATGGTACAGGGTTACATTAAAGTACATGAAGATACAGGATATACGACGCGTTTCACTGGACAACCAGCATTATCAAGTAAGGAAGGAATGATATAAAAGTTTTAGTAAATAACGGATACTCCATCTCCGACATCTCCAGCACCATCAACCACCATCTTGAAAAATGGTACACCAAAAATGGCCCTCCCAACATTGACCCCCCCAATGATATTAAGATCTTCTACCGCAATTACATGTCCTCTGAACACAAAAATGACGAGGCCGTCTTAAAAGAAATAATCTCCAAACATGTCCACCCAACCAACCCGGAAAACAAAATCAAATTAATAATTTATTACAAATCCCCCAAGACCTCCAACCTCGTTCTCCTCCGCAACAAACCAGCCTCCACCAAGATAAAGAGCCCGATGACCGACGATCACGTCATTTACCAACATACCTGTAATTATGAGGACTGTGGACCTCATTCCTATATTGGTATGACGCAGACTCGTCTTTCACATCGGTTAACTCTTCACCTTCAGGCTGGAGCCATCAAAGACCACTATCTCACCCCTAACCACCCTCACCTCACACGCAACGAGTTAGAGAAACACACCACCATTCTCGATAAAGAAAGTGACCCAAGGAGATTACCTATACTCGAAGCTTTATATATCCAAGCCTTACATCCCAACATCAACAACCAAACTCTGGACCTTCAGATCCTTCCTTCTGCCAAAAGGCACTACCCTACAGGACCTAACACCCCTCCTCGCCCCCCGGTGCCCTTGACGCAGCCCCCCGCACTACCTCCTTCAGCTTCGTCTTCCGCAGGCGCCACACAACTTAGGCCACGCCCCTCGACACGCAGCCAATCAGCTTGGACCCCACCTACCGACCACCATCCCGCATCCAGTGCGCATGCGTGAAGCGGTTCCCCCTTTTTCTCTCCTAGAATACCCCTCCACCAATAACAGACTTTTGCCCCCTATTTTTCGCCTCCTCTGATCCTCCACCCTCTATATATACCCTTCCTGTTTACCTTTTATATCTTTCCTTCCTTACTTGATAATGCTGGTTGTCCAGTGAAACGCGTCGTATATCCTGTATCTTCATGTACTTTAATGTAATCCTGTACCACCATGAATTTTGCTCATCTCCTTCATCTACTTCCTGCCACCCAGCGAAAACTCATCAGAGACCTGGAAACTTTGAATAATAAAATTTCCAACGCAGAAATTGCCATTTCTTTCAACCTCGTATGTATTAAAGAAAATATATTACCTGGCTTTACCAACATTATTATATATATATATATATATATATATATATATATATATATACTGTATATATGTGTCTTGGTATACTAAACGGTTTAAATTAGAAGGAACGAGAGAGCAGCAATACTATATGTGTCAAAGAGAGATACATTGTGTAACAGGAAAAGTTTGCCAATATAAACCAGTAATACAAAGGACTGTCGGCCAGGATGGATGGTATTACGATATTTGGTAAAACCTTAAAATCAATCGACAAGGTCTGGGAGAGGGGAGAAAGGGAATACAGATACTGATAGAAGGACAAATTCAAAGTTCCGGTAGATGCTAGTTGTTTATGAAAATAATGTAGTTTTCCCTTGGTCAAGAGGGTAGGATAATGTTGAGGGACATGAACACAGAGAACATTTTACATAACAGGATGGAGGAGAGGAGAGGTTACAATCCTTTAGGAGTAATAATAGTGATATATAACAGTCAGGGGATGGAGTCAGGAGGAAGAGTTGGTTTGTCATTATCCAGGGTAGCAGTATTATGAAGTCAAGGAAAATGGGGAAATTCAAAATATATGAACAATATTCAGAAGGGAAATATAGTGATTGCGATAGTAATAAGTATATGACACATCTTTGGGAATAAATACATGTTCTCCAATACTCGTGATTGGTAGGCATATGATTACATGATTGAAAAGGGACATATTGAAATAGAAAATATATCTGGAAGAGGGAAGATACTATAGCTCAAGAGAGAGAGAAAGAGAGAGAGAGAGAGAGAGAGAGAGAGAGAGAGAGAGAGAGAGAGGGAGGGAGGGAGGGGGGGGGGAGAAGTAGTGGTAGTAATATTGTTGAAGATAATAGTATAGTTTGGGAATACAGTATGTTACTTTCAGAGATGGCAGGAATATGTTGAGGGATGCCAAACGGGTGAACACAAATTCAACTATTCGAGGAGAAGTTGATTGTATTTTAGCTAGAGAGGATAGGAACAGTGATAGTAATAGAAATACATAGCATACAAAGTGTATGTATTGTTTCAAGATCAGCAGGAAAATATGAGAGAAATATAAACAAATGGATAATTTACGTAAGAAGAAACGTGGAGAGAGGAAGGAGTGACCTGAAATGAATAATAATAGTGATGCTACTAATACAAAAGGGTAGCTGCTTATCCCGTCCAATCCCAACGATGGCTACCAACCGTCAGTAGATAAGTCACTCCTCAGTCCCAGCAACGGCTGGGTGCCATCAGTAATGTACTTTCCTTGTAACTGCCTGTATCAGGCTGTACCAGGTACCACGACCGTTTGAGCACTGCTCTCGATATGGCAACACTTCTCAGCTTATATAAAACCCACTGAAGGCTGGGAAAGCCAGTCTTCCTTTATCTCTTGAGGTGGATGGTTGTTTTATCTTGCCATTTTGGCCACATTGCTTGGGACTGGGGAGGACTTTTGTTACTGTATCCTCCGGTAAAGTAAGGGTTAAGAGCCTTCCAATGAGAGAATACCTTGTTCAATGTAGTTTTCATGGAAGGCAAAAATATTCAAGAGGGGATAACTTTAAAAACGCACAAACCGATGAAAGGGTAATTACTGATGGTGGTCGAGGGGAGAGAGATGGTGGGGTGGAAAACGATTGATTGATATAAACCCACCGCAACACAAACCATTTTCAGATCATTGTTTGACAATTTCCGATCTAGAAAAGAAGATATATTATACAGCTCAAAATAGAGATATAAAAACTGTGTGGGATGAAACACACACAGACATGCACACGCGCGCGCGCACCCACACAGACATACACGCGCGCGCGCACACACACACACACACACACACACACACACACAGAAACACGTAGGCGCGCGCGTGTGAATAGGATTGACACAACGTCAACAGGATAAGGGGTGAAACGTTTATATTGAGGGTTGAGTGTGGTTGTGATCAAGACACAACAGTTATTGTGGAAGATTATAGTCGAGGATGGGAAAGGCTAAATGTTGAGGACCGTGGAATATATACAAATATAAAACGATAGAGGTAGTAATGGAACGACAGTAGCTTGGGATTATATTTGTTTTGTTTCTGTTGTTATACATTTAGATGATAGTAGGAGTATATGTGTGTAAAATGAACAGCAGGAATCTATAATTTAGCCGAACAGAGAAAGAGAGTGATATAGACATTACTGACACATTTCGAGAGTTTCCAGAAGTATAGTCAGTGCTACCATGACAGGAATGTATAATCTTATTCTTTTCAACTGACTTTGAATTGCAAAATTCCAATCAAGATCTCTCAGTTATTTTGACGATTGTGTAGTGAAATATGGGGGCTAATTATATACATTGTATTTTCCTATGATGCAGATACATAGTAGTTTCTTATTAAACATTAGGCATCGATGAATTAGCTGCTGAAGGATTCAATTTATCGTCAGTTGAAAAGAAAGAGAGCATTGTGAAATAGAAGCGACAGTTCTGTGGGAGTTTATGTGTTTATATGGAAGCAAGGAAAACATAGGAAAACCTTTAATGGTTTTTGTTGTTGTTGTTGTTCCCCAGGCTATCTGGCCGAACAGCCCCAAGGTCTCGAGCAAGGCCAAGGCCATAAACGAGCGCCCCCACAAAATCCTCCCTGCTTACCACTAACAAAGCCAGGGTGACCGAAGCCACTCCAAGGCAGGAAGCTGAGGAGGGTGCGGAAACGCCCGGGAAACCAAAGCCCCACCCAAGGCCCTGTGCCCCTCAGCAATTATGAAGGGAAAGTTGAGGGGTAAGGGAAAAATGTGACGCTTTGGCTCCCAATCTGCCAACTTCTAGGTTGGCAGTAGGGAGGTCAATCCACGGAAAAGACGCCGCCACTTGAGATCTAGAAGATATATAAGTAAAAGGAACAGTCAGAGTAAGCTATGGGTATGGCAGAGATCGCTCAGTTCTCACTCGGATAGACCAGCCCATCACCACATGACTAGAACCCAATCCTCTCAGCATCAGCTAGGAAAGGCCCTAGAAAGCCGCCTTTGGCGGGGGGATAGCTCCCCTATTTCAACTCCTTTCGGGGTTGGGCACCCGCCCCCTTTAATGGTAGGTATATATGGAATATAGGACAAATTGGAAAACCTTTAATGGTAGGTATATATGGAATATAGGACAAATGGGAAAACCTTTAATGGTAGGTATACAGTATATGGAAGAAAGGTAAACATAGGAAACCTTTATTTTGTTTTTTTTCTATGTGGATGAGGGAGACAAAAGGCAAAACTGCCTGTAACGAGTGCCCTCCTCCAAAGTTAAAAGAGTGACAGGTCCAAAATCAATGAACGTTCGAGCCAAAATGATTGGAAACGAGGAGTTTGAAACTATTTAAGTCATATAATGAGGGAAAGATGGATTCAGGGAGAGAGTTCCAGAGCTGAGCTGTTGAATAGAAGAATGATTGGGAGTAACGCTTCACTTTTGAGTTGGAGAGTTGTACAGAGTAGGGGTGGAATTATGTTGCAAGACGGGTACTACGTACCCTACGTAGAGGAGGTGGTATGCACCGAGAGAGCTCTGAGGAACACTGAATATTGTAATAACGGTAGAATAGTGAGAGAAATGCAACATTGCGGTGAAGAGAGAGAGATTGCAGAGTCGGTGAGTGGACGAGAGTTAATGATACGAAAGGCTTTCCTTTCAACTTTGTCTAGAAGTGCTGTGTGAGAGGATCCTTCCCACACATGTGAACAATACTTAATACAAGGATGCACTGTGCCCCTGTACAAAGCAAGAAGCTGAGCAGGGGTAAAGAACCCCTTGAGGCAGTTGAGCACACCCTGCTTCTGGGAGGCCACCTTAGCAAGACTGGTAATATGGTCCTTCCAAGAGAGAGCAGAAGAAAAAGAGACACCAATAATACTGAGAGAAGATGCAGGGTTGATTTTTGTATTGTTGAAGAATAAGAGAAAGTCCTCTGGGAGTTCACGGTGGGTAGATAGATGGAGAAATTGGGGTTTGGAAGCATTAAAGGTAACAAGGTTTTCTCTGCCCCAATTGGAGATGGTAGTTAGATCAGAAGATAAGTGTTCTATGGCTTCATTACATTTGCTTTTGAGGGATTGCTGGCTGGGGCATTCTGGGAAATTAATTGAATAGTTTAAGGTATAGTCGTCTGCATGTGAATGGATATGACTGGAGATACAGTTTAGAAGATCATTTATGAAAATTAGAAAGAGAATAGGAGATACGACAGATCCCTGAGGAACACCGGAGTTTATAGGATGTGGAACTGAATGATGGCTATCCACAACCGCAGCTATGGAATGACCGAAAATGAAATTAGAGACAAAGGCACAGATGAAGGGATAGAAACCGAAGGAGGATAGTTTACAAATTAGAGATTTGTGCCAGACTCTATCGAAGGCCTTTGATAATATCATGTATTACCAGTCTCACTAAGGCAGCCTCCCAGAAGCTGGGTATGCTCAACCGCCTCGAGGGGTTCTTTACCCCTGCGCAGCTACTTGCTCTGTACAGGGGCACAGTGCGTCCTTGTATTGAGTATTTTTCACATGTGTGGGGAGGATCCTCTCACACCGCACTCCTAAATAAAGTAGAAAGGATAGCCTTTCATATCATTAACTCCCGTCCACTCACCAATTCTCTGCATTCTCTCTCTTCGCCGCAATGTTGCATATCTCTCACTATTCTATCGCTACTACAATAATCAGTGTTCCTCGGAGCTTTCCCAGTGTATACCACCTCTACGTAGGGTACGTAGTACCCGCCTTGCAACACAATCCCACCCCTACTCTGTGCAACTCTCCAACCCAAGAGTGAAACGCTATTCTCAGACTTTCTTCTATTCAACTGCTGAGCTCTGGAACTCACCCAGAATCAGTCTTTCCCTCTTCCTATGACTTATATTGCTTCAAACTCCGTGTGTCTGGGCATTTTAGCTCAAACGTCCCTTGATTTTGGCCTTGTCACTCGTTGAAATCTGGGGGAGGCACTCGCTGCAGGCAGTTATGCCTTTTTCTCCCTCATTCACATAGAAAAAAATAATAATAAATAACGCAATAGAAAAGGTCTCACCGAAGTCCCGAAAGGAGGATGACCAAGAGTCAGTAAGATATGAAAGAAGATCACCAGTAGAGCGATCCTTAACCCTTATTTAGCGGCTCACCACATAAGTCGAGTTAAATAAAGCTGGACTATGTGGCGGCGCTCGACATAACTCGAGTGGCAATTTCAGCACGTAATGTTGCTGAGAGAGAGAGACAAGTGGTGGCAGGAGAGTAGCGAGCGTATGACTGCTCCAGACCACCGCGGCGAACATACTGACACGAATCCCAGCTCCCTCCTCCCTCTCTCACTCGCTATATAAGGAATTGTATCGGGAAAGTGGCTAATTACATGCTTTTTGCACTCGCGTTGCACGGTTATTGCAAGAAAACTAGCCATCATAAAAGGATCGTTATGGTGTCATTCGAAAGCTCTGTTTATGCCCTTTCAGGGATAGGTACTTGTTTTACGTTCTGGGTCTTATTTAGGCATGAAAATGATCACGTAAACAGCCCTATTTTGGCTAAAAACACCCCGCTGGGCGGTACATATAAATAAACCGCATAGGCCGCTCGTAAGGTGTTAAGGAAGCCATACTGGCGATCTGATAGTAGATTATGAGAAGAAAAATACTTAAGAAATTTGGAAGTAGGAATAGTTTCAAAAACTTTAGAGATACAAGAGAAGAGAGCAATTGGACGATAGTTGGAAGGTTGAGAGTGGTCACCCTTCCTTGCGACAGGTTGAATGAGAGCAAACTTCCAGCACGAAGGGAAGACGTTAGAGGAGAGACAGAGACGAAAGAGATCAGCACGGAAGCACAGTTTTTGAGTACAACAGGAGGAACACCATCCGGACCGTACGCCCTCTTAGTATTAAGCCCAGAGAGGGTAGAAATTACATCTTTAGAAGAGATTAGGATATTAGGCATAAGCAGGAGAGAAGGGGACGGAGAGGGAGGAATAGCACTGGAATCATCCAAGGTTGAGTTTCTAGCGAAAGTTTGAGTGAAAAGTTTAGCTTTGTCAGAGGAAGAAGTGATGGTTGTGCCATCAGAGAGGAAAAAGGGAGGGAAATAAGGGAAGAAAAATTGTTGGAGAGGTTGTTGGCTAGATACCAGAAAGCTTGGAAGGAGCTAGAGTTGGAGAGTTCATTGCATGTATAATTGATGAAAGAGTGTTTGGCAAGTCGAAGAACAGATTTGGCTTGATTCCTTGCAGAATCATAGGAAAAATTAGATTCTTGAGTTTTAAGGCGCCGGTACCGTTTGAATGCTTCCTCCTTATTGCGGACAGCAGTAGAACATGCATGAGTAAACCAAGATTTGTTTGCATTAATCTGTGAGAAAGAAGATGGAATGTATGCCTCCATGCCCGATAGGATTACCTCGGTAATGCGTTCAGCAATCTCCGAGGGTCCTCGGCCACGGAAGCAAAAATCATTACATGGGAAGTCAAAGAAGTACTGCCGGAGAGCCTCCCAGTCAGCAGCGCCAAAGGGCCACAAGCGCCGCCGGCTGGGAGGATCGAGTGGCCATACTGGAGATATAGGACAGGTGACAGAGATAAGTTTATGGTCGGAGGAGCCCAAAGGAGATAGAAAAGATCGACAGCATAAGAAGAAGTTAGAAGTTAGAAACAAGTCAAGAATGTTGGGCCGATCTCCGAACTGCTCTAGGCCATTTAGGATAGAACAGACATAGGCTTGTTCACCGGGTTGGCCTGTAGTGTGAGAGGAGAGCCATAGGCGGTGGTAAACGTTGAAATCTTCTAAGATGGAGATTTCTGAGAAAGGAGAAATGGATAGAAAGTGTTCCACTTTAGAGTTTAGATAGTCGAAGAATTTGGGAAAGTCGGTAGAGTTAGGGGAAAGATATACAGCACAGAAATATTTATTATGAGAATGATAGGATAGTTTGAGCTATAAAGTTGAGAATTCAGAGGATTCCAAATAGGGACCACGAGAGCAAGTGAGTTTGTTGTGCACATATGCACAACATCCGCCTTTGGAAGGTATATATGGAAGAAAGGAACACATAGGAAAATCTTTAATGATAGGTATATATGGAAGAAAGGTAAACATAGGAAAACCTTTAATGGTAGATATATATGGAAGAAAGGAACACATAGGAAACCCTTTAATGGTAGATATATATGGAAGAAAGGAACACATAGGAAAACCTTTAAAGGTAGATATATATGGAAGACAGGAACACAAAGGAAAACCTTTAATGGTAGATATATATGGAAGAAAGGAACACATAGGAAAACCTTTAATGGTAGATATATATGGAAGAAAGGTAAACATAGAAAAACCTTTAATGGTAGGTATATATGGAAGAAAGGAACACATAGGAAAACCTTTAATGGTAGATATATATGGAAGAAAGGTAAACATAGGAAAACCTTTAATGGTAGGTATATATGGAAGACAGGTAAACATAGGAAAACCTTTAATGGTAGATATATATGGAAGAAAGGAACACATAGGAAAACCTTTAATGGTAGGTATATATGGAAGACAGGAACACATATGTGGGAAATATCCCACAGATTATAGCCACGAGACATTAGCGTACCGTACTCGGTAGTAGCGTAAAGAAGCATTAGGGTTTGAATGATACTTTCTGTAATAACGATACTTTCAGGAATGAAATTGCGGCTAAGCCTTGTAAATATGTTTATACAAAAAGTGTATATTAATTAATAGGTTTACATTTAGCTAACATAATATAGCTAGGTGTAGTATATTTGATAATATGATTTTGTACAAAGTATAACTATAATAATAATAAGAAAATTAAGAACAAGAATCGCGGGCACTACTTTGATATTACTCCGCCATTTTCCAAGGTATTATACTGCTCAGAATGACAGAATAGGAGCCAGTCGCCGGTTGAACTCCATAGTGATAAGACATACAAAAATACTTAGAACATCGAAGTGAACTAACTATTGGACTTTGTTCCTTACGATCGTCGGATATAACCGATAATATTAACAACCGGAAAATATATAGTAATAGTGAGCAAAATCATAGTATTACTTAACATTAAATATTAGCTGGATTAATAGTGACCATATGGATAACACCAGCCTGCTCACGTCACCGGTTCGCTGCTTAAGGTATGCTCTTGACACCACTGGCCAGTAGGTAAATTGGTTCACACTTGGGTTGGCGTTACGAGGCAAAATATATAAAAAACACCAAGTAAGTTCGATTTATTTATTAAATATTGTAAAGTAAAGTAAACTTAAAGCTTTGCGATTATGGTATAAAGTCAAACTGAATAACGGAATCATTTTATAACAAAGGTGACATAGAAGACTTATATTGGTTCAATGTTATTTTAATACCACGAATTTTGTTGATATATTTGAAGATAAATATTGAATCTATATGCTCTAAAGATCATAAGAAAATTTGTTTTAACCCTCGGCAAAACCTAATAAAAAAGTATGGTACTAAAATGTCTTTTTCGTAACAAGGTTGTCAATACGGTACTTTCAGTCATCGATAGCTGTAAAGATCATATGAAAATGTGTTAAACCCTCGGAAAGACCTAATATAAAAGTATGGTACTAAAATTTAATTTTCGTAACAAGGTTCTCAATACGGTACTTTCCCGTTATCAATGTACAATCAAGCTGAAAATTGCAGAGTAAACACCATAGACTTCATCGACTTTTCTTTCACATTCGTATAATCAACAGCCAAATTTTTTTATTTTTTTTTATTAAGGGAGCACTCAACCAGCGGGGGTGTGGGGGCGGCAGCCCCCACCCATAATACTAGGTTAGGTTAGGTAAGGTTGTTAGGTTAGGCTAATGTCTTTTCAAATCACTATTGGGGGGTGTGTCTCAACATTGATCGATAGGCCTAATGGGGAAAATAGGTTTTCCCGAGATTTCTAATTAATTACAAATACTATATATTGATGCAAATGACCTATTTTGTTTATAAAAAACACTCGGAAAATTCGTGGTATTAAAGTAACATTTTTCCCTTATATTATATAATATAGTCCATTTTGATCTTTACAGTGGAGAGTCCGAGCGATTCCTGAGAGTAGAGTGACGTCAGTTTAATTGTAAGTATAACACTGAATAGTCAAACCCCAACCTATATAATTGTGTATAACTCCATTTATTTGTCACCAATTATTTTGACATATTTGAAGACAGATATGGAATCTATATGCTCTAAGCATCATATTAAAATTAGTTTCGGTAAAAATGTACCTATGGTCCCGTTAAAATATCCTCAAGTATCCTATTAAAAACTGTTCAGGGGACTGGTTAGAACTTGTAGGATGTTTAATTGAAGGTCGGAAATCAGTATTTACTGAGAAATAAAAGTCTTAAAATGCGCTATGTTTTACGGGAGGGTCTGTACGCCGCCACATACGCGCGGCCCCACGCACTGCCCATAATGTACAAATATTATATTAGATTAGATTAACCTAACCTAACCCAACCTAACCTAACCTATCCCTAATATAATATAATATAACATAACATAACATAGGTAATTCTGCATAACTACTACTACTGCTATTTTATGTTTAATGTATTTTATTTGTGTATGTTAATGCTTTGAAAGTGTGTATTTTCTAGTTAGAAAGTGAGGAAAGCCCAATTTATTAGCATTTGTATTATTAATTGTAATTCCGATACCTCCACAATCTAGGGGAGAGTTTGGGAATGCGGGGTTTTGGGTGGGGTAACAATAGGGGTATTATGGGAATAACTCTAAAAATGTAATAAATACAATTGAAAAAAACCCAAAATGTTGAAATCCGAGCCAAGTTTTGGCAAAAGTTGGCTCGGATTTGGCCAATTTTCAGAGTCCAAAAAGGGCAAAATTGGAAAACAAAATTGGCTCGGATTTCACCCTTTTTCAGCTGAAGAAAACTCCAAAGTGTTGACCAAACTTGACTGGTGTTTGTCGAATTTTCAGAGTCCAAAATCACAGTAACCTCATTTTGAAAGTTGGCTGGGGTTTTCTTGTTTTTCACTGTTGAAAAACTCGGTAAGAATGTGGTTAACATTAGTCTAACCTAACCTAACCTAACCTAACCTAGTATTATGGGTGGGGGCTACCGCCCCCACAACCCCGCTAAATCCATGAAATCCGAGCCAAGTTTTGTCATTAACCTAACCAAATAACCTAACCTAACCCAACCTAGTATTATGGGGTTAACATTAGCCTAACCTAACCTAACCTAGTATTATGGGTGGGGGCTGCCGCCCCCACACATCCGCTAAATCCATGAAATCCGAGCCAAGTTTTGTCATTAACCTAACCAATTAACCTAACCTAACCTAACCTAGTTTTATGGGGTTAACATTAGCCTAACCTAACCTAACCTAACCTAGTATTGTGGGTAGGGGATGCCGCCCCCCCCCCCCTGCTAAATCCATGAAATCCGAGCCAAGTTTTGTCATTACCCAAACTAAATAACCTAACCTAACCTAACCTAGTATTATGGGGTAAACATTAGCCTAGCCAAACCTAACCTAGCCTAACCTAACCTAGTATTATGGGTTTTGCCCTTTTTGGACTCTGAAAATTGGCCATAACTTTGATTGGGTTTTTTCAATTGTATTTATTAGGCTACATTTTTAGAGTTATTCCCACAATACCCCTATTTTTACCCCACCCGAAACCCCGCATTCCCAAACTCTCCCCTAGATTGTTGAGGTATCGGAATTACAATTATTAATACAAATGCTAATAAATAGGGCTTTCCTCACTTTCTAAATAGAAAATACACACTTACAAAGCATTAACATACGTGAGTGTGGGGGGGCCTGAAGATATGCCCCTATATAATGGGCGAAATTGGCCTTTTTGACATGGAAAAGACCCTGTAATGCAAGCCCTAGGGGTCTATTTACGGTTATATATTGAAGAAAGATAGCCATACTCGAGAAATACCACCAAAAATACCCCTAAATGTGAGGAAAACTAACCTGGCATTAGGCCTTCCAGGAGGTTGTGTTTGAAACTGACGTCACACTTCACAGGCGAAGTGCATTGTGGGTACTAGTTAAAATGTATGGTTACAAATCGATATCCCAAAAACTATTTGTAGAGAAATGAGGAAGTAATAAATTCAGACGGTATGTAAAACACTGGAAGAGACAATTGTAAAAGATAATAATAATTTGTTGGGAAAATAAATCACTACCGGTAGGTGAAGCTCCACTCCGACTGGCTAATGAACATCCGGGAACTTCTGGGAGGAGCCTAGCATGTAAACAAATTGTTATGGACTCGGTGAACTGGCTGGACAAAACTAGGGCCTAATCTGAAAATGTTATAGGGGGGTGACAATCAAATTGACAAAATAAGAAAAGTAGCACTTATCCGCGCATCTGTAGGGTCCCTTGAGTAAGGTAAGATCAACAACAAATAATTACCTGAGACAGGAATCCCGTAATCAAGGAGTAGTAGTGGTGCAGTTAACCCCCGATGCGTACACACGCCATTTAGAACATGGGTGCTTGACTACTGATGTGACGTGTAAGAGGTAAGATTTTTACGCATAGGTTTACACTTTCGGAAATTAATGGGTAATAAATACCACGTACTGAGTATTATGAATCCGCTCTACCTGGCATGCAAGAGCTAGTTTAGTATGCCACGTACTGAGTACTATGAATCCGCTCGACCTGGCATGCAAGAGCTAGTTTAGTATGCCACGTACTGAGTACTATGAATCCGCTCTACCTGACATGCAAGGGCTAGTTTAGTATGCCACGTACTGAGTACTATGAATCCGCTCTACCTGGCATGCAAGTGCTAGTTTTGTATGCCACATACTGAGTACTATGAATCCGCTCTACCTGGCATGCAAGGGCTAGTTTAGTATGCCACGTACTGAGTACTATGAATCCGCTCTACCTGGCATGCAAGAGCTAGTTTAGTATGCCACGTACTGAGTACTATGAATCCGCTCTACCTGACATGCAAGGGCTAGTTTAGTATGCCACGTACTGAGTACTATGAATCCGCTCTACCTGGCATGCAAGTGCTAGTTTAGTATGCCACGTACTGAGTACTATGAATCCGCTCTACCTGGCATGCAAGGGCTAGTTTTTTATTCCACGTACTGGGTACTATGCATCCGCTGGTGCTGGCATGCAAGGGCTAGTTTAGTATCCCACGTACTGGGTCTAGGTTAGGTTGGGTTGTTTGGTTAGGTTAATATACTAGGTCTCAGAAACAAGATTCGTAGTTACGGTAGTATTTACAGATACGCCCGACTACTAAATGGGCGGCGGTAAAGGTTCGTGTTGTATCCCACGTAGGCCTACTAGGTACTACGGACACATTGTAGGCGTTAGGTGTGGATTAGGCTTGTATCCAATGTACTAGGTCTATGTTACTGGATATTTATGATTTAAATAAGAGCTACGTTTTCGATAAATCTGGTTATTTGGCTTTGCAATTAGGGAAATCATGAGCCGATTTCCGACATTTCGTGATAATATTCAAGGACACTAGCGCGACGTTATGAGAAACAATTTATTAGGGAAAATAGGCACCAATAGATTCGCCATATTTTTCTCCATATAGTCCGCATGGAGGATTTTCGTTATCAACAAATTGAAAAATACCCACTTCACAGACAAATACACAAAATCTAAGTCAAAACGGGGGTGTGGGGGCGGCAGCCCCCACCTATAATAGGTTAGGTAAGGTTGTTAGGTTAGGCTAATGTCCTTTCAAAGGGGTATAGGCTAGTAAACACTAGGATAGCCTATACCGGGTCAGAGGTACAAAGGAATACAAAGGAGAAACAAACTGCAACAGACCTATTGGTCCTTACGGGGTAGTTTGCATATCTAAAACTACTAATCTACTGACTACGAGGTAGAGAAAAGGATAGCAAAGAAGAAGGCTCCTCCCCACCCACCACTCCCTCCAGCTAATGTTGGCATGGAAACATATAGGAAAAATACCATGTAGTATTGAAAAACTGACACGGAAATTCGGACAGGACAGGGAGAAAAAAGAAATTGATTTGTAATCTAAGCTAACTCTATTACTACAATTCTGAAAGGGAACAGATGTATGAAAATCAATATACATTGCGGTATGCGTTGACATTTCGATGTTATTCTGAAAGAAACTGTTAATCGGGGGTTATTTGCCATGTGTTTATCCAGATGGTTCTTAAATGTTTCGACAGTATTACAGTTTACAATGTTCGAGGGTAGTCTGTTCCAATTATTCACAACGCGGTTGAAGAAGAAATGCTTCGCCTCGTGAGAATGAAAATGCTTGCCTATAATCTTATAACCATTGTTTCTCGTGTTTGCTTGATTGATCGTAAATAATTCGCTTACATTTAGGTTGCTGAATCCCTTGAAGATTTTGAACACCTCTATTAGGTCACCACTCATTCTGCACTTTGTTAAGCTAAACAAATTTAGTTCTTTTAAGCGCTCTTCGTACGGTTTATTACGCAATCTAGGTATCATTTTAGTGACTCTGCGTTGCACCTTTTCAAGTTTATTTATGTCCTTTCGGTAGTACGGTGACCAGAATTGCACGCAGTATTCGAGATGGGGACGCACCAATGAGTTGAATAGAGTAAGTATGATTTTTTCTGATTTGAATTTGAATGTTCTGCCGATGAAACCCACCAATTTATTAGCAGTTTTTTTTACCTCTGTACACTGTTTACTCGGCTTCAGGTCACTTGATATTATAACTCCCAGATCCTTTTCACTATTTGTATTTGATAGTTGAATGTTGTTCATTGAGTAATCTTTTTTAGCGTTGTACAAAGGAGTACAAAGGAAATCAAGCAACAACAGGTCTAGTGACCCATCTAGGTTGCTTGTCCTCCAAAACACTGAGGATCAAGTGTCCAAACAGTGGTTTAGAGTGGGTAAGGGAACATTGGAAAGGGAATTACTGCCCTGGAACTAATGTCCGTGGCAGGATTAGGAAGTTAGTAGAGGACAGATGGGTTAGTAACTGAGGGGGGGATAAAAAAAAATTATTCATTTACAAACGCAGTCAGTCGCGGGTTTGATGAGAGATATTTGTCTAGGCGGAGTTTAAATGAATCAACGGTGATGCAGTCTATAACGTTTCGGGGAAGCCCATTCCACAAGTTGACAACTCGATTGAAGAAGAAATTCTTAGATTTGTGCGAGTTAAAAGATTTACCAATAATTTTGAAACCGTTTCCCCGCGTGTAATTTGATTGGTCGATAGTGAAGTACTTACTACAGTTCATATTGTCGATGCCTTTGATGATTTTGAACACTTGAATTAAGTCACCTCTTAATCTGCGCTGGGTTAAAGGAAATAGATTTAATTCTCTAAGACGCTCTTCGTATGGTTTGTTCTTTAGGCTAGGTATCATTTTGGTAACTCTGCGTTGAACTCGTTCTAGCTTGTTTATATCTTTTTGGTAATAAGGGCACCAGAATTGAACGCAGTATTCCAGAAGAGGGCGGACTAAGGAATTGTAAAGGGTTAGGATAACTTCTTTGGATTTATGCTCAAATGACCTGCCTATAAAGCCAATTATTTTGTTTGCCTTCTTAACAACTTCTGAACATTGTTGACTCGGTTTTAGGTTACTCGATATTGTTACTCCCAGATCGGTTTCTCTGTTTACATTCTTAAGCTGAGTGCCATTCATCGAATAGTTTGCTTTCTCATTTAGGTATCCGACATGTAGTACTTTACATTTATCCGCATTGAAACTCATTTCCCAAATTTGGGCCCAACATGACAATTTATCTAGATTGTGTTGCATATCGTCAACTTGTTCTTTTGAGAGTACGCTATTTGCAATTTTTGTATCGTCAGCAAATTTTGAGATTGTACAGGTGAGACCCTCATCTATGTCGTTGATGTAAATTAGAAAGAGAATTGGTCCTAGTACCGATCCCTGGGGTACCCCGCTACTTACATTGGTCCATTTAGATGCCTTACCGTTTATGACTACCCTTTGCTTTCTGTTGCTGAGCCAATTTTCTATCCATTTCAACACACCGTCTTGTATTCCATGCGCTTTTAGTTTTAGCAGTAAACGTTTGTGGGGAACTTTGTCAAAGGCCTTTTGAAAATCAAGGTATATAATATCTACAGCTTTACTCTCATCGTAGAGGTTGAGGATATCGTGGAAGAAGTCTAAGAGGTTTGTTAAACAGGAACGTTTTTTACGAAAGCCGTGTTGAGTATCTTTAAGTATGTTATTTTCCTCTAAGTGATTTACGAGTCTGTCTCGTATGACCGTTTCTAGCATTTTACAAACAACTGAGGTTAAGCTAATTGGACGATAGTTACGGGGTAGGGATTTGCTGCCTTTTTTGAATATCGGTGTTACGTTGGCTAGCTTCCACTGATCAGGCATAGTTCCAGACTGCAAGGATTTATTGAATAGTAATGTCAGTGGTTTGGAGAGCTCATCCTTAGCTTCCTTTAGAACTCTAGGCGAGATTGTATCAGGTCCTGGCGTTTTATTTACCTTGAGTTTATCTAAACAATTCAATACTTCTCTCTCTGTAACGGTGATATTGCTTAGAAAATCTGAATTATCAATCTGAATCGGCGATGGTGTAGGGATATCACTGAGGTCTTCTGTTGTAAAAACTGATGCAAAGAAGGTATTGAGGGCATTACTCATTTGTACTTCGTCTTTGGTGTATTTTCCATTTTCATCGACTAACGGTCCAACAGTTGAAGTAACTACTTTTTTCTTTCTGATATAACTATAGAATTCTTTCGGGTTTGTTTTACTTTGATTCGCAATATGTAACTCTAAGGTCTTTTTACTCTGCTTAATTAACTTTTTGGCTTTGCGTCGTAGCTCTACAAATTTCACCCGTTCTTCGTCATTTTGTGAGGATTTTAATCTATCATTTGCAAATTTTTTAGCAAGCAGGCAGTTTGAAATATCTTTATTCCACCATTTGGGCTTATTATTATGGCCTGGACACCGTATTTCCGATGGTATGCAGTCTTGCACTGCTTTTAGGTAAGTGGTTTCGAATAACTTCCAAGATGTATTTATGTCGTTATTGTTAATTAAAAAGCTCCAGTCAGTTTCTTTAAACATAGCTCTAAGTTTATGGAAGTTTGCTTTCTTTTCGTTCTTGTTACTACCGATGTGTAATACTTTGCATTTTTCTATGTTGAATTTCATTTGTCATTGTTCTGCTCAGTTTACTAAAGTGTCTAGGTCACCTTGGAGTTTTTTCCAATGTACTGTTGAGGTTCCTTTATTAGTAATTTTTGTATCGTCAGCAAATTTCGAAATTTTGCATTCTATTCCTTCGTCTAAGTCGTGTATGTAAATTATAAAAAGAATAGGACCTAATACCGAACCCTGGGGAACGCCACTATTTACTTTCCACCCATCAGATTCTTCACCATTTATTACAACTCGTTGTTTACGGTCTGAGAGCCAATTTTCGAGCCATTTCAGAGCTATTCCTGTTATGCCATGAGCTTTTATTTTGTCAATTAGTCTCTTGTGGGGTAGGTATCGAAAGCTTTCTGAAAATCGAGATATATTATATCAACTGCTCTATCCTTATCATATGATTTGTAAACATCATTGAAGAAATCGAGTAAGTTTGTTATGCATGAACGTTTATTTCTAAAACCGTGCTGAAAATCTGTTATTAAATTATTTTCTTCCAAATGTTTTACTATTTTGTCCCTTATAATGGTTTCCATTAATTTGCCAGTGTGGTGATCCCGACACTGACTTACGGAAGCGAAGCATGGACGTTGGTTGAGAGACTCAGACCAAGAGTGAGAGCAGCGGAAATTAATTACTTAAGGAGTGCGTGCGGAGTTACATGGAGGGATAGACAGACTAATGAGGAAGTAAGAAGGAGGTGTGGTGTGGAGGTAGATGTGCTGGAAAGTGTGAAAAGGAACAACTTGAGATGGTTCGGCCATATGGAACGTATGGAAAGCGAGAGAATGACTAAGAGGATGTACGAGAGCGAGGTGGAGGGACAGAGGGGGAGAGGATAGAGGAATGACTATAGATCAGGCAGGGGAAGTGGTGGTGGACAGGAGTGAATGGAGAATGATTGTGAATAGTTGAGTGAACACGTGGTCATTTGGGGGAGGGGGTTGGGCGCAAGTTGGACTAGATAATTGTCCATCAGGCGCCTGGCCCGGGGAGACGATTAATATGAAGGGTGCGCCTGGAAGTGTGGTGGGAGGGCTTGTGGCTTTGGCTCCGCTACATGTCTGCCTGCCGAGATCGGAACCTCTCCGGGTGGTCGGGGGCCGGGGGAGTGCTGGAGCGACCTTGGTGACCCTGGTCTCTGGGTCTTCTCCTGGGTGACCTGGATGTGTGTGCGTTGGTGCTTTGTATCTGTGTTTATTTGTTTTATGTTCTTTTTGTGTTTTCCCTGTTCTTGCTCTGTCTTGAGTCGGCTACCCCCAAAATGGGGATTGGGCCTGAGCATATTGATAGATATAGATAGATAGCCTACATGACAGAGCAATATAATTGATTTCATGATTCTAGGCCATTTGAATAAACTAAGTGTGAAGTAATATTGTGTTCTTATTGTGTGAATGCTGCCTTGGGATAAAGAGTTGATGCAAGATATATAAAGCTAGACGTGAACCTGCCGAGCATATTCTATCTCAAGATTGTTATCGAGATTATACCAAGTCGAGTTGAAATACCAACCCGACATTTCAAGTCCCATTATTTGTTTAGATCTTAAGACGTTCACACCATCAGTTCGGCAAAGTTAAGACCTTTCACCCCATGGTTATCTCATCATCCTGATCACTTGGCCATTATCAAGAGTTTGTAACAAAATATATTGCTAATTATGAAAACTTAGCAATAATGTGACACAAAGACATAGTATTATCATGTTTTCCATCAAGAATTGAAAATCAGATGCTAAGGAATACAATTTATTGTCAGCTGGATATATACCAACTTTAGTGGTGAGAATTGCTGAGGTCTTCTCGTGCTTGTGTTTCAGTGTATGAAGGGCTCAGGTGTGGGGAAGGTAGAGTGGCAGGCACATGACCCCTTTTGGTTTGGAAATGAGGTAAGGGTAGTCAGTCCTGGTGAAGCTTCTATGGGTAAAATTAGCAGTTCCATAACCATTTTTGTGGTGTTGAGGGTGAACTTAGATATCCTTGGTGGCACAACTATTTATACATGGATGGAAATGTGAAGATCAAATAGTTAGCGAATTATTCTTATATATTGTAAAACTTCAAAGAAATAACATTGAATCTAAAATGAAACATTCGGAGCCTTTATTGGCCTCCTTTGAAAATTGGAAAATCAGTTAAAAGCTAAAAGCTAAATCCCTTACAAATTTTTCCGAACAGGCGAAGCGAATTACAAAACAAAAAAAGGAATAAATTAAAAACCTTTGAGTGGAAATCAATAGCTCGCGGATATTAGGCAAGGGATTCATGAACAATAAGAGCAAATATTTTAAGTGAGGCAACTATCAAAGAGAAGTGGAAGACGAGTGAGAGTTTATACGCGGAGTCACAATAACGTATTTCCCAGTAAGTTTTGATCGGCATTTTTTTTCCTTTTTGGGGTTCTCCTGCATTGGTTGAGAAAAAGGGATGTCACATGAGCGCTTTTCTCAGCAATTTTCGACGAGGAAATATGTTGAGGCTTTGCATTGCCTTTGGAAACTAGATCAAAGGTAGCTTATGTTGAATAATTTAATTAATATTTTTATGCTACTAGAAAACAATTGCCTGTAAAAAAATGACAGGACAATAGCTTGTGTGACACTGCCTTATAGGTAGATTATTTGAGGCGACCAAATCCCTATATAACGTATCCTTTACAATATACGATGATGCATTTTATACAGGTTACGATGAAATTGCGGAAATTAATGAGTTGAGTGAGATAGTTTGTACACCTTTGATTTCTAGAGATTCTTCCTAGCTGCATAAAATCTTTTAATGATAGCCAGAATAAAATACAACATAATAAGGCATCATAGTACTGAAAGGGTTACATTCAAAGTTGCCAGTCCTGAAGTGACCAAATCATTTCAGGAAAGTTGACAGAATGAATATAAGCAACATATTAGGATATCTAATGATAATGTCGGACAGGTTGAGAGAGAGGTATCCTGCCAGGATTCGAACCCATTCACTCCAGGTATATTTGGGAGAGTTGGGCACCTTAACCACTCAGCCATGAACGGACATAAGGGAAGCAACTTTAGTTCTTATTTGAAGAACCAGGTTATAGTCTCGTGGAGGACTATGCCTTCGAACACGTGGTGAGTTTTTTAGACTTCAACTATGACTATTTTACAAATTTGCACCCGCAACCTTGGCTAAGTGATACGATTTTAATCGTCCTGATACTATTATGGAACCTCTCTGAATGATATATATATAATGATAATGTCTGACAAGTTGAGAGAGAGGTATCCTGACCGGGATTCGAACCCACTTACGGCAAAGTGGTTATGGTGCTCAACTCTCAAAAAATATGCCTGGAGTGAGTGGGTTCGCATCCTGGTCAGGATACCTCTCTCTCCACCACATGAGGAGGAGCACTTTTATGACAACGTTTTGGTTAGAGTTTCATCAGGACAATGATATGCAGTCATTCATAAAATGTCGTGGACCTTACTATTTTATAATTATGGAAGTATACTGTATCTCTGGAAATGAATTAATTTATAAAATTGTCTATACATTACCTACAGAACTATAATATACTACTTATTGAAAAGCAAGTTCCATCCAAAAATCAATCCAGATAGTTATAATTGCATAAAACTAAACATAGAAGGTTCTTATGAGTGGGCTAGAGACTATAGCAGCCGAGTTGGTGGAATGTGTAAAGGGGAGAAGAGCATATTCGGCGTGAGTCATGAATTGCCTATATACATTGCCTGAAAAGTGAATGTGTTAACCCTTAACCAACGGCGCACGATATCTGTCGAGTTAAATAAATTTGGACTATGTGGCGGTGCACGACAGCTGTCGAGTACCATTTTCAGTACGTAATGTTGCAGAGAGAGAGAGCTGAGCAGTGGGCCGAGCGTAGTAACCTTATGACCGCTCCCCACGACCACTGGTGGACGTACTGAACTGTATTCTACCTTCCTCCCCCTCTTCTCACTCGCCACAGGGAATTATGTACGGAAATTACCTTATTTTAGTTTTTTTTGCACTCGTGTTGCACGATCGTTGCAAGAGAACCAGTGGTCGTACAAGGAAGGTTCGGGTGTCATTGGAAAGCTCTGTTTACGCCCTTTGAGGGATAGATACTTGTTTTACGCTCTGGGTCTTGTTTATGCATGAAAATGAGCACGGAAACAACCCTATTTAGGGTAAAAACCCCCCACTGGGCGGCACAGTGTAAAATACCCTACCACCCGCTCTTTGTGTCTTAAGGCGATGTCACCTGAGCATTTTGCTGGTAATTTTTGACAAGAAAGTTCTACTCATACTATTGTGAGGCTCCTTCGTATTGGAATCAGACACTATTTCGAAGGTAAATTAAGTTAGCTTAATTCTTTTGGAACTTAAATGTTGAAGCTGCCAGACTACAATAGCCCGAAAAAAATACGGAAAACTAGCTCGTGTACCACCGCCTTACAGTCTCTCTCACTCCAATACAGCAAAATTAATACGATCATCAATCACCGGGAATTTGGAACCCAGGCGACGAGCGAGGACGGCAAACATGCTTGATCTCTGCATTCACGAATCTTTTCATTAGTTCACGGTCATTTCGCCGAGATTTCACTTCATTTACAGTCACTTCGCTCATAGTCAGTTCGTGCTTTGTCACTTCCCTCATCGTCACTGGATCCACTATACCATGTTCAAAAAATGAGTGCCAAAAATCTTGAACATAAACCTCTATATCTCACAAACGACTAAAGTAAACTAGCTGAGGTTTCTACAATTTGGGAAGGGTCAACCAGGGACTAGGTGTGAAGATTTACAGCTAGTTTGCTCGAGCCATGTTTGAGCTACAGAGCTTAGGGTTTGCGATTTCTGGCCTTCCTGCTTAGAACAAAGTATAGTAATTTCACCCACCAGTCACTCCACCCACAGTTACTACACCCACAGTCACTACACTCACAGTCACTACACCCACAGTCACTACACACACAGTCACTACACTCACAGTCACTACACTCAGTCACTACACCCACAGTTACTACACCCACAGTCACTACAGCCACAGTCACTACACTCACAGTCACTACACCCACAGTCACTACAACCAGTCACTACACTCAGTCACAACACCCACACTCACTACACCCACAGTCACTACACCCACAGTCACTACACCCAGTCACTACACCCACAGTCACTACACTCACAGCAACTACACCCACAGTCACTACACCCAGTCACTACACCCACAGTCACTACACTCAGTCACTACACTCAGTCACTACACTCACAGTCAATACACTCAGTCACTACACTCACAGTCACTATATTCACAGTCACTACACTCAGTCACTACACTCACAGTCACTACAGTCACAGTCACCACACTCAGTCACTACACCCACAGTCACTACACTCACAGTCACTACACCCACAGTCACTACACCCACAGTAACTACACCCACAGTCACTACACCCACAGTCACTACACCCACAGTCACTTCACCCACAGTCACTACACTCAGTCACTACAGTCACAGTCACCACACTCAGTCACCACACTCAGTCACTACACCCACAGTCACTACACCCACAGTCACTACACCCACAGTCACTACACCCACAGTAACTACACCCACAGTCACTACACTCAGTCACTACAGTCACAGTCACCACACTCAGTCACTACACCCACAGTCACTACACCCACAGTCACTACACCCACAGTCACTACACCCACAGTCACTACACCCACAGTCACTACACCCACAGTCACTACACCCACAGTCACTTCACCCAGTCACTACACCCAGTCACTACACCCACAATCATTACACTCACAGTCACTTCACCCCGTCACTACACTCACAGTCACTACACCCACAGTCACTACACCCACGGTCACTACACCCACAGTCACTACGCCCACAGTCACTACACCCACACCCACAGTCCTACACCCCAACACCCACGGTAACTACACCCACAGTCACTACGCCCACAGTCACTACACCCACAGTCACTACACTCACGGTCACTACACCCACAGTCACTACACTCAGTCATTACACCCACAGTCTCTACACTCACAGTCACTACACTCACAGTCACTACACTCACAGTCACTACACCCACAGTCACTTCACCCAGCCACTACACCCACAATCACTACACCCACAGTCACTACACCCGCAGTCACTTCACCCTGTCACTACAACCACAGTCACTACACCCACAGTCACTACACCCACAGTCACTGCATCCACAGTCACCACACCCAGTCACTTCAGCCAGTCACTACACCCACAGTCACTACACTCACAGTCACTACACTCACAGTCACTACACTCAGTCACCACACCCACAGTCACTTCACCCATTGTCACTACACTCAGTCACTACACCCACAGTAACTACACCCAGTCACTACACCCACAGTCACTACACCCACAGTCACTACACCCACAGTCACTACACCCAGTCACTTCACCCAGTCAGTACACCCAGTCACTACAATCCACAGTCACTACACTCACAGTCACTACACTCACAGTACAACAAAGGAGTACAACAGCAACAACAGATCTAGTGACCCTTCTAGGTTGCTTGTCCTCCAAAACACTGAGGATCAAGTGTCCAAACAGTGGTTTAGGGTAAGGGAACATTGATAAAATAAAGTTATTCAATTACAAACGCAGTCAGTCGCTGGTTTGATGCGAGATATACCACACTCAGTCACTACACCCACAGTCACTACACTCAGTCACTACACCCAGTCACTACACCCACAGTCACTACACCTACAGTCACTACATCCACAGTCACTACACCCAGTCACTACACCCACAGTCACTACACCCACAGTCACTACATCCACAGTCACTACACCCACAGTCACTACACCCACAGTCACTACACTCAGTCACTACACCTACAGTCACTACACCCACAGTCACTACACCCAGTGAGTACGCCCAGTCACTACACCCACAGTCACTACACCTAGTCACTACACCCACAGTCACTACACTCAGTCACTACAATCACAGTCACTACACTCACAGTCACTACACCTACAGTCACTACACCCACAGTCACTACACCCAGTGAGTACGCCCAGTCACTACACCACAGTCACTACACCTAGTCACTACACCCACAGTCACTACACTCAGTCACTACAATCACAGTCACTACACTCACAGTCACTGCACCCACAGTCACTACACTCACAGTCACCACACCCACAGTCACTACACTCAGTCACTACACCTACAGTCACTACATCCACAGTCACTACACCCACAGTCACTACACCCACAGTCACTACACTCAGTCACTACACCTACAGTCACTACACCCACAGTCACTACACTCAGTCACTACAATCACAGTCACTACACTCACAGTCACTACACCTACAGTCACTACACCCACAGTCACTACACCCACAGTCACTACACCCACAGTCACTGCATCCACAGTCACCACACCCAGTCACTTCAGCCAGTCACTACACCCACAGTCACTACACTCACAGTCACTACACTCAGTCACCACACCCACAGTCACTTCACCCATTGTCACTACACTCAGTCACTACACCCACAGTAACTACACCCACAGTCACTACACCCAGTCACTACACCCACAGTCACTACACCCACAGTCACTACACCCAGTCACTTCACCCAGTCAGTACACCCAGTCACTACAATCCACAGTCACTACACTCACAGTCACTACACTCACAGTACAAAGGAGTACAAAGGAGTACAAAGGAAATCAAGCAACAACAGATCTAGTGACCCTTCTAGGTTGCTTGTCCTCCAAAACACTGAGGATCAAGTGTCCAAACAGTGGTTTAGAGTGGGTAAGGGAACATTGGAAAGGGAATTACTGCCCTGGAACTAATGTCCGTGGCAGATGAGTTAGTAACTGAGGGGGGGATAAAATAAAGTTATTCAATTACAAACGCAGTCAGTCGCTGGTTTGATGCGAGATATACCACACTCAGTCACTACACCCACAGTCACTACACTCAGTCACTACACCCAGTCACTACACCCACAGTCACTACACCTACAGTCACTACATCCACAGTCACTACACCCACAGTCACTACACCCACAGTCACTACACTCAGTCACTACACCCACAGTCACTACACCTACAGTCACTACACCCACAGTCACTACACCCAGTGAGTACGCCCAGTCACTACACCCACAGTCACTACACCTAGTCACTACACCCACAGTCACTACACTCAGTCACTACAATCACAGTCACTACACTCACAGTCACTGCACCCACAGTCACTACACTCACAGTCACCACACCCACAGTCACTACACTCAGTCACTACACCCAGTCACTACACCCACAGTCACTACACCTACAGTCACTACATCCACAGTCACTACACCCACAGTCACTACACCCACAGTCACTACACTCACAGTCACTACACCTACAGTCACTACACCCACAGTCACTACACCCAGTGAGTACGCCCAGTCACTACACCCACAGTCACTACACCTAGTCACTACACCCACAGTCACTACACTCAGTCACTACAATCAGTCACTACACTCACAGTCACTGCACCCACAGTCACTACACTCACAGTCACCACACCCACAGTCACTACACTCAGTCACTACACCTACAGTCACTACATCCACAGTCACTACACCCACAGTCACTACACCCACAGTCACTACACTCAGTCACTACACCTACAGTCACTACACCCACAGTCACTACACCCAGTGAGTACGCCCAGTCACTACACCCACAGTCACTACACCTAGTCACTACACCCACAGTCACTACACTCAGTCACTACAATCACAGTCACTACACTCACAGTCACTGCACCCACAGTCACTACACTCACAGTCACCACACCCACAGTCACTACACTCAGTCACTACACCCAGTCACTACACCCACAGTCACTACACCTACAGTCACTACATCCACAGTCACTACACCCACAGTCACTACACCCACAGTCACTACACTCACAGTCACTACACCTACAGTCACTACACCCACAGTCACTACACCCAGTGAGTACGCCCAGTCACTACACCCACAGTCACTACACCCACAGTCACTACACTCAGTCACTACAATCACAGTCACTACACTCACAGTCACTACACCCACAGTCACTACACTCAGTCACTACAATCACAGTCACTACACCCACAGTCACTACACCCACAGTCTCTACACTCAGTCACTACACCCACAGTCACTACACCTAGTCACTACACCCACAGTCACTACACTCAGTCACTACAATCACAGTCACTACACTCAGTCACTACAATCACAGTCACTACACTCACAGTCACTGCACCCACAGTCACTACACTCACAGTCACCACACCCACAGTCACTACACTCAGTCACTACACCTACAGTCACTATACCCACAGTCACTTCACTAATGACTAAGTCACAGTGAACCTCGATTATATATCATTCTTGCTTTCCAGTGACTATAACTTTTATATGTGAATTGGTTGCAAATAAGTTGTATCTTCAGTGTTTATTAAATTATAGAAATTTATTTCATGTTTATCTTGCTACCTTTTTAATCTTTTTTGTTTGTATTTTGTTTATGTGTTGGATTTAGTATTTCACGTTTATCCATTAATCTGACCATGTAGAATATTACTGGTAAATAATATTCAACCTGGAACCTGGTGCTGATACCGAAAACCGTAACAATGGTGCCGTGACCAAGGATACTCGAGGTTATTTACTGAGACTGTACTTCTCATAACTACAGTGAGTGTGTGAAGTGAAACAATGAAACCGAGCCTTCCAATAGGAGTGTTCAATCCGTGGACACACTTGCCAGATGTCACCAGATTCTTTAATTTATCACGAATAAAATAATAAAATGTGAACATTGCTATTACTTACTATATCTCTTTAGTTGTGATTTCAAAACGTTAAGTATAATTTTAGAATAATTTTTCCTACATTATGGTGTTTAACAGATACATCTAATGGATATATATTTTATAAATTACATTTTTATTTTTCATTGTAGAGTAGAATATTGTATACAGAAGATGCTAATTGGTTGTTGATTGATTTGTGTTGATAAAGTTGAGATAGCTTCATTATTCCATATATATTATTGAAACTCTAAAATTGTAAGCAATTTTAATGATAATGTAATAATCAAGTGATATACGAACCCTGAGAGCAAAAATATATCACATATAATACATTAATAACATATATATTATAAAGTGAACACAAACAAAATAAAAATTGTTAAAGCCAACATTTGTAGACTGACTGAGTGTCAGCTTACATCTCACCTGCCTTAGCCAATCACAAGCCTCTGCATTTTTAACAATTATGCACTGACTTCATTAATACCATGGTAAGTCAACACGGTGGTGGTAAGTTAGAATATCAGCCCCTGATTGGCTAATAGGCTGGAGAACTCAGCTCTCTCATCAGGCAGTCTACTCTCTCGCTTAGTGATTTTTCTCATACCTGTTTATTTTGTCTGTGTTCACTTTATAATATTTACGTTAATAGTGTATTTTATGTGACATATTTTATACCACGGTGTTAGGATATCACTCTAGAACATGACTCAATTGTTGAAATTGTTTGTAATTAACCCTTCCTGCCCGGTTGTCATTTAAAAATGACACCACGAAATAAGGGCAAGTGCCCGGGTGTCCTTTCAGGAGATAGTAAGCTTGAAAGCCTATTCAGCTTGGTCTGAACGCTGTGCGTCCGACGCATGTAAACAAAGCCGATCGTTGCGTCACCGCACCTCCGAAAACAAGAAGGAGAAGACTCGTTTGTTATTGTATGTCTGTATATCGTTGTTTCAGTAGTGAAAAGATCGTCGTATTGCTAACATCGCCTGAAAATGCTCTCCACTGAAATCGTCATCACAACTGAACCAGTTGACTTAGAGAGCTCTACTCAATGCCAGTCTACAGATTGTAAATCGCACTACATGTATAGATGCGTGGGAAATTTCTAGCAGTTAAAATTAACTAAAATACGGTAGCCTAGGCCTAGACGTTTTTCGGCCAGATCGCCCGGGTAGCCCACCCTGTCCTTTGGAGATACATCCCTGGCCAGGAGGGTTAAAGTATTTAAAAATTAGATTTGAAATAATGAAGATATCTTTATTTACTACTCATACTCTTATCCATTAGCCAATCAACAGCCTCTATAAGTCTCAAGTCTGGCAGCCCTGTTCAGAGAAGAATAAGTAACTGAATGAAATGTCAATTTAATCATAAAAGCGTTGTTTGATTTAGATACCACTATTATAAATATATCATTAGCATACAAAAGAAGGTATATCATATACTATTTATTTTTTGCAACCAGTATTTACCATTTTGTGATGGATTTATTTCACAACACAATATGTTTTCTTTCTCTTTTATTTTAAATACGATATAGTGGTGAGCTAAAATATATAAGAGCTTATTATAATATATATATATGAAGAATATATGAGATTAAAACCGCTTGTCCTAAGACTCTATTAATTACAGGAAAAATCGACAAATAACTTAGAAACTGACACCCTTCTAAGTCTTGTTCACATGTTATTACAATAATTGGCGAATCTGGTGACATCTGGCAAGTTTGTCTACAGATTGAACACTCCTATTGGAAACCGTTAGTTGTTTACCTACACTGCATTCGCTTCTCTCATCATCATCATGAATATTAGTGAACCATGATAATATTACTACTTGTACTAATTATACATTATTTTGTGAACTCATCATTCAAGTCGGGTATACTGTATACAGTATATGTTAAGTGGTTGTTTACAGCCCTTAATTCTCTCTCCTCACGTAAACATTATTTTACGAAACTCGCTAAATAAATTAGCTCAAATTAATTGATAAATTAAGTTCATAACAGTTCATATCCCCGGCTTGTTTACCATAAGAAGCACTTCTCTAGACATTTCGTGTTGTTTCAAATAGCATCGTATTACATCGACTCATAACACAAAATGTAACTAGCATTCATTATCCATGCATCAATGTCATTACCAGCAGCTAATTTAATTCGTCTTGGATATGCTTATCGTATAAATACGATAGAATATGACTCTTTTGTGATCTCGTATGTCTCTGTGACGTCACGATCGCTCCTACAGCACAACGTAGGACGAGTAGATCGTATATTATAAGATTGTAAATAAGTTAAGTTATAAAAGGCCTAATATGCTATTAAGCAATATTGCCATGGTCTTATGTAGTATATATGAATTTATCGTATATATTAATATAATTTATCGTATAGAGCAACCTAGATGCGGTACGATAATTTGGGCTCCTGGCGTTTTGACAAGGCAGCAAGGTGTGCCTTCGAGGAACACCAGAGCCTTCACGAACACCAACCAGTTAACATCTAATTTTCCGCCCTCAGTTGATCGTGCTTTTGTGCCTCTAATCACAATACACATACAGCAATACACACAGCTACACCATCACAATGCTCTCATCGACGCCATGACTGACTGACAGATAAGCATAGTATTCCTGTCCATTCCCATGTAATCATTAATTTTATTCTTTCTTTAACTTGACTCGTGTCTCGGGACCGAAGTCTCGATCCCCATTGGCCACCGCCATATTGGGTAAAACGTTCTCCCTTGCCTCATTGCCACGTGGAACTATTGGTGAGTTAATTCCTGGCTAATATTAACCCTTATAACCTTTCCCTATATATAAATTATTATGTGAGACCTTTGGATATAAATTAGCTTGTTTCAGATTGAATTCAATTTAGATATGGAGTAGTTTTAATTTAGATTTATTTATTTGATTCATTATAGCTTAGTAATATTTAACTTCCATTGATAGTGTACCACACTGGTGCCCAGACCTTGGGAATTAGCTACCAGTATGGAATTTTTAAGGCAATGAGCAAGGGGACATATAACAGGATGCAGGAACAACTCTATGATAAACTGGCAAGGCTAGCCAAGCGATGGTTAGAGCCGGAATGCAGGGTCACATCGTTGCACCTGCCTAAGTCCTGCATCCCACCCATCATCTTTCCCCAATAATTTTCTTTTCCGTTTCAGACTTCCTGTGACATATGACCTGACCTAAAAAAAAATCTTGTTCAATATGATCCTTTAGTAGGTAGGCCTATTGCTATTTTGTGTACTATTTTGTTCTCCATAACATAGAAGTCTGCGGGTCGGCGTCTCTTAACTAGACTACTATTTTGCCATTGTTTTTGTAACATTTAGATACATAGCCTATAGGCTCACATGCAAAATGAATAAAGACAATAAAGAGACACCGTCTGGTGGGGTGCTGATCAAGGCCCCTAAAAATCAAAGGGCGGGACTTCGGGTAGTATTAAATAGGATAATTGTGGACGTGAACACTTTCATCAATACTGCTGAACTAGAGGAATTGGAGGCTAGATTAGAAAACGTCCAGGTTACCCACGGTCTTATTACGGCTCTGAGTGAGGTGATTGTGGCTGACATGACAGAGGAGGAAGAGATAGTTACAGAGTGTGATCGCGCCCTCTATGATGAACCTGTCTTTAGAGCGAAGTACATATTACAACGTGCTGTCGCAAGTAAGAAGGGAGGCGATAATGAGGCCCATAGAAGGGCTGGCCCAAAACATACTGTACACCTCCCAAAACTCAATCTTCCTACATTTGGGGGCAAGTTGACGGAGTGGTTAGCTTTTTGGGACGTATTTCGGTCTACGGTTCATGAATCCTCTTTGGATAATGTCGCAAGTTTCACTATCTGAAGGGACAAATGGAAGGAGAGGCCTTACATTTGATAGAGGGTTTTGCGGTAGTGGGTGGTAGTTATCTTGAAGCCGTACACTTATTAGAGTCCACACACGGGGATAGAGAGCAGTTGAAGATGGCCCATGTCGTTGCCTTGTTGGGGCTCGCAGAACCACAGTATAAGGTTGATGAGTTGACAAACTTCAGGGCAAATATGGAGTGCCATACTCGATCGCTAGACACCCTAGGGCTTACCACGCAGGAAATTATAGTCATTATCTTGCGTCAGAAGCTTCCTATGGCAATACTTGATAAGGTAAGATCATTTGAGCTGGGGGAGTTCAAAACTCAGTTCAGTAAGGAAATCAATAATCTACAGTTGAACAAAGGGAGAATGTATGAGTCAGGAGGGAGTGAGAATGTGCAGAAGAGGGGAACAGTAAGCATGACAGTGGGGACTAAAGAAAAGAAAGAGGGCGTATAAGAAACCTGCTCAGATTCTATGTAAGCTATGTAACAATAAACATTAATGGAGTTTCTGCGTAAAATACCCAACAAATGAGACAAAACTAGCTCAGGCGAAAAGATTGAAGCTATGTGTAGGTTGTCTAAGTAAAGAACATGGTAAGCAGGGACAATGTACTGCTACATACTTAAGGCCCTGTTGCCACTGCAAAGGACATCACTTTGATAAGTTGTGTCCTACAGCAGATTAAGTCAAAGACGTCAAAACAGAGGGTACTACAACTGTGACACTAGGTAGCACGCAAGACACCACTGTATTGCCCACAATACAGATTCCCATGGAAGGTAATGACAGTAACAAAGTTTGTCGGGTACTTCTAGATCAAGGGTCTCAACGTTCCTTTAGAAAGAGGTCCGTACTAGTGGGACTGAAGCACCGAATCGTATGGGCTGAGACTCTTCGATTACAGGGCTTCCCAGGGGTTACTGATAAGCAAGTCTACGAGATAGCGGAGATTTCATATTTCTACCGTAAAAACCAGTACTTTATGACTTGTATCGTAGTAGACACCCTACCAGAATATGTATCTGTAGGTGTGAAGAAGGTGGAACACGCATTACGTAGCAAAGGGGTTAACTTGTCAGATCCCATGGGAAATCAGAGTGAGGTGCATGTTCTACTTGGTGTGGATCATTATTATGAAGTAGTATACCCTGGATTTAAAAAGATGTGTGGTGTAATTTTAATCCCCACTAAATTTGGATATTGCATGAGCGGAAAGGTGCATACTACACAGTCAAAGGTCCTGGTCGACACGGTCTCGATATATAGAGTCAATGTAACCGCGGCAGAGGAGTTGGGAAGGGAGGATTCCCAACCTAGTGACCCTAAGATGGCTGCCGAGTTTGACCTGGAACGACTGTGGAGATTGGATCACATAGGCATTAATCCTATGGAGACTGATTATGACTCGGAAGTTGCGCTACAAAGGTTTGACGAGTCTGTGTGCTACTGTGCCTCAGACAAGCAATATAAAGTTAGTTTACCCTGGAAGAACAGTGAGATAAGCCTGCCTACCAACTATGGTTTGGCATTAGGTCGCTTGCGCGCATTACAGCGTAAATTGTCTAACGAACCGAGCACGTGCCAGGCGTATGACGATGTATTTCGGAGTTATGAGGATAGGGGCTTTATTGAGAGAGTCGATGTCAAGGAACCGTTTAAGAAGGGTAGGGTTCACTATCTGGCCCATCATGGGGTAAGGAAAGACAGCGTCACCACACCAATACAGGTGGTGTATGACTGTTCTGCCCACCAAGGTCAACAACCCAGTCTAAATGACTGCCTTTTGACAGGTCCGTCCATGGTGTCGGACCTGTCCCAACATCTATTGCGGTTTAGGCTGGGGAAGTACGCCTATACCAGTGACATCGAGAAAGCATTCTTGATGGTCAAGCTAAAGGAGGAAGATAGAGATGTTACCCGCTTTCTTTGGTTCAGCGACATTAGCGACTCTGAAAGTCCAATCATAATATACCGTTTTCGGGTTGTACTCTTTGGGGCCACGTGCTCACAGTTTTTGTTAAATGCCGCAATCAGAAAACATCTAGCTGACACTCATGAGGACACAAGTAAACTATCTCGCGGATTATATATTGACAATTTGCAGGGTTCTAGCGATAGTCAGGATGATTTGTTATATACATACTGGCAAGCACGCAGAATGTTTGCGGATGCACATCTATTTCTCCGTGAGTGGGTTACTAATAGTGAAGATCTTCAGAGTTTGATACAGGTGGACGGTACAGCATCTCTTAACCAGGAAAAGTCCAGAAATTTGGGGATGATCTGGCAACCTAAACATGACATACTAACTTTTCAAACAAGGTCTTTTGCTCAGCAGACAGGAGCGCACACCAAAAGAAGTCTGTTGAGGAAAGTTGCGCAATTTGTTTATCCTTTGCGTCTAGCATTACCCGTTACCATAAGAGCTAGGATTCTAATGCAGGAAGTTTGGAGACGTAAAATAGGATGGGATGACAGTTTGCCCGAGGACCTGAATGACCAAGGTACATTGTTGTTGAATGAATATGCCATCCTATGTACTAAACCTATACCTCGTAAAGTGGCGGCGTTCGGTGACGTTGCGTTACACACGTTTTGCGATGCTAGCGCCACGGCATACGGGGTAGCCATATATGTCGTTACTTCATTTGGGGCACGGTAACTATCCCTAAAATGGAATTGACTGACATGCTGCTATTAGCACGTCTGGTGCAACATGTACGCGCAGCATACGAGAGCGAATTAAATATTAAAATCGTTCACATATGGTGCGATAGTCAGGTCGCACTCAACTGGGTACATAGCAAGAAGTCTCTGCCAGTTTATGTGCGGAATAGGGTAGATGAGATTAGAGCCCTTCTGCCAGACGTTGCTTATCATTATGTAAATACAAAAGAAAACCCTAGTGATCTCATAACTAGGGGTATAACGGCTAGCCAGTTAATGAAGTGCGAATTGTGGTGGCATGGTCCAAGGTGGCTGCTCCATGAAAGTGAATGGACGATATGGCATGCTGTTGAGAAGGGACTTCGGCCACTGGAAACAGTGGCAGTTACAGCCCAACCAAATGAGCCACCGGGTCCAATCATAGTGTGGGCAAGATTCGGTGACTATAATAAACTAGTCAGAGTTCTAGCTTGGGTATTGCGATATGTATCCAATCTCCAGCTGAAAGTAACGGGCCAACTCTGCAACAGGGGTCACAACATTGATGCTCGTGAATTTAAAGCAGCTGAAGTAACTTTGATCAAAGGGGTTCAAGTAGAAACCTTTTCCAATGAATTAGAATCCTTGAAAAGCTCGAATAAGACATTAACCCTTAATTAGCGGCGAGCAACATAAGTCGAGTTAAATAAAGCTGGACTATGTGGCGGCGCTCGACATAACTCGAGTGGCAATTTCAGCACGTAATGTGGCTGAGAGAGAGAGACAAGTGGTGGCAGGAGACTAGCGAGCGAATGACTGCTCCAGACCACCGCGGCGAACCTACTGACACAAATCTCAGCTCCCTCCTCCCTCTCTCACTCGCTACATACTCAATTATGTACTGAAAGTACCGAATTACCTGCTTTTTGCACTCGCGTTGCACGGTTATTGCAAGAAAACTATCCATCATACAAGGATCGTTATGGTGTCATTCGAAAGCTCTGCTTATGCCCTTTCAGGGATAGGTACTTGTTTTACGTTCTGGGTCTTATTTAGGCATGAAAATGATCACGTAAACAGCCCTATTTTGGCTAAAAACACCCCGCTGTGCGGTACACATAAATAAACCGCATAGGCCGCTCGTAAGGTGTTAATGGCTACTATAGTGCGTCAACTAAGGTTGCACCTACACAATGGGCTCATCAGGTGTGAGGGTCGCCTGAAGTGGTCGGGTGTACCAGACGGCACAAACCGCCCTATACTTATGCCAACAAGACATCACGTTACTGATCTATTGATCATACGTGCACATAGGGAAGGAAAACACTACGGGGTATGTCATATTATATCAAATTTACGTCTCACATGGTGGATACCCAGAGTTCGACAAGTAGTTCGACGCGCAGTAAGAAAGTGTGTAATATGCCAGAGACTAAAAGGTAAACCATATGTAACTGGACCAGCTCCACCTCTACCTGAATGCCGTGTAAAGCACGTACAACCTTTCCAAGCGGAAGGATTAGATTATACAGGGGCATTGAAGACGAGGGAGAGCGAGAAGGTTTATATATTGTTGTTTACCTGTGCAACATCTCGAGCGGTACACCTAGAACTATGTGATAATATGTCTAGCGAAGAATTTATGCTGGCGTTCAGACGGTTTTGTGCCCGTCGTTCATTCCCTCAACTCATTCTTAGCGACCATGTCCCACTTATGTCCAAGCATCAAAATATCTAAAGGATATGAGTAGTGATCCTACTATTGTGACGTTAACCACTCCATTAGAACCGCATGGCTTGTCCTACGGTGACTCGCTAGGATCGCCAGGGCAGTGGATGTGGCTACAGTTGATGTATTATTGTGTGCTTTATTTCATATGAAAGCTCGTGTCATGGGCAGTCCAGAAAGGCTCTTTGTTTTTGCCCATGTCAAGGCTTTATATATTTAATTGCAAAGTATAAGTTTTATCATTAAGTAGTAATGATGGGATTTGAGAGAGAGAAAGAGAGAGTAGAACAGAGTGTGAGGAGGCGCGCAGTGTTTTTACCATGCCCGATGACGTCATGGCTGGCTGGCCTCCTGTGGATTGGCTGGAGGAGTTTTTTACCATGCTTGGTGATGTCATGGCTGGCTGGCCTCCTTGGGATTGGCTGGAGGACTTGTTACCGCCCTGCCTACACGGTGCAAGCTAGTGCCAGTATATATACAGCTCTCTTGCCACTCTCTCCCTCAGATCTGGTCTCTAGAACGCATCCCTCTTATCCCTTTGATATCTGTCCTCCTCTCTGCACCTGAGAACCTTTTCCTCTGCTTATCTCTCTCAATTCCCATATCTTTCACCACCTTTTATTAATATTATACCCCCTCTGGATAACTCTGCATAATCAGCTTCATGCTGGCCAGTTGTATTGTGCGTTAAGGTCTTATATAACCCATGTATTTTAGTTGTTAAGATAAGTTGATCACGAAGCATTGGTTGGCATCCATATTGTTCAGTATTGCTTCCTATAATTATTAGTGTTCTGCTGGATTAGATAATGCTAGACTAGGAGTCTGATACTATAAGGTAATGTTTCCATGGGTGCTGGCTTTAGTTAAAAGCTGCACGACATACCTGAGAACTGGAGTTGATTGGGTAAATTCTAGTCTGTGTGCCATTGAGAATAGAGCATGCACGAATGAGGGCTTTTTGCCTATACCATTCTGCACTGTTCTAAGCTCGGTTGTTTGTCTTTGAGGTACGCCAGGAGAACGCTTAATACTTCGGTATTAAGGTTTCTCAAGAGAGCTACCCTTCACTACAACGTATTACTTGACGCACAGACTTGAGATTTGCACTAGGCTATGCGGCATGCCATGCGCACCAGTATCTCGTATCATTGACTCTAGCTAAACTTTATCAGTCATAGTAGACATTAAGTATATTAAACCAATTACTCTTATTAGGCATACCCGTTTATGATTACACAAGCATTTCGCAGCCTAGTTTGATGTATTGAGACACAAACGACTTAGGCTCTTTTTGTTGATAGGAATACTGCATTGTCGTGGCGATTATTATTATTGTTGTAGCGTTTAGGATATTCTTGGCTCCGACTGCATTATATATCCTGCCTTTTTGTGAGCATAGCCTGCTCGAGCATTGTTCCGCTGCCTGCCTTTTTGGGTTCCATTTCCGATTCGAGCATCTTGATAGCATCTAACATTTAAAGAAGATTCCTTGTTGGTGTTGAAGGACTTTAGTGCACTTTCTTTCATGCAGGAGTGCCTGACATTTATTGATTAAAGTAACGTAAGCTGTAACTTCTCTTACCACCTTACTTTGCATACCATAACCAAGCACCTTCGGTTATAGGTAGTAATAGGCTGTTTTCACATAACATTAAGCCTAGAGTAGACGCACATTTATTGAGAGTTTGATAACCTATTATTGCATATAGAACTCTGGAGAGTATATGTGTTCTTTGTTCACTGGGAATATACATCAGAGGTTGGATCTAGCGCTTTCCGTTGTAGCATTTATGCCATTACTAGTCCAATGAATAAGAGCCCTGATATATTTAAACCTCAGTCGTAACAAATGGCGACCTTACCTAGGATTTGGTGAACCTACATTTATTAGCAGGGAACATTTGTTGTTTTGGGGAATATTTTGCGTGGATCAGCAAGAATTTTTTTGTTTTTGCAACATAGTATAGCCCTTGAGTATTTCCAAGAATTTTTGTGTGTATATTGAGGTATAAGAGTTTGGGGTGCTTCTTTTCTGAATATTGAGGTGAGAAATTTGTGTGAGCATCATGTCTTATACCGGATCAGAGGAGAATGGAGACACAGTACGTAATGTCGAAACTGAGGAACAGCAGCATGATGAAATGGTTAATCAGGTGAACTGTGAGGAGGATGCTAGGATATTTTTGCAATGGCCTGTTACTGCTGAGCGGTTGGAGGGTATGGATTGGTACGGTCTTCCATGCCTGGCCACAGCTATCGGTCATGCGGGTACTAGCAGCATGACCAGGGATAACTTGATAACGTGTGTACTGGGCAGGGTGACTGGTGAGCGAGATGGGTTGAGTGCTCAGAGCCATGCTTCCCCTACACTCGACTCCCAGCCATCCCAGTTGTTTGCCGACCCCGAGTACGCTTCCACAGTTGGGTGGTGACTGGCAGGGTGGGTTGCCCCTGGGGGGACCACCGGTAATTTCAAACATTGTAGCACCTTCACCTCCTCAAGGGTTAACTCCAGAATTATTGTTTCAGCTCGAATTAGCTAAGATCGAAGAGAGAAAGGCTATCAGGGCATCTGAGCTTCAGCTTCAGCTTCAGCAGCAAATAGAATTAGCCAAGATAGAAGAGAGAAAAACTATCAGTCAGCAGCACATAGAGCTAGCAAAAATCCAAGCTGATATAGAGTCGACTAGGTACTGTGCCGACATGGACGTAGAGAAGTCGCGAGTAGAGACAACGGGACAGCGACTTGGGGCTGGTAACCGTGCTCATGATCAACCTCTTTCGCACTTATTGAAACTGGTTCCGGTGTTTGATGAGAGTGGTGTAACAGAATTTTTCGCACGCTTTGAGAAGAAGTGCCAGGAACACTAGTGTCCAGAAAATAAATTGGCAGCACTTGTATCCTCTAGATTAATAGGCAAGGGTCTTAAAGCCTACGATGCGTTACCTTTGGAGTCATGTATTGTGTATGAGGATCTCAAGGAGGCTGTCCTGAGGGCTTACGAACTGCAACCAGAAACGTACCGTTTGAAGTTCCGGGGTGTAACCAAGGGAAGAGATAGCACCTTTTTGGAACACGCCCGGGACTTGTCCGATGCTATGGGGAACTGGCTCCGATCTGAGAAGGTAACAACATTTGATGGAATTAAGCAGTTAATGATGTTGGAGCAGTTCTTTAAGAGCACGGGCGGTGATCTAACTTTGAACTTAAAGGAGAAAAATCCAAGAACTCTAGTAGAAGCAGCAGAAATGGCTGATCTACGGCTGTCGTTGATTCGGGGTTGCGGGTCCTCACAGAAATACGATGCAAGTGCTAAAGACCGTTATCCTCCCCCTCCCCGTAGCAATGACACATTTAAACAAAAGAGCAATGAAACTAAAACTGAATCCAAACCAGACACCACGCCGTATAAGAAACGTCAGGGGCCTTCTACATCACAATATAAGCCGAAACCGAAATTTATGTGTTTTAGGTGCCACAAGGAGGGTCATAAAGCAAATGAGTGCCCTAGTCGACCTCCTCCGGCAGCCGTGTCTTTTGCTCATGGCATTGGAGTGTTCAAGAGGACATCGGAGTTTGTTAGAGGCAATTCTTCCGAGGTAAATACACTGCCAGTGCAGAAGGATTCGGAAGGCTTATTCCCTGTCCGTGATGCCTTTAGTGACCACAGGGGACTCGGTTGTGTGGAGTGGGGGGGTAGAAGACATGAGGTGAGAATTTTGCGTGACACTGGGGCATCGCAAACACTGTTGAGAAATTTCACTGGTAAACCTGTAAATACGGCGCGGGTGGTTGTGGTTCAGGGAGTTAATGCAACAAGGTCATACCCGCTTGTAAGAATGAAGATGGAAGTTGATGGTGTGACTCGTGACCTGGATGTAGGAATTGTGGAAAAGTTACCTGTTGGGGGCGTCGACCTCCTTCTCGGCAATGACTTTGCGGGGCCTACTTCTGAGGCTCCACCCTTAGTCGTTGCCGAGAAGCCGGCCGACGTGAGTAGGGAGGAGCAGGAGTGGGTTGAGAAGTGTCAGATGCAACCTATGGCGTGTGCTGTCACCAGATCTCTTGCATCCACGGAGTCACATTCTGGTCAACAGTCTTTAGACAAGCGGAGGAAAGGTACCGAGAAGGGGTTGAAAGTTGATGCGGTTGAGAGTTTAGTATCAACGGACATTCTCGGGGACTCATTATTAGGACCGATTTTCGAGTCTGGAGAAGACCCATTAACTGTTACTAAGAAGGCAGAGGATGGGCTTAAAAAGACGAAGAGACAGCAACGATACACAGAGAGAGAGCAACGGGAGGCTAAATTCAATGTAGGAGGGGGGCATGAGTTGTTTCGCAAACACTTAGATAAGCTTGCTCCTTCGGACATTCGTAAATTGCAATTAGATGACCCGGAGGTTCTTGAATGTGGTACCGGTGCTGTCGAGTTGGAGGAGGACAGTGATGCACAGTCGGGAGATTTTTTTTCATAGATGGCATATTGTACCGGCGATTCCAAGATCCGCAGAGGAATTGGGAGGGGGGGTCAGGAGAGGTAGACCAGCTGGTCGTGCCGAGGGTTTGCAGGGAAAGCTTACTTAGGTTGGCTCATGATGTACCACTGGCGGGACATCTGGGTGTCCGTAAGACGGTTGCAGCCTTAGGAAAATTATTTTGGTAGCCTGGTCTGAGCGCACAAGTTGTGTCATGGGTGGCAATGTGTGATGTGTGTCAGAAGGTTGGCAAACCAAATCAGAGCATTCCTAAGGCGCCGTTACACCCCATTCCTGTCAGTGGGCCTCCCTTCAGTAAGGTTATAGTTGATATGGTTGGCCACCTTCCCCCTACAAGTGCCGGAAACAAGTTTCTCCTTACCATCATGGATGTAGCAACAAGGTACCCTGACGCGTACCCTATGAGAAATGGGTCAGCGAAGACGGTGGTCCGAAACTTGCTAGTGTATTTTTCCCGGTATGGTTACCCGCAGGAGATTCAGTCAGACCAAGGATCCAACTTCACTTCTAACCTCTTTGTTCAAACAATGCAGCAGCATGGGATTGTTACGGTTGTGTCATCTGCGTATCATCCGGAGAGCCAGGGTGTGTTAGAGCGATGGCACTCAGCCTTGAAATCTGTGCTTCGTTGTTGTTGCTTTGAGAGTGGGAAAGGTTGGGATCTTGGCCTGTCATATGTTTTATTTGCTGTACGGGAGGTACCTGGGGAAAGTTTGGGATTCAGCCCTAATTGGCTCGTCTTTGGACACCGTGTCAGAGGGCCTCTCCATATGGTTAAAGATATATGGGAGGGTGCAGAAAAACCTTGTTCTATGCTCAAGTATGTCCTCGACAGTCGAGAACGGATGTTGCGCAGTCTGGAGTTGGCTGGCCGTAATTTGACTAGCTCTCGGGCCCTCATGAAGGACAGGTACGACCTCAAGGTTAAACTCAGGGAGTTTCTCGTGGGTCAGGAGGTGTTGATTCTAATGCCCCTTGTAGGTCACCCCTATCCGCAAAGTTCACTGGTCCTTATAGGGTGGTTGAGAAGCTGTCGGACCTGGATTACTTGGTAGCCAATCCAGACAGACGTAAGCGCAATCAGTTAGGTCGCGTTAATCTCATGAAGGAGTATGTGAGGCACCCCCCTGAGCCTCTCACTGTGCCTGTGATGACGTTTAGCAGTCAAGGTGGAGAAGGAGAACGGGACAGTCAAGTTCAGGTGGAGGTTGAGAAATTCAAATGGGCGCCTGAGTGTGAGAAGGCGTTTAGAGTAGTAAAACACCTGTTGTGCACTCACCCGATCCTCAGGGCCTCTGACTTTAGCCTACCTTTCCAACTAGCAACGGATGCTAGTGGTGTGGGGGCTGGTGCCGTCCTTATGCAAGAGGACGATGATGGGCTGGAGCAACCTGTTAGTTTCTGTTCGGAGAAGTTCAATTCAGCCCAGGGGAGCTGCTCTGTTGTCGAGAAGGAGCTGCTGGTAGTTGCGCTTGCACTGAGGCATTTCGAGGTCTATGTTCCAGCCTATGGTCCGGTCGTTGTAGTTTACACAGATCATCACCCTCTCAAGTTCTTGGACCAGTTTCACAATCGGAATATGAGGCTGACCGGGTGGTCGCTGGTGTTACGGGAGTATAGCCTGGACATACGCCATATTGCCGGTTGTGACAATGTGGTTGCAGATTGTCTTTCAAGGGTGGATAATCCTGGGTAGATTGACTCACGGGTAGCCTCCTGCTTTGGTTTGAATATTATTTTGCGCTTGGTGCTTGTTGGCGCGCGGTTGTAGCCCAGCATATTGGGTCGTAAAGCAGGAGTTGAGCGTTTGGTATAGAAGAAAAAACTAGGCTTGCCCCTATAGTGCAGCCGAAATAAACAAATTAAAAACATAAAAATTGAATAAACACTCTTTCTTTGATAGTTGAATTTGTTCAGTATGTTATAGCAGTAATTCTGAGTTGCACTCCTCTCAGAATGCTGGGTTAGAGAAGCTCACTCTTGAGGAGCATAACTACATATGATTTAACCTATTGTGTTGGGGAGGGTTATAATTTTGTAAAATGTTTTGTTGGGAACTGTGCCAGATATTTTACTGCCGCTGGGTGTTGGGAAGTAGAGATATAGCATGGGTTCTAACCATCAGATTTTTTTGAGCTTTGGGCTTCTGAGACAAATCTTGGGGGGGGGGGGGGGGGGGGGGTGACGGTAACCACTCCATTAGAACCGCATGGCTTGTCCTACGGTGACTCGCTAGGATCGCCAGGGCAGTGGATGTGGCTACAGTTGATGTATTATTGTGTGCTTTATTTCATATGAAAGCTCGTGTCATGGGCAGTCCAGAAAGGCTCTTTGTTTTCGCCCATGTCAAGGCTTTATATATTTAATTGCAAAGTATAAGTTTTATCATTAAGTAGTAATGATGGGATTTGAGAGAGAGAGAGATAGAGTAGAACAGAGTGTGAGGAGGCGCGCAGTGTTTTTACCATGCCCGATGACGTCATGGCTGGCTGGCCTCCTGGGGATTGGCTGGAGGAGTTTTTTACCATGCTTGGTGACGTCATGGCTGGCTGGCCTCCTTGGGATTGGCTGGAGGACTTGATACCGCCCTGCCTATGCGGTGCAAGCTAGTGCCATTATATATACAGCTCTCTTGCCACTCTCTCCCTCAGATCTGGTCTCTAGAACGCATCCCTCTTATCCCTTTGATATCTGTCCTCCTCTCTGCACCTGAGAACCTTTTCCTCTGCCTATCTCTCTCATTTCCCATATCTTTCACCACCTTTGATTAATATTATACCCCCTCTGGTTAACTCTGCATAATAAGCTTCATGCTGGCCAGTTGTATTGTGCGTTAAGGTCTTATATAACCCATGTATTTTAGTTGTTAAGATAAGTTGATCACGAAGCATTGGTTGGCATCCATATTGTTCAGTATTGCTTCCTATAATTATTAGTGTTCTGCTGGATTAGATAATGCTAGACTAGGAGTCTGATACTATAAGGTAATGTTTCCATGGGTGGTGGCTTTAGTTAAAAGCTGCACGACATACCTGAGAACTGGAGTTGATTGGGTAAATTCTAGTCTGTGTGCCATTGAGAATAGAGCATGCACGAATGAGGGCTTTTTGCCTATACCATTCTGCACTGTTCTAAGCTCGGTTGTTTGTCTTTGAGGTACGCCAGGGGAACGCTTAATACTTCGGTATTAAGGTTTCTCAAGAGAGCTACCCTTCACTATAACGTAATACTTGACGCACAGACTTGAGATTTGCACTGGGCTATGCGGCATGCCATGCGCACCAGTATCTCGTATCATTGACTCTAGCTAGACTTTATCAGTCATAGTAGACATTAACACCTTACGAGCGGCCTATGCGGTTTATTTATGTGTACCGCCCAGCGGGGTGTTTTTAGCCAAAATAGGGCTGTTTACGTGATCATTTTCATGCCTAAATAAGACCCAGAACGTAAAACAAGTATCTATCCCTGAAAGGGCATAAACAGAGCTTTCGAATGACACCATAACGATCCTTGTATGATGGATAGTTTTCTTGCAATAACCGTGCAACGCGAGTGCAAAAAGCAGGTAATTCGGTACTTTCGGTACATAATTGAGTATGTAGCGAGTGAGAGAGGGAGGAGGGAGCTGAGATTTGTGTCAGTAGGTTCGCCGCGGTGGTCTGGAGCAGTCATACGCTCGCTAGTCTGCTGCCACCACTTGTCTCTCTCTCTCAGCCACATTACGTGCTGAAATTGCCACTCGAGTTATGTCGAGCGCCGCCACATAGTCCAGCTTTATTTAACTCGACTTATGTTGCTCGCCGCTAATTAAGGGTTAAGTATATTAAACCGATTACTCTTATTAGGCATACCCATTTATGATTACACAAGCATTTCGCAGCCTAGTTTGATGTATTGAGACACAAACGACTTAGGCTCTTTTTGTTGATAGGAATACTGCATTGTCGTGGCGATTATTATTATTGTAGCGTTTAGGATATTCTTGGCTCCGACTGCATTATATATCCTGCCTTTTTGTGAGCATAGCCTGCTCAAGCATTGTTCTGCTGCCTGCCTTTTTGGGTTCCATTTCCGATTCGAGCATCTTGATAGCATCTAACATTTAAAGAAGATTCCTTGTTGGTGTTGAAGGACTTTAGTGCACTTTCTTTCATGCAGGAGTGCCTGACATTTATTGATTAAAGTAACGTAAGCTGTAACTTCTCTTACCACCTTATTTTGCATACCATAACCAAGCACCTTCGGTTATAGGTAGTAATAGGCTGTTTTCACATAAGCCTAGAGTAGACGCACATTTATTGAGAGTTTGATAACCTATTATTGCATATAGAACTCTGGAGAGTATTTGTGTTCTTTGTTCACTGGGAATATACACCAGAGGTTGGATCTAGCACTTTCCGTTGTAGCATTTATGCCATTACTAGTCCAATGAATAAGAGCCCTGATATATTTAAACCTCAGTCGTAACACTATCATCACTTTTTTGGGAGAGAGGAAGTGCAAATGGAGGTTCATTCCAGTTAAGGCACCTTGGTTTGGTGGAATGTGGGAATGATGTGTCGGCATAATAAAATCAGGACTCAGAGCGGTTGTAGGACGTGCTCTATTAAAGAAGAGTGAGTTTACGACAGTCCTCACAGAGATAGAGGCAGTCGTGAATGATCGCCCGCTTATATATGTGTACACCGACCTGCATGAACCACTACCATTAACGCCTGCTTACTTGCTATATGGGAAACCATTGACTGCTTTTCCATCTGATTTCCAATCCATAGTAGAGTTAGAGGATCCCTCGTTGTACTCTGAGGTAGCGGTCTCTAAGAGATACCAGTATATATCCAGGATAATCGAGGATTTTAGGAAACGGTGGATTAGTGAATATCTGCTAGCATTGAGGGAAAGGAGTGTTCCTCCCTCTGGTCGACCAACGGCACCTACAGTTGGCGAAGTTGTTTTAATTAAAGAAGATAGACCTCGTTTATACTGGAAATTAGGCCGCGTGTTGGAGGTATACAAGGGGGCAGACTCTGTAGAGCGGATGGCGCAATTGAAGACAGCCACTGGAACTAATGTTCGTCCTATCGCATGTTTGTACGCTTTGGAGCTCGATTCCGCATTGCAATCTGATGCTTCACCTGTTATTGCTGGGTCTGAGGATTCTCAAAGGAACGACTCACCTTTTACTGATGGTGATCATTCTCGGACCGGGACGCGTCCCAGACGCGCTTCTGCTGGCGCCGTCGACTTGTGGCGTCAGAAGATAGCCTCTGGGCAACTTTAGGTTTAAGGTGGGGTTCAGGTCTTTTTTTGTGGGGGGAGTGTATCGTATAAATACGATAGAATATGACTCTTTTGTGATCTCGTATGTCTCTGCAACGTCACGATCGCTCCTACAGCACGACGTAGGACGAGTAGATCGTATATTATAAGATTGTAAATAAGTTAAGTTATAAAAGGCCTAATATGCTATTAAGCAATATTGCCATGGTCTTATGTAGTATATATGAATTTATCGTATATATTAATATAATTTATCGTATAGAGCAACCTAGATGCGGTACGATAATTTGGGCTCCTGGCGTTTTGCCAAGGCAGCAAGGTTTGCCTTCGAGGAACACCAGAGCCTTCACGAACACCAACCAGTTAACATCTAATTTTCCGCCCTCAGTTGATCGTGCTTTTGTGCCTCTAATCACAATACACATACAGCAATACACACAGCTACACCATCACAACGCTCTCATCGACGCCATGACTGACTGACAGATAAGCATAATATTTATGTCCATTCCCATGTAATCACTTATTCTTTCTTTAACTTGACTCGTGTCTCGGGACCGAAGTCTCGATCCCCATTGTCCACCGCCATATTGGGTAAAACGTTCTCCCTTGCCTCATTGCCACGTGGAAGTATTGGTGAGTTAATTCCTGGCTAATATTAACCCTTATAACCTTACCCTATATATAAATTTATTATGTGAGACCTTTGGATATAAATTAGCTTGTTTCAGATTGAATTCAATTTAGATATGGAGTAGTTTTCATTTATATTGATTTATTTGATTCATTATAGCTTAGTAATATTTAACTTCCATTGATAGTTTACCACAATGCTTGTGGGAACATTCTACCTCACTGGCTGGCAAGGTATATAATTTTCGCACATGTTTGGAGTTTGGAGTTTGTTCTACTTCTGTTTTTATGATTAGCTACTATTGAACATTAGATAAGATGGCTACTTTTGATGTGGCGGATTTCATAGAAGATCCTACCATTGACAAAATCTTAAACAAAACACCAAAGAAAGATGACTGGAAGACTATAGCACAACATTATGAAGTAGAAATCGATGACAATATGAAAACACAGGATCTTAAATCAGTAGTAATGCAAAGCCTGGTAGCCTCTCGTATACTTCCAGCAGGTGCAGTAGGAGACGGTAGCAGAATATCAACACAGACTGAGGCAGATAAAGACCAATAATTTCAGCTAAGAATGTTAGTATTAGAAACTGAAAAGGAAGAACGAAGTCTAGAAACAGAAGAAATAATGCAAAAACAAAAAAATAGAAACCGAAGAAAGAATGCAAAAAACAAAAACAAAACAGCTAACTTTAGAAATAGAACTAGCTAGGTTGAGAAATCAAAATCCACCTACTCCACCACAAAATATTCCTCCAAATCCTAGGTTTGAAGTCTCTAGAGCGAGTCGTATGGTCCCTTGTTTTGATGAGAAAGACCCTGAGACTTTTTTCTGACAGTTTGAAAAGACTGCTTCTACTCTAGAGTGGCCAGAAGACTATTGCACTATACTTATGCAGACAGTTTTGAAAGGAAAAGCAGCGCTAGTATACTCCAATCTTTCAGGTGATTATAACTTTGTGAAACAGACTATCTTGACTACCTACGAGTTGACAATTGATGGGTACAGACAAGGTGTCCGTAACATGACTAAGAACCCAGACCTTACATATGTAGAATTTGCTAATAACAAACTATGAGCCTTTGAAAAATGGCTGAATGCTAGTTAGCTGCATGAATTTCATCAACTTAAAAATGTAATGATTATGGAAGAGTTCAAAAGACGAATTCCACAAGACATTAAATTACATGTAGACGATAGAGAGATCACATAATTGCACAAGGCTTCTGTCATAGTAGATTCTTACTCCTTGATACACCGTCACAACATTGTAAAAAGTGAGAGTAAGAAACCTGTAAAATCTGGCTCTAGATTCATTCCCAGGTCTCAGCATGGTACTGGTACTAGTAGGCCTTATGTAAGCTCAAAGTTCCCACCTTCCTCCAACAACACTGGTAAATCAGATGAAACCTGTACAAACTGTAGAGAAGATGGACACAATAAAAATGTGTGCCCTGACAAGCGATGTAGGTTATCTGTTAACTATGTGCCAACATTGACTAACCAAGGTACAAAACCAAAACCACAACTTAATGTAAGAGTAGAAAAAAAATCTGTACCCACAAAAGACAGGCAGCAAGTAAAGCCAGTAGGTAGCTTCTCAACTGCAGGAAGTAGTGCTGGGGATCCTTTTGCAGGATTTAAATTTCCAGGAAAGATCTCCCTCCGTAGTGATAGGCTAACACGGACATAACTATATTACGTGACACCGGTAGTTCTCAGAGTATCCTGGTAGGTAGTGTGATACCTGGAGTGGAGACTGTCTACACAGGTGAACACGTCCTCCTCAAAGATTTATCAGGATACCCCAGTGTTCAACTTGCCAAGGTTTACTTAGAAAGTGACCTTATTAATGGTCAGGTTATTGTGGGGGTAACTGATAAACCTCTGCCTGTGAAAGAGGTGCAGTTGCTTTTGGGTAATGATCTTGCTGGCACCCTAGTAGTTCCCAAGCCAGTAGTTGTAAGTCATCCTACATCAGTAAGTCCTTCCCTAAGCCTTGAGCAGGAACATCCAGACTTGTTTCCTAGCTGTGCTGTAACACGAACACAAGCTAAAAATGCACCAACTGTACCTGTAGTGGATTTTCAGGCTCCTTCCCTGGGCATTTTTAGCAACTTGCCCATCTCTAAAGAAAACTTAATTAAGGCACAGAAAAGTGACCCTTCATTAGCTGGATTGTTTGGGAAGGTGCTTGAAAAGTCCACTGACAATACATTCCCTATACTTCATCTGGAAGAAGGAGTACTGATGAGAACATTTAGACCTATTGATTCTCCAGCAGAGGATTGGGCGTCAGTAAACCAGGTTGTAGTCCCTACAAAATTTAGGGATAAAATCATTAGCTTAGCACATAATGGAGTACATGGCCACCTAGGCGTCAAGAAAACCTGCCACATTGTCATTGCTAATTTTTTCTGGCCTAAGATTAACAATGACATCTCCAAATTCATAAAGTCCTGTCACATATGCCAGTTGGTAGCTAAACCAAACCAGCCAATACCACCTGCTTCTTTACAGCCTATACCAGTTGTGGACGAGCCGTTTGAGAAGGTGATCGTGGACTGCATGGGTCCTCTGCCTAAAACAAAGAAAGGTAATCGGTATCTTTTAACAGTGATGTGTGCTACAACTAGGTTTCCTGAGGCTATACCTCTTAGAAATATTCAGGCAAAGACCATCTCAAATGCCCTGGTAAAGTTATTTACACAGTACGGAATTCCAAAGGTAATCCAGTCTGACTAAGGGACAAATTAATCATCGGATCTTATTTCTAGAATGATAAAGGAATTGGGAATCGAGCAGTATCAATCTACGCCATACCATCCGGAGTCCCAGGGAGCACTGGAGAGATTTTATCAGACATTGTAGCAGATGATTCGTAAATTTAGTCTTGAAAAGCAGGCAGACTGGGACGAAGGTATGCCCCTGCTTCTATTTGCAATCAGAGATAGCAAACAAGAATCACTAGATTTCTCCCCATTTGAGCTACTATTTGGGAGAGAGGTGAGAGGTCCTCCGAGGGTTTTGCGAGAAACTTGGTTTGAACCAAAGCCCTCGGTCAAATCTTGTACTGTCTCTCAGTATGTGAACAAGTTGAGGGAAACTCTAACCAATGTTCATGAAATTGCTAAAGCAAATCTAAAGACTAGTCAAACCAAGATGAAATCAAATTATGATAATCAAATTATGATAAGAAAATTAAAGTCAGAAGCTTCAGTGTCGGTGAATAGGTTCTAGTGTTTCTACCCATTCAAGGTAGTCCACTGAGTGCAAAATATTCAGGACCTTATGTCATTTAAGAAAAGAGTAGTGAGCTAAACTACATCATTGCCACACCTGACAGAAGGCGCAAAACAAAGAAAGTCCATATAAATCTAATTAAGCAATATCATTCCAGACATTCACAGCCAGATTGCACAGTGAACTTAATTGTAGATGTAACAAAGCCAATGATAATTGCTGACCAAATTAAATCTCCTATAAATGTACAAACTAACACTGAGTCTGTACACTTAGATAGCCATACAGGATGCGATCTTCTGTTGGACAACACTCTAGCATTACAACAGTGGGAGGAAAAGCTGACACACCATACTACCTCTCAAAAAGAAGAACTGTATAATCTCTTGCAGAATCATCCATCCATATGCCGAGATCACCCAGGAGAATGTACCCTAATTGAGCATGATATAACTATAGTGAATGATGCTAAACCTATTAAACAGTCTCCATACAGAGTCATTCCTGAGAAGCGTCGACGTCTCCGAGAAGCTGTGCAGTACTTGCTGGACAACAACCTGGCGGAGTCCTCCTACAGCCCGTGGACCTCTCTGTGCCTGCTGGTGCCCAAACCGGATGGTTCAGATCGACTCTGTACAGATTATCGGAGAGTCAACCAAGTTACTCAGGTCGACTCCTACCCTCTACCAAGGTTGGATGACGTTGATTCAGTAGGGCAAGTCAAATATGTCACAAAAATTGACTTGCAAAAGGGATATTACCAAATCCCACTTTCACCTGAAGCCAGAATTGTTTCTGCTTTTGTGACTCCAAGATGGCCTATTTCAGTACATCAGAATGCCTTTCGGAATGCAAAATGCACCAGCAACTTTTCAAAGAGTAATTAAGTAAGTCATTCGAGATCTAGACGGAGTGTTTGCATACCTTGATGACCTTCATATTGTTTCTGATTCCTGGGACTCCCACTTAGTAAGACTTAAAACCTTGTTTACCAGACTGGGTGATGCGGGTCTTACCATCAACCTGCAGAAGAGCGACTTCGGGCGAGGTACGGTGACCTACTTGGGACATGAGGTTGGCCAAGGATGAACCAAACCAAGAGCTGCCAACGTCGAGGCTGTCCTGGGCATCCCTCCACCGACCACCCGGAAGACCTTGAGGCGGTTCTTGGGGATGGCGAGCTTCTACCGCCACTTCTGTCCCAACTTTTCCGTAGTTGCAGCTCCCCTGACTGACCTCATCAGCCCCAAGCGACCCTACAAGTGGACTGAGGCGTGTCAAGAGGCGTTCGACAACATCAGAGTACTACTCTCCAGCCACCCTGTTCTACATGCACCGGACTTCTCCAAGCAGTTTGAACTACACGTCGATGCCAGTGACCGGGGTTGTGGCGCAGTACTACTTCAACAGGATCCTGTTACAAATATCCTCCATCCTCTAGCCTATCATAGTCACAAATTTCGGAGAAGCTAACAGAACTACTCCACAATAGAAAAGGAGTGTTTGGCCATTATCTCTGCTATAGGAAAGTTGAATGTTTATGTCAATGATACAGTACAGCCTTTAATCATCAGAACAGATAACAATATCCACTTACATTCATTAATAGCATGAAAAATCAAAAATTAAGGTTAATGCGGCGGTCCCTGTATCTAAAAGAATATATAATAATTTAACATATAAAGGGGACGCAGAACCAGCGGACACCCTATCTAGAGTGTATAGTGACATTATGTTGTAACATTCTTCCCCTCCATAATATCACTCTAGGGGGGAAGGTGTCACGCATCTCACTATTTAGGTAGTAAGGAATCGTATTGGCCCTCTAATGTTTGTTTGTTGTCTTCCATAGCTGAGCTCAAATAGGCATTGGGAGGTCAATTACGCGGGTCTCTTTCAATGCTTTATTTCATTCTGGGTTTCATTGGTTCATTTAGATTCCTTTCTGACTACAATACGGTACTATTAATTCAGTATCTCATTTGGCTGTCCATACCGTATGTATTTATATAAAGGTTCACTGTTTCATTCTATTAATACCAAGTCAATCTTATTTCAGTTGGTCATTTGTTAAGGAGTTCACTCCAGTCCTACAACAGGACAACATCAACTGTGCTTCTTATTCTCACCCCGTGTAACAAGTAGTAACAATAAGTGTCTATTTCTGTTTAATCTCTCGTCACAATCACCATTAATAGTCACAGTGAACCTCGATTACATATCATTCTCCCTTCCCAGTAACTATAACTTTTATATTTTAATTGGTTGCAAATAAGTTGTACCTTCAGTTTTGTTTATTAAATTATAGAAATTGATTTCATGTTTATCTTGCTACCTTCTTAATTTGTTTTTGTTTAGTTTTGTTTATGTGTCGGATTCAGTATTTCACGCTTATCCATAAATCTGACCAATTCTAGAATATTACTGGTAAATATTATTCAACCTGGAACCTGGTACTGATACCGAAAAATGTAACAATATATATATATATATATATATATATATATATATATTGTGGTAAACTATCAATGGAAGTTAAATATTACTAAGCTATAATGAATCAAATAAAATCAATCTAAATGAATACTCTATATCTAAATTGAATTAAATCTGAAACAAGCTAATTTATATCCAAAGGTCTCACATAATAAATGTATATAATTATAGGGTAACGTTATAAGGGTTAATATTAGCCAGGAATTAACTCACCAATAGTTCCACGTGGCAATGAGGCATGGGAGAACGTTTTACCCAATATGGCGGTGGACAATGGGGAACGAGACTTCGGTCCCAAGACACGAGTCAAGTTAAAGAAAGAATAAATTATTACATGGGAATGGATATGAATAATATGCTTATCTATCAGTCAGTCATGATGTCGATGAGAGCGTCGTGATGGTGTAGCTGTGTGTATTGCTGTATGTGTATTGTGATTAGAGGCACAAAAGCACGATCAACTGAGGGCGGAAAATTAGATGTTAACTGGTTGGTGTTCGTGAAGGCTCTGGCGTACCTCAAAAGCACACCTTGCTGCCTTGGCAAACCGCCAGGAGCCCCAATTATCGTACCGCATTTAGGTTGCTCTATACGATAAATTATATTAATATATACGATAAATTCATATATACTACATAAGACCATGGCAATATTGCTTAATAGCATATTAGGCCTTTTATAACTTAACTTATTTACAATCTTATAATATACGATCTACTCGTCCTACGTCGTGCTGTAGGAGAGATCGTGACGTCACAGAGACATACAAGATCACAAAAGAGTCATATTCTATCGTATTTATATGATACACTCCCCCCACAAAAAAGACCTGAACCCCACCTTAAACCTAAAGTTGCCCAGAGGCCATCTTCTGATGCCACAAGTCGACGGCGCCAGCAGCAGCGCGTCTGGGACGCGTCCCGGTCCGAGAATGATCACCATCAGTAAGAGGCGAGTCGTTCCTTTGAGAATCCTCGGACCCAGCAATAACAGGTGGAGCCTCAGATTGCAATGCGGAATCGAGCTCCAAAGCGTACAAACTTGCGATAGGCCGAACAGTAGTTCCAGTGGCTGTCTTCAATAGCGCCACCCGCTCTACAGAGTCTGCCCCCTTGTATACCTCTAACACGCGGCCTAATTTCCAGTATAAACGAGGACTATCTTCTTTAATTAAAACAACTTCGCCAACTGTAGGTGCCGTTGGTCTACCAGAGGGAGTAACACTCCTTTCCCTCAATGCTAGCAGATATTCACTAATCCACCGTTTCCTAAAATCCTCGATTATCCTGGATATATACTGGTATCTCTTAGAAACCGCTACCTCAGAGTACAACGAGGGATCCTCTAACTCTACTATGGACTGGAAATCAGATGGAAACGCAGTCAATTGTTTCCCATATAGCAAGTGAGCTGGTGTTAATGGTAGTGGTTCCTGCAGGTCGGTGTACACATATGTAAGCAGGCGATCATTCACGACTGCCTCTATCTCTGTGAGGACTGTTGTCAACTCACTCTTCTTTAATAGAGCACGTCCTACAACCGCTCTTAGTCCTGACTTTACTATGCCGACACATCGTTCCCACATTCCACCAAACCAAGGTGCCTTAACTGGAATGAACCTCCATTCGCACTTCTTCTCTCCCAAAAAAGTGATGATAGTAGGATCACTACTCATATCCTTTAGATATTTTGATGCTTGGACATAAGTGGGAGCATTGTCGCTAAGAATGAGTTGAGGGAATGAACGACGGGCACAAAACCGTCTAAACGCCAGCATAAATTCTTCGCTAGACATATTATCACATAGTTCTAGGTGTACCGCTCGAGACGTCGCACAGGTAAACAATAATATATAAACCTTCTCATAATCCCTCGTCTTCAATGCCCGTGTAATCTAATCCTACCGCTTGGAAAGGTTCTACGTGCTTTACACGGCATTCAGGTAGAGGTGGAGCTGGTCCAGTTGCATATGGTTTACCCTTTAGTCTCTGGCATATTACACACTTTCTCACTACGCTTCGAGCTACTTGTCAAACTCTGGGTATCCACCATGTGAGACGTAAATTTGATATAATATGACATACCCCGTAGTGTTTTACTTCACTATGTGCACGTATGATCAATAGATCAGTAACGTGATGTCTTGTTGGCATAAGTATAGGTCGGTTTGTGCCGTCTGGTACACCCGACCACTTCAGGCGACCCTCACACCTGATGAGGCCATTGTCTAGGTGCAACCTTAGTTGACGCACTATATTAGGCATTAATGTCTTATTCGAGCCTTTCAAGGATTCTAATTCATTGGAAAAGGTTTCTACTTGAACCCATTTGATTAAAGTTACTTCAGCTGCTTTAAATTCACGAGCATCAATGTTGTGACCCCTGTTGCAGAGTTGGCCCGTTACTTTAAGCTTAAGATTGGATACATATCGCAACACCCAAGCTACAACTCTGACTAGTTTATTATAGTCACCGAATCTTGCCCACTTTATGATAGGACCCGGTGGCTCATTTGGTTGGGCTGTAACTGCCACTGTTTCCAGTGGCAGAAGTCCCTCACCAACAGCATGCCATATCGTCCATTCACTTTCATGGAGCAGCCACTTTGGACCATGCCACCACAATTCGGACTTCATTAACTGGCTAGCCGTTATACCCCTAGTTATGAGATCACTAGGGTTTTCCTTTGTATTTACATAATGATAAGCAACGTCTGGCAAAAGGGCTCTAATCTCATCTACCCTATTCCGCACATAACTGGCAGAGACTTCTTGCTATGTATCCAGTTGAGTGCGACCTGACTATCGCACCATACGTGAACGATTTCAATATTTAATTCGCTCTCGTATGCTGCGCGTACATGTTGCACCAGACGTGCTAATAGCAGCATGGCAGTCAATTCCATTTTAGGGATAGTTACCTTTTTAACCGGGGCTACTTTGGCCCGGGCTGTAACTAAATGTGCCCCAAATGAAGTAACAACATATATGGCTACCCCGTATGCCGTGGCGCTAGCATCGCAAAACGTGTAACGTAACGTCACCGAACGCCGCCACTTTACGAGGTATAGGTTTAGTACATAGGATGGCATATTCATTCAACAACAATGTCCCTCGGTCATTCAGGTCCTCGGGCAAACTGTCATCCCATCCTATTTTACGTCTCCAAACTTCCTGCATTAGAATCCTAGCTCTTATGGTAACAGGTAATGCTAGACCCAAAGGATCAAAAAATTGTGCAACTTTGCTCAACAGACTTCTTTTTGTGTGCGCTCCTGTCTGCTGAGCAAAAGACCTTGTTTGAAAAGTTAGTAGGTCATGTTTAGGTTGCCAGATCATCCCCAAATTTCTTGACTTTTCCTGGTTAAGAGATGCCGTACCATCCACCTGTATTAAACTCTGAAGATCTTCACTATTAGTAACCCACTCGCGGAGAAATAGATGTGCATCCGCAAACAATCTGCGTGCTTGCCAGTATGCATACAACAAATCATCTTGACTATCGCTAGTACCCTGCAAATTGTCAATGTATAATCCGCGAGATAGTTTACTTGTGTCCTCATGAGTGTCAGCTAGATGTTTTCTGATTGTGGCATTTAACAAAAACTGCGAGCAGGTGGCCCCAAAGAGTACAACCCGAAAACGGTATATTATGATGGGACTTTCAGAGTCGCTAATGTCGCTGAACCAAAGAAAGCGGGTAACATCTCTATCTTCCTCCTTGAGCTTGACCATCAAGAATGCTTTCTCGATGTCACTGGTATAGGCGTACTTCCCCAGCCTAAACCGCAATAGATGTTGGGACAGGTCCGACACCATGGACGGACCTGTCAACAGGCAGTCATTCAGACTGGGTTGTTGACCTTGGTGGGCAGAACAGTCATACACCACCCGTATTGGTGTGGTGACGCTGTCTTTCTTACCCCATGATGGGCCAGATAGTGAACCCTACCCTTCTTACACGGTTCCTCGACATCGACTCTCTCAATAAAACCCCTATCCTCATAACTCCGAAATACATCGTCATACGCCTGGCACGTGCTCGGTTCGTTAGACAATTTCCGCTGCAATGCGCGCAAGCGACCTAATGCCAAACCATAGTTGGTAGGCAGGCTTATCTCACTGTTCTTCCAAGGTAAACTAACTTTATATTGCTTGTCTGAGGCACAGTAGCACACAGACTCGTCAAACCTTTGTAGCGCAACTTCCGAGTCATAATCAGTCTCCATAGGATTAATGCCTATGTGATCCAATCTCCACAGTCGTTCCAGGTCGAACTCGGCAGCCATCTTAGGGTCACTAGGTTGGGAATCCTCCCTTCCCAACTCCTCTGCCGCGGTTACATTGACTCTATATATCGAGACCGTGTCGACCAGGACCTTTGACTGTGTAGTATGCACCTTTCTGCTCATGCAGTATCCAAATTTAGTGGGGATTAAAATTACACCACACATCTTTTTAAATCCAGGGTATACTACTTCATAATAATGATCCACACCAAGTAGAACATGCACCTCACTCTGATTTCCCATGGGATCTGACAAGTTAACCCCTTTGCTACGTAATGCGTGTTCCACCTTCTTCACACCCACAGATACATATTCTGGTAGGGTGTCTACTACGATACAAGTCATAAAGTACCGGTTTTTACGATAGAAATATGAAATCTCCGCTATCTCGTAGTCTTGTTTATCAGTAACCCCTGTGAAGCCATGTAATCGAAGAGTCTCAGCCCCTACGATTCGGTGCTTCAGTCCCTCTAGTACGGACCTCTTTATAAAGGAACGTTGAGACCCTTGATCTAGAAGTACCCGACAAACTTTGTTACTGTCATTACCTTCCATGGGAATCTGTATTGTGGGCAATATAGTGGTGTCTTGCGTGCTACCTAGTGCCACAGTTGTAGTACCCTCATTTTTGACGTCTTTGACTTTATCTGCTGTAGGACACAACTTATCAAAGTGATGTCCTTTGCAGTGCCGACAGGGCCTTAAGTATGTAGCAGTACATTGTCCCTGCTTACCATGTTCTTTACTTAGACAACCTACACATAGCTTCAATCTTTTCGCCTGTGCTAGTTTTGTCTCATTTGTTGGGTATTTTATGCAGAAACTCCATTTATGTTTGTTGTTACATAGCTTACATAGAATCTGAGCAAGTTTCTTATACACACCCTCTTTCTTTACTTTAGTCCCCACTGTCATGCTTACTGTTCTCCTCTTCTCCACATTCTCACTCCCTCCCGACACATACATTCTCCCTTTGTTCAACTGTAGATTATTGATCTCCTTACTGAACTGAGTTTTGAACTCCCCCAGCTCAAATGATCTTACCTTATCAAGTATTGCCATAGGAAGCTTCTGACGCAAGATAATGACTATCATTTCCTGCGTGGTAAGCCCTAGGGTGTCTAGCGATCGAGTATGGCACTCCATATTTGCCCTGAAGTTTGTCAACTCATCAACCTTATACTGTGGTTCTGCGAGCCCCAACAAGGCAACGACATGGGCCATCTTCAACTGCTCTCTATCCCCGTATGTGGACTCTAATAAGTGTACCGCTTCAAGATAACTACCACCCACTACTGCAAAACCCTCTATTAAATGTAAGGCCTCTCCTTCCATTTGTCCCTTCAGATAGTAAAACTTGCGGACATTATCCAAAGAGGATTCATGAACCGTAGATCGAAATACGTCCCAAAAAGCTAACCACTCAGTTAACTTGCCCCCAAATGTAGGAAGATTGAGCTTTGGGAGGTGTACAGTATATTTTGGGTCAGCCCTTCTATGGGCCTCATTATCGCCTCCCTTCTTACTCGCGATTGCACAATGTAATAGGTACTTCGCTCTAAAGACAGGTTCGTCATAGAGGGCGCGATTATCACACTCTGTAACAATCTCTTCCTCCTCTGTCATGTCAGCCACAATCACCTCACTCAGAGCCGTAATAAGACCGTGGGTAACCTGGACGTTTTCTAATCTAGCCTCCAATTCCTCTAGTTCAGCAGTAGTGATGAAAGTGTTGACATCCACAATTAGCCTATTTAATACTCCCCGAAGTCCCGCCCTTTGATTTTTAGGGGCTTTGATCAGCACCCTACTAGACGGTGTCTCTTTATCGTTTTTATCCATTTTGCATGTGAGCCTATAGGCTATGTATCTAAATATTACGTCACAAAAACAACTGCCAAATAATAGTCTAATTAAGAGACGCCAACCGGCGGACTTCTATGTTATGGAGAACCAATAGTACACTAAATAGCAATACCTACTAATGGATCATATTGAACAAGAAGAAATGTTAGGTCAGGTCATATGTCACAGGAAGTCTGAAACGGAAAAGAACATTACTGGGGAAAGATGATGGGTGGGATGCAGAACTTGGGCAGGTGCAATGATGTGACCCTGCATTCCGGCTCTAACCATCGCTTGGCTAGCCTTGCCAGTTTATCATAGAGTTGTTCCTGCATCCTGTTATTGTCCCCTTGTTCATTGCCTTAAAATCCCTTACTGGTAGCTAATTCCCGGGTCTGGGCACCAATGTGGTAAACTATCAATGGAAGTTAAATATTACTAAGCTATAATGAATCAAATAAAATCAATCTAAATGAATACTCTATATCTAAATTGAATTAAATCTGAAACAAGCTAATTTATATCCAAAGGTCTCACATAATAAATGTATATAATTATAGGGTAAGGTTATAAGGGTTAATATTAGCCAGGAATTAACTCACCAATAGTTCCACGTGGCAATGAGGCAAGGGAGAACGTTTTACCCAATATGGCGGTGGACAATGGGGAACGAGACTTCGGTCCCAAGACACGAGTCAAGTTAAAGAAAGAATAAATTATTACATGGGAATGGATATGAATAATATGCTTATCTATCAGTCAGTCATGATGTCGATGAGAGCGTCGTGATGGTGTAGTTGTGTGTATTGCTGTATGTGTATTGTGATTAGAGGCACAAAAGCACGATCAACTGAGGGCGGAAAATTAGATGTTAACTGGTTGGTGTTCGTGAAGGCTCTGGCGTACCTCAAAAGCACACCTTGCTGCCTTGGCAAACCGCCAGGAGCCCAAATTATCGTACCGCATTTAGGTTGCTCTATACGATAAATTATATTAATATATACGATAAATTCATATATACTACATAAGACCATGGCAATATTGCTTAATAGCATATTAGGCCTTTTATAACTTAACTTATTTACAATCTTATAATATACGATCTACTCGTCCTACGTCGTGCTGTAGGAGAGATCGTGACGTCACAGAGACATACAAGATCACAAAAGAGTCATATTCTATCGTATTTATACGATATATATATATATATATATATATATATATATATATATATATAAAAAGAAAACTAAATTTAGATCAACACAGAACCAACCCAAATGGATGAATAATAGACTATTAGACCTTCTAGGAAAAAAGAGAAGAATATATAGAAAAATTAAGAAAGGCGAAATTCACCTACTTGATTACTATCACAATTTATCAAGACAGGTAAAAAAGGATATTAGGAAAGAGAAAAGAAATTATGAAATCAAGGTTGCAAATGACTCAAACAATAATCCTAAAGCTTTTTACCAATTATATAAATCCAAGGTTAGAGATGTAATTGGTCCCCTTAAAACTGTGATAGGAGAAATTACAGAAAATGTCTTAGAAATGTGCAGTACATTTTAATGATCAATTTCTTTCCGTTTTCACTAATGATAATTTGGCACAGTTTCCAGAAGTCCGTAAGGCATATAGCGATAGTATAGAAAATAGGTTAAGTACAGTTACTATAAGTAGAAATTATGTGCTTAGGAAATTGACAGACTGAAACCTCAGAAATTGCCTGGTCCCGATGAGGTATATGCTAGAGTATTAAAAGAATGCAGAGATGTGTTAAGCTACCCATTAACATTTCTAGTTAATAAGTCATTAGAAACCGGTTTAGTTCCAGAAGCTTGGAAGATTGCAAATGTAGTTCCGATCTTCAAAAAAGGTGATTAATCAATAGCATCCAATTACCGTCCTATTAGTCTCACATCAATCATAGGAAAGCTACTAGAGTCAATTATTGCTAGTCAAATTAGAAACCACTTAGAGGTAGTCCCTGGATTCACTCAGGGACGTTCTTGCCTTACTAATTTGCTTAGTTTTTTTCTCAGAGGTGTATGAAGCGATAGATAATGATAAGTCATATGATATAATATATATAGATTTCAGTAAAGCTTTCGACAGAGTCCCTCATGAGAGATTGATGAGAAAAGTTGAGGTGCATGGAATAGGTGGGTCGTTGTTGGGATGGATTAGGTCATGGGTAATTGGTAGGAAGCATAGAGTCCGCATAAATGGTACTAAGTCAGAGTGGGGATCAGTCAAGAGTGGTGTCCACCAGGGATCTGTATTGGGTCCTCTGTTGTTTATTATATACATAATTGACCTTGATTTAGGTATAACTAGTAGGATAAGTAAATTCGCAGACGATACCAAAATAGGGAGAACAATAGATTCAGATAGCGACATAGAGTGCCTCCAAAGGGATCTAGATACCCTACACGAATGGTTAGTAAATTGGCAGATTAATATTAACATTGACAAATGCAATGTATTAACACCTTACGAGCGGCCTAGGCGGTTTATTTATAATTACCGCCCAGCGGGGTGTTTTTACCCAAAATAGGGCTGTTTACGTGATTTTCATGCCTAAATAAGACCCAGAGCGTAAAACAAGTATCTATCCCTGAAAGGGCATAAACAGAGCTTTCCAATGACACCATAACGATCCTTTTATGATGGCTAGTTTTCTTGCAACAACCGTGCAACGCGAGTGCAAAAAGCATGTAATTCGGCACTTTCCCCATACAAATCCGTATATAGCGAGTGAGAGAGGGAGGGAGGAGGTGGGATTCGTGTCAGTAGGTTCGCCGCGGTGGTCTGGAGCAGTCATACGCTCGCTACTCTCCTGCCACCACTTGTCTCTCTCTCTCAGCAACATTACGTGCTGAAATTGCCACACGACCTATGTCGAGCGCCGCCAGATAGTCCAGATTTATTATACTCGACTTATGTTGCTCGCCGCGAATTAAGCGTTAAAGATAGGGAAGACGAATACTAATGCAACATATAAACTAGCTAATACGGAATTAGAACACTCAGACTGTGAGAAAGATGTGGGTGTGTTTGTTAGCAACGATTTGAAGCCTAGAAAACAGTGTATACACGTTCGTAACAAGGCAAACAGGATTCTAGGGTTCATCTCAAGGAGTGTGAGTAACAGAACTGCCAATGTTATCTTGAAACTTAACTTGTCATTAGGGAGACCTCATATGGATTATGCTGTCCAATGTTGGTGTCCTTATTACAGAATGGACAGATTCGTTGGAGAGAGTAAAGCGAAGAATGACAAAAATAATTCATAATATTAGAAATCTACCATATGAAGAATGGGTGCAAAAATTAGGCTTACATTCGTTAGAAAGATGCAGAGTTAGAGAGGATATGATAGTAGTGTTCAAGCGGGTTAGTGGGATAAATAAAGGAGACATGAACAAATGTACTAAAGCTCGGTGATAGCGAAAGAACTCTAACAAATGGTTTCAAATTAGATAAATTTCGTTTCAGAAAAGATATATTCAAATTATCGAATAAATACGAAAGAATATGACTCTTTTATGATCTCGTATGTCTCTGTGACGTCACGGTCGCTCCTACAGCACGACGTAGGATGAGTAGATCGTATATTATAAGATTGTAAATAACTTAAGTTATAAAAGGCCTAATATGCTATTAAGCAATATTGCCATGGTCTTATGTAGTATATATGAATTTATCGTATATATTAATATAATTTATCGTATAGAGAAACCTAGATGCGGTACGATAATTTGGGCTCCTGGCGTTTTGCCAGGGCAGCAAGGTGTGTCTTCGAGGAACACCAGAGCCTTCACGAACACCAACCAGTTAACATCTAATTTTCCGCCCTCAGTTGATCGTGCTTTTGTGCCTCTAATCACAATACACATACAGCAATACACACAGCCACACCATCACGACGCTCTCATCGACGCCATGACTGGCTGACAGATAAGCATAATATTCATGTCCATTCCCATGTAATAATTTATTCTTTCTTTAACTTGACTCGTGTCTAGGGACCGAAGTCTCGTACCCCATTGTCCACCGCCATATTCGGTAAAACGTTCTCCCTTGCCTCATTGCCACGTGGAACTATTGGTGAGTTAATTCCTGGCTAATATTAACCCTTATAACCTTACCCTATACAGTATATAAATTTATTATGTGAGACCTTTGGATATAAATTAGCTTGTTTCAGATTGAATTCAATTTAGATATGGAGTAGTTTTCATTTAGATTGATTTATTTGATTTATTATAGCTTAGTAATATTTAACTTCCATTGGTAGTTTACCACACAAATATTGGTTTGGTAACAGAGTTGTAGATGGGTGGAATAGGCTACCAAGTGATCTAGTGGGATCAAGAACGATAGGGCGCTTTAAGATAAAATTAGATATGCATATGGATGAGATGGGTAGGGTGTGAGGGGGATCTGCTGGGTATGAGCCAATCGGCGCTCAGCAGACCCCCGTAATCTTGTGTTAATCTCTGACGGTTTTGGTGGGTTTAGTACTCAAGGTATTAGTGAGTTGGGCCTATAATTGGGGTCGGGGGTGACAGGGATCTGCCTCGTGTGGGCCGATCGGCTTATTGCAGACTCCCATTTTCTTATGTTCTAATGGTCTTATATATACTGTATATACCCGGTATATATATATATATATATATATATATATATATATATATATATATATACCAGTATATATATATATACTTATAATTAACACAAAAAAACTCCTTAATCTATAGACGCAGCTTCAGGATCATAATAGACCTGATTAGCACAGCATGATAATTGGTTCAGCCTTTATTCTTGCACCAACTACAGTGTATCATTGTCCTATTTGGCCAATACATAATAATAGGTGATAAATGATGGTATACAAACAAATACAATCAAACACAGCATGCTTATGGTTACTATGGTTACGGATATTATAAACTTATACTATGCAACATATATTTAATCCTTCACCGATCAAACACAGCATGCTTATGGTTACTATGGTTACGGATATTATAAACTTATACTATGCAACATATATTATAAACTTATACTATGCAACATATATTTAATCCTTCACCGATCTTAACCAAACATTAATATATATCGATACATGTAGATAATTATTGTATTATATAGTTACTTGACAGGTTGATAGATATATAGGTATCTGAATACTAAACAAGTCTAATAAGTGTATATCAATCTATTAAATCTGAGACATAGATGTCAATATCTATTTTGGTTTTGATCAATCTAATTTGTTTATGAAAACACGTAATTTATGTTCTCATAATTTTCAATCACATTAATTCACATTTCAATTCACATTACAATTTGTATTATTTGAATGTAATGAATACATACATATTATATCTTCTGCTCATAATTTAATATTTCTGATAATTGAAAATATAAGACTTCAGCAGTGACATAAATTGAGTTGATCTGGTTGTTACTAGACATTGTAATAGTAGTAGTAGTCGTAGTAGTAGTAGTTGTAGTAGTTGTTGTGGTAGTAGCTGTAGTAGTTGTGGTAGTAGTTGTTGTTGTTGTTGTTGTTGTTGTACTAGTAGTTTCCAGCTATGACTCCCTGACACAGCTGGACTCACAGTCAAACCTGCAGACAAGATCAACATGACCGGCTATAATATCAGTCCAGGGAATTTGTGTTAAGGGGGGTCACCTGCCTTTTTGCTCTCCTTTTCTTTCTTGCTCTGGCTTGTATCCATTCGGCCCCCTTCAGCCTACTGTTTTAAGACACGTAATCCCATGCAGGTGTAATTTTTTTCCTGGCGAGCGGCAGCGAGCCAGCATATTTAATTAAAACAATTTTGAAAGCAGGCTAAATTTGTACTATTTTCGACAGAAAAATTTCTCCGGCGAGGCCGGATTTCTCCATACAATGCTGGCTAGCTATCGCTCGCCAGGAAAAAAATCTACACCTAGATGAGGATAAACATCTTAAAACAGTAGGCTGAATGGGGCCGAATGGATACAAGCCAAAGTAAAAAAGAAAAAAAAGCAGGTGACCCCCCTTAAACATGCTGTGGTATTGTATATAACACTTAGACGATTATGGCGCATCTTGATATTGTATATAACACTTAGACGATTATGCCGCATCTTGATATTGTATATAACACTTAGACGATTATGCCGCATCTTGATATTGTATATAACACTTAGACGATTATGCCGCATCTTGATATTGTATATAACACTTAGACGATTATGGCGCATCTTGATATTGTATATAACACTTAGACGATTATGCCGCATCTTGATATTGTATATAACACTTGGACGATTATGCCGCATCTTGATATTGTATATAACACTTAGACGATTATGGCGCATCTTGATATTGTATATAACACTTAGACGATTATGCCGCATCTTGATATTGTATATAACACTTAGACGATTATGCCGCATCTTGATATTGTATATAACACTTAGACGATTATGCCGCATCTTGATATTGTATATAACACTTAGACGATTATGCCGCATCTTGATATTGTATATAACACTTAGACGATTATGGCGCATCTTGATATTTATGGACATGCATGCATACGTTCATACAAACATTCACACATACATTTATACAGACATGCATCATTTAGCTGAAAGATGTTGATATATACTATATATATATATATATATATATATATATATATATATATATATATATATATATATATATATATATATATATATATATATATATATATATATATATATATATATATATATATATATATATATATTAGCTTGAAGAGAGCCTGGGGGAGACATTTGTGTTAAGCATTAGAATAATTTCATATTTTCACCAACCCACCAATTATCTCTATCTAGACAGGTAAGGGTTTATGCACAAGCCTACAAAGATCCAGCTGACCCACCCTCGCTCTGGGCAATTTTATCTGGCAATACTTGGTGTAGTAAGGAGGGTTGTCTAACAGGGATTGTGATTGGTAGATCTGATTTCGGCTATGTCAGTGGCAAACGTATATTAAACAAGCCAGAGAAAGCATATATATATTGCAAATGCATATATCGCTATTTAAGATAATGAAATTCCTCCAAATGTTCGTATATTTCCTTCAATAAATTGACTCAATAATGGCGGGTGGTATCCTTGAACAGTTGGAGGGGGGGGGGGGGAGAGAGAGAGAGAGAGGTAGGAGAGTTAAAACACTGACGTGGATACTTGTTGTTATATTAACTTAGTAACTGCTTACAGTATTACACTATGGTATAAGCACATTACTATAAGACAGAGGGAGAGACAATGTGAGGCACATTGACCGACATAAAGAAGCGTGCAGAGAGAGAGAGTGATAACCCCACTCGTCTCTTCTAGTTCGAATATAAATTTATATTCAACACATACACACACTCACATTCACATTCACACTCACACGCACACTCTCTATCTCTCTCCAACTACGTTATTGGTATGAATAACACAAATATCATATTTGCTACTTTTATGAAATGTTATGATAAATAACGTTTGTTAGCAAACCACAAACTAACGGTAAAATAAATTAACATAAGTGATTAGATATAAAGTTTTCGGGAAATTACACTTGTTTTGTGACAATGGGTTGCGAGTCAGTTAAAGTTGAGTTGGTGGGATATTGATTAAAGTGATCATGGTTCATGAAGTTTTGTAAAAATTAATTGCATGTATAGGTAAGACAGAAATATGTTTATCATGGTTATAAATTACTAGCAGCCAGAAAGAAACATTACAGATGCTAACATATATTACTGCATTAACTAAATGGTAGAGCTATGTCGTGTCTGATTATATTTTTTTTTTTTTTTTTTTCTATGTGATTGAGGGAGGCAAAAGGCATAACTGCCTATAGCGAGTGCCTCCCCCATAGTTGAAAGAGTGACAGGGCCAAAATCAAGGGACGTTCGAGCCAAAATGCCTGGACACACGGAGTTTGAAGCAATTTAAGTCATAGGAAGAGGGAAAGACTGATTCTGGGAGAGAGTTCCAGAGCTCAGATGTTGAGTAGAACAAAGTTTGAGAGTAACGTTTCACTCTTGGGTTGGAGAGTTGCACAGAGTAGGGGTGGGATTGAGTTGCAAGACGGGTACCACGTGTCCTACGTAAAGGAGGTGGTATGCACTGGGATAGCTCTGAGGAACACTGATTATTATAGTAGCGATAGAATAGCGAGAGAGATGCAACATTGCGGCGGAGAGAGAGAGAGAGATTGCAGAGAGTTGGTGAGTGGACGGGAGTTAATGATACGAAAGGCCTTCCTTTCAACTTTGTCTAGGAGAGCGGTGTGAGAGGAACCTCCCCACACATGTGAACAATACTCAATACAAGGGCGCACTATGCCCCTGTACAGAGCAAGAAGCTGTGCAGGGGAAAAGAACCCCCTAAGGCGGTTGAGCACACCCAGCTTCTGGGAGGCTGCCTTAGCAAGACTGGTAATATGGTCCTTCCAAATGAGAGCAGAAGAAAAAGAGACACCAAGAATATTGAGAGAAGATGAAGGGTTGATTTTTGTATTGTTGAAGAATAAGGGATAGTCCGCTGGGAGATCCTGACGGGTAGATAGATGGAGAAATTGGGTTTTGGAAGCATTAAAGTTAACAAGGTTTTCTCTGCCCCAATTGGAAATAGTATTTAGATCAGAATTTAAGAGTTCTATGGCTTCATTACGTTTGTCGTTGAGGGATTGCTGGCTGGGGCGTTCTGAAAAACTAATGGAGTAGTGTAAGGTATAGTATATAGAAAACAATGACTTTACATCAAGGCATATTTGTTGGTAAATTTATACAAGCTGACAACCGTGTTTGAAGTTTGATACCATATTCACCTCTGTTAATGATGATATAAAGTCGATATTGCTGTGAATCCTTCCCCCAACTGATATAATGTGAGTCTGATTTTAGCCTTTATTGATCTCTGACAAAAGGTTGAGATTAACATATTTCTTTAAGAAAAATTAACTACCAACACGTATCTTACTCCAGAACCACCACATCTCACACTCGTAAGAATAACAACATTGTAGAGTAAGTCCAATAACCTTAACTATTCAGCTTCAGTACTAATCTAGCTGTTTCTGTTTAACTTGCACTAAATATGAACATTAATCATACATCATTGATAACTTGGAAAGCAATAACATAATAATTACAAAACTGAAGTGTAAATGTGTTGGTATTACTGGAGAACCATTTCCACTTCTTCAGAGAGAGAGAGACAGAGTGTGTGTGTGTGTGTGTGTGTGTGTGTGTATGTGAGTGAACATTGCATACATAGACAGGAAATCAGGAACTGTGACGACAACCATTACTTAAGTATTGTATTTATGTATTTTTAATTATATACTTATTTATTTGTATTTATTTATTTTTATATTTTTACCAGACACCGTAATTCCCGAGAAGGGGTGGGCATGAATATTAGGCGTTTGTCACGAATCGCTAGGTCAAGTTGCCCGGGCAATGACATGCTTAAATACTCCCAGCCGGATTCCAACCTCCGACATTCAGAACGAGTGTCCAAGCTTTTAATCCACTGCACCGCGGCGTGGGGGATCTTCTAAAATTCCTTGTATGGTATCCTGGAATACGGATCCTGCAACTTATGCATGAATTGAATCTCCAAGTAGGATTTCCCTTCTCCTTAACCCCTTCAGACAGTGTGCACACGGTCACGTATATAAGTAGTTTGAACCAAACACCGATTTACACGCGGATCACGTATAGTTATTGGGAAACTTAGTGTTAACTCAATTTATTATGTACGCGATCACGTATATAATCGCCTGTAATTTTAACAGGTACTCTGTGAAGGGCAACACTAAATGTGAACTAGTTAGCAACATCCTACGAGCCAGGCAGTACCACAAATAACAGTGCACCCAAATAGTGTGGCTACTGTCAACAGATAAATAAGTTTCATCAATCTGTCAGAGGGGGTTAATGTAAATAGGAAAAGGTTAAGATTCCTTTATCACGCCGTGGTGTAGTGAATTAAAAGTTTGGATACTCGTTCTGAATGTCGGAGGTTCGAGCCCGGCTGGGAGTATTTAAACTTTTATTAGCTCACGTGCATTTGTGAGATATACTTTATTATATATATATAATTATATATATATATATATATATATATATATATATATATATATATATGTATATTATATATATATATATAGGGGAGGTGTGGCAAAGTGGCCTTGCCACTGGATTGGTAATCCAATGGACCCGGGTTCGAATCCCAATATGTCAATGGAAAGATATTATTGGGATGGAATTTGTGCTGTACCTAGTATCAGTGCATTACCACAGCACAATGAAATGCCAGAAAAATGGCCTCATTGTTCCCTGATTAAATAGCATTGTATGAATATTCCCATATTCAAAAATATGCTACAGGGGGGGGGGGGGGGGGCAATGCCTAGTGAGTTAATTGCTCAATAGGTGGGGTTCTGAGAGTGAGGGTCCGAGTCTGTGGGGATGAAACTGTGAAGCGCAGAGGCGAGGCGGCTTCAGAGATGGAGTTGCTTCGAGCCGTGAAGCTTCGCATGTCTCACTCCCTAGACTGGAGCAAGACCTCACGGGCCTCACTGTGTTCAGCGGTTGAGTGTAAAGGCTATCAGCCTATGCCCGAGAGGAAGTAGTTGGAATATAGAACAAAAAAAAAATATATATATATATATATATATACCGGTATATATATATATAATTATGTTACTTAGCATAATTGATATATTATGTTATTTACTGTATGGTTGAAACTTTTGACACCGCCGCAAAGTATAATTCATCTCAAAACAAATGTAAAGTATATACAGTATATTGGCGCTGTTTTTACTTAGTCGTATATTAAAACAAATAATGGAATACAGTTATTGTGCAGTAGTATATTAGTTTCGCAAATTATTACTGTTAAATACCATTGAACAGTAATCACCATATCCAATGAGGTATAATATGACCTTAAGTTTAGGCTAACACACATAGTTATCAGTCTGAATAAACTAAGTTGTTCTCAAACATGTTCATCAGAGCGATGATTATATTCAACACTTGTCATGAATTCGCCAAGCATTTGGTGATGAGCGTAGGTAATGTAGGTAGAAATTGACTGAGGAATATCCGCATATGCAAATATTACGGAAATTTGGTGAATATACAGTATATTTAGGATTCGAACTGGAAGAGGCGTGTTGGATTGTCACCATCTCTATCTCTCTCTGTACACGCTTCTGTATGTCGGTCAATGTGTCTCGCATTGTCTCTCTCTCTCTCTCTCTCTCTCTCTCTCTCTCTCTCTCTCTCTCCTCTGGAAGGGGGGGGGGGGGCTGTGCTGTTGGAGTGGATACTTGTTGTGCTACTAACTGCATTCTGTATTACATTATGATAAATAACACATTACTCTAAAGTAATGTGTTATTAACCCTTAAAAAGCGGCTCACCACTTAAGTCGAGTTAAATAAAGCTGGACTATGTGGCGGCGCTCGACATAGGTCGAGTGGCAATTTCAGCACGTAATGTGGCTGAGAGAGAGAGACAAGTGGTGGCAGGAGACTAGCGAGCGTATGACTGCTCCAGACCACCGCGGCGAACCTACTGACACAAATCTCAGCTCCCTCCTCCCTCTCTCACTCGCTACATACTCAATTATGTACCGAAAGTACCGAATTACCTGCTTTTTGCACTCGCGTTGCACGGTTATTGCAAGAAAACTATCCATCATACAAGGATCGTTATGGTGTCATTCGAAAGCTCTGTTTATGCCCTTTCAGGGATAGGTACTTGTTCTGGGTCTTATTTAGGCATGAAAATGATCACGTAAACAGCCCTATTTTGGCTAAAAACACCCCGCTGGGCGGTACACATAAATAAACCGCATAGGCCGCTAAAGAAGGGTTAATCATATTGTAATACAGTAGGCAGTTACTAGCACAACAAGTATCCACGTTAGTGTTCTACCTCTCCAACCTTCACCCTCCCATCTCCTCTCCCCTTCCCCCTCCCTCCCCTCTTCCAACTGTTCAAGGATACCACCTGCCATTATTGAGTCAATTTATTGAAGGAAATATACGAACATTTGGAGGTATTTCATCATCTTAAATAACGATATATGTATTTGCAATATATATATGCTTTCTCTGGCTTGTTTAATATATGTTTGACATTGATATAGCCGAAATCAGATCTACCAATCACAATCCCTGTTAGACAACCCTCCTTACTACACCACGTATTGCCAGATAAAATTGTAAGGCCCAGAGCGAGGGTGGGTCAGCTGGATCTTTGACAGACTGTACAATGTACATATACCCAACTGCACTATGATATCCCAATGATTACTCGAATGGAATGGGTAATTGATGGGGTACTTAACCACAAGGTCAGGCCTTGCTAGAAAGTACTCCTGAACTTGAATACATTCATATTATCACCAACCCACCAATTAACTTGCAAATACACCTAATTCATGAAATCAATGACATTGCAGATATTTCAGCCCATTCCTGTGTTGATATTTTCTTTTGGCGAGTGATAGTTAGCTTGTAATGGAAATATATTTGTGCACCATTTGAATATGATTTGACTTTGTTTTGTCCCATTAGATGGCGATTTTAAGATGTAGAGGACCTTCCTCATCTGAAACAACACGAAATACATACCAACTTCCTTATAAGGTGTAGAGGACCTTCCTCATCTGAAACAACACGAAATACATACCAACTTCCTTATAAGGTGTTACGCTACTGAAGGGAGGGGGGTGGGGTGGGGGGTAATACATACCAACTTCCTTATAAGGTGTTACGCTACTGAAGGGAGGGGGGTGGGGTGGGGGGTAATACATACCAACTTCCTTATAAGGTGTTACGCTACTGAAGGGAGGGGGGTGGGGTGGGGGGTAATACATACCAACTTCCTTATAAGGTGTTACGCTACTGAAGGGAGGGGGGTGGGGTGGGGGGTAATACATACCAACTTCCTTATAAGGTGTTACGCTACTGAAGGGAGGGGGGTGGGGTGGGGGGTAATACATACCAACTTCCTTATAAGGTGTTACGCTACTGAAGGGAGGGGGGTGGGGTGGGGGGGGTAATACATACCAACTTCCTTATAAGGTGTTACGCTACTGAAGGGAGGGGGGGGGTAATACATACCAACTTCCTTATAAGGTGTTACGCTACTGAAGGGAGGGGGATGGGGTGGGGGGGGGGGGTAATACATACCAACTTCCTTATTAGGTGTTACGCTACTGAAGGGAGGGGGGTGGGGTGGGGGGGGGTAATACATTCAAATGTCCACACTACTTACCAAAGTGTTGTTGTTGCTAGTAGAGTTGACAGATATAGGAAAAGGTGGTGGCGGTACAATTGAAGACCCCCACACCAGTGACAAACATAGCTCCACACCCGTCCCCTTCAGTTGGAAAACCATCCCCCAAGGGCCCAAACTGTTGTTGTTGTACTCCTTGTCCACTAAGCCACGTCCTGTTCTGTACACCAACCCATGCAGGAATCACTGAGGGAGGTTCAATATTAGTATCATTACACATAGTAACACTTACACAGCATGTACAAAAAAAATATATATATATATATATATATATATATATATATATATATATATATATATATATATATACTTTATATATATATATATATATATATATATATATATATATATATATACTGTATATTTCTGGCGAGTAATAGCGAGCCTGTAATTTATGAAGACTGGCCATCTGTTTTTATGCCAACAAATATATAAATAAGCTTGAAGGAGTGGGTCTATAAACAACAACAACAACAACAGTGAGTGTATTATTGTGTTTGCCTTTTTCAATATAAAAATGTCCTGGCTGAAGGACGGTTTCTCATAATGTACACGCTCGCTATCGCTCACCTAGAGAAAATCAACACCTAAATGTGTGGTTATCTCCCGAAATTTAACTTGAAGAGGCCTGGGTGGCATTTTTGTTGAGGTTTAAACAGTGTGTGTTGGCTCGTTATCACTCGCCAGGATTACAGTAACTCCTAAGTGGGGGTGACATGTCATAACATTTTCTAACTAATGGTACCAAATTGGGTCTGGGCAAGGATATTTATATTGTTTAGCTTAACTGTATTTGATCCATAGCTGATCTTTTTGGAACTCCCCTGTTTCTCTCTATTAGTTTGGAGTCTATTTCTTCTGGATGACAAATAGCGAGCCTGCAATTTAGGAGGAAGCTGCCTTCGAACGGGATATTTTTCTACTGAAAAATGTACAAATTTATCTCGAAAGGCGGTCTTCCGGGTATTTCTTTAAGCCTGATGGAGATCTTGGGAGGAAACTAGAGAAAATATTGTATGCATTGTAAGGAACAATAATTACAAATCTCCCCCATAAGGTTTTTTCAATGTTTTCTGGCAAACTTCAGACGCTGTTAAATTGCCTTTGTTTCAAAATTATTTGGCTTAATATTAGTTGTTTGGTATAGTCAAAAAGCAATAGTCCACCGGAAACCTTGATGATAATGTGTGTGGTTACTGGAGATAGGGACATTAAAACAATCTTTATACGACTTAACAAACAAATCAAACAAGAAGAGTAGCCTACTTGTTACCAGCTATTATAAACCCGTGAGGGATGTCAAGCATTATGGTGGTAAATTATAATTACTCAGTTTATGAACAAGACTGTTTTGGTTATTTTGTATATTTTGACCGTAAATTGCTATCAAGATAGTAATTTACCTTGAAGCTTCGAGATAAAGAAGGCGTTGAGTGTGTCGAAGTTGTCTGAGGCTAGGTCGGCCCCAAGGTTTATACACAGAGTGCGGGCCTCGCTCCACGTAACGCTGGTGTTGTTGTAGAGGTAACAGCTGGTTCCACTAAATTCCTCAAACGGATCCACGCATGGGATGCCTGAAACAAGTCCAACAATATACGCATAAATACAGTGATCTGATATCACATGAGCAATTCCGTTACGTGATCTGTTAAGTCATTCAGTACCACATACCCGTGTTAAGTCATTCAGTACCACATACCCGTGTTAAGTCATTCAGTACCACATGCCCGTGTTCATTATATTCTAGTAATCTTTAGATGATTCTATTCAGCTTAGGAAGAGCATGTGGGAATAAATAGTTCCTAATGGATCTTTGTTAATGCATTTGGTTTATAGTTACAGATTTCTAAGATATAAAGCGCCTTATCGTACTGCTTGGGTATGGGTGTTAATGTATTGTTAATTCTTTATGATGCATGTTCAATATAATTTTGGTTGCACTAAGCTATTCATTGTTGTCCTCCATTAAATTTGTAAAATTATACTGTGTGCCAGGCAAATCAATCAGCTCAAGTCACGTCTCGGTTGAAAGTCTGACTTTTGGTCTGACTTCACTTGTTGCATTTTGGAACTTAAATATGATCTGTATTAATATATGCTTTAATAACTTAAATATGATCTGTATTAATATATGCTTTAATAACTTAAATATGATCTGTATTAATATATGCTTTAATAACTTAAATATGATCTGTATTAATATGCTGCTTTAATAACTTAAATATGATCTGTATTAATATATGCTTTAATAACTTAAATATGATCTGTATTAATATATGCTTTAATAACTTAAATATGATCTGTATTAATATATGCTTTAATAACTTAAATATGATCTGTTAATATATGCTTTAATAACTTAAATATGATCTGTATTAATATATGCTTTAATAACTTAAATATGATCTGTATTAATATATGCTTTAATAACTTAAATATGATCTGTATTAATATATGCTTTAATAACTTAAATATGATCTGTATTAATATATGCTTTAATAACTTAAATATGATCTGTATTAATATATGCTTTAATAACTTACATATGATCTGTATTAATATATGCTTTAATAACTTAAATATGATCTGTATTAATATATGCTTTAATAACTTAAATATGATCTGTATTAATATATGCTTTAATAACTTTTACTATTACAAACTGCGGTGAGAGACAACTGTGGTATAGCCTGCTTGTTGCACTTGTAGGTATGTAAATGCCTTTCATAAACAACAAGTTTCACACTAACAACACCTTTACACTTGTATCCTTCCCTCCCTCCGCCGGCTCTAGCAGCGTCAACAGCCCTACATCGCCACTGAGAAAACTCGATCATAATTTGAGTATTTCATAACCTATTCCCTATATTTATTGAATAAACAGTAGTTAAGTGCTTGTTAAACCTCCAAATAGTTCAGTAGTTGCCGTGCATGTCCTTGTATTGCTTTTCTGACTGATAAACATCGTTGTTTACTAGCACCTATAATCGACTTTTGTATTTTCTTCTTAACTCTTGTAGTTATTGTATTCAGTATCCTACTGTAGCTATATACATTGTTATGCCCTGATTGTATTCAGGTTTAACTATTAGGTCAGGTGAGTTCTTTCGAGACTGGGATTTCCAAGTTCATACAAGTACATAATTATAAGGAAGACAATAGAGGATACATATAATGCCAAAATATAGTTTGTAATACAGCTTTATTTCACTTATTCCCTAAATACATATTATTGAACAAGAATGTGTTAACATGAGAACATAAATGGTACAACTTAATCCAATATCTTCTAGCACGATCGCGGATCTAGATGGAGATCAGGTAGCCTATGCCCAATGCGGCTTAAATTGAATTTCCTTTCTTTAGGATCACATCAATATTCTCTTTTCGAAAGATTGTATAAATACTTAGTCGGTACCTTAATGTTCACTTTACCCGTAACTTGGGTATAATCAGCTACTATTATTTGACGAGGTTAATTAAGATAAGTCACTATATTGCATTTCTATTAATAATATACAACCTTGCACACTGGTATACTTAGCAAGATTGAATTAAAGTTTTTTGGACTCTTAAAATATTTGCACTGGTCGGAATTATTTCAGAGATAGTTTAGGCGAAAATCTGTCTTATTTGGATTTAATTCTTTTTCTATGTTAGGAAGGCGTAGTAACTGATTTTAACACTGATACACTTGTAGGGGGAATCTGTTTCTATAGATTCTAATTTGTAAACACTTTGAATGATTTTCTTCAAAATAAAGAGTTTGGGGACTGAATATTTTATCACAGGTGGGAAATATGACAAGAGTTATTTTATGCGAAATCCGTCTTATTTGGATTGAATTCCTTATTTAAGTTAGCGAGGTGTACTAAACGAATTTAACACTGGTACACTGGTAGAGGGAATTTATTTCTATAGATTCTCGTTAATGAACACTTTTATGATTTATTTCAAAATAAGGAGTTTGGGGACTCTGAATATTTGTATAACTTTTTTATAAACTCTAACTTATTTCTGCCTAGTCACTGGCATCGACTTAGGTACCTTTTCTTCAATCTTTCTTTTCTTAGAGCTGTAGAACACTAGCTGCTTGAAGTCTTATGAGTCTCCGTAGGCCGTCCAGGTTGGTCGGTCGTGTGAAGTAAATTACAGATGGGTTAATGGGTGTGGGGTCTTGAATATGGCTCCGCAACTTGTAATTAAACAGTTGGGCACCATATCGGACTAACGCGAGTATTTGAGCCTATAGCTTTATCATTTATACTCGTCTATCCTGACCTTTATATTAACTAGTGATGAAGTTCTGTTAAGGTTCTCTTGGAATGGGGTCTTTAATATCGTGCCTCAGTTATGACGGAATAGCACGATATCGGACGAACGCAAGAAGATTTTAGTACTTATCTTCTTGACTGTCTCTGACCGTTTGAAGAGGTTCACGGAACTCAGGGCGGTGTTTAACCTTTTAGTTGCAAAGTCTAATGGGATGCCACAGACAAAATGCACCAAGGACTTGTGTCTGCAAAGTCCCTGTGAGGGTGTCTCGCCAAGCCCTTCTAACACAAAAGATCGTGGGATGCCAAGATCTCCTGTGAGAAGTGGGAGTGTGGACTTTCAATAGTAACGTGTTGAGGGGTAGGGATGCCTGAGTCCCTCAACTTTTACTAAGGAAAGTGTAACCTAGAAGAAGGCGACTATGTTAAATACTGGGATGCCAGTACTAACAAACTTCCTCTAATAGGACACTTGTGAACTTTCAATAGTGAAAGTATTGAGGAGTAGGGATGCCTGAGTTCCTCAACTTTCTACTAGAGAAAGTGTAACCTAGGGGGAACTTTCTATAGTAAAAGTATTGAGGGTTAGAGATGCCGGGGTCCCTCAACTTTTCACTATGGAAAGTGTAACCTAAAAGAAGGTATCTATGTTACTTACTGGGATGCCAGTAGTAACACAAATCCTCGTAATAGGATGTTTGTGAACTTTCAATAGTAAAAGTATAGAGGAGTAGAGTTGCCTGAGTTCCTCAACTTTCAACTAGGGAAAGCGTAACCTAGAGAAGGTGGCTATGTTAATCACTGGGATGCCAGTAATAACACAGTTCCTTTTATAGGACACAGTTACCGTAACTACAATATCAAGAGTTGAAGTGGAGGGATGCCTGGGCACTTCAACCTTTAATATTGGCGATATAGCCTATTAGAGGCCTCTACAGTATGTTAAACTGATGGGATGCCACAATTAACAAAGATCCCTTAATAGGTGTTGTTTAACTCACAGACCGTGTAGGACTTCGGGGTGCCGTACATCCAACTGAATGAAGGGGTAATCTTGAGGTTTCTCAACTTGGGATGCCAGTGATCGAGAAGCCTCAAAATTGCTTAACTTCCTTCAGATTTCCCTGGCATAGTATTCACAATTACTGAGGGGTACCCGTCCCCACTTTGAGAAGAGCAAGGGCATGAGCGCGCACTCTCTGTTAGGACAGGAAGTCCTTTTTGTCCTAGGGGGAGGTCGACTTCCTTTACTTTACTTAATAACTCTACTATACTTGAAGATATTACAAAGATGGGATTTTATGTAGATGGTTCTCAAGACAAGGCTTATTTGGATGTACAGATCACAGGTGGGGTCATGAGGTTCCAGAGATAATTTAATTTTTGTTCAAGGTTTGAGGATGTTTGGGATTGAACTTTGAGTGGGAAAATTCAGGGTGAAGGAGTTACAAGAAAAATTAGGTTTACTATGCGCATCACGATATTTCATTAGAGAAAATAGTCTGTCATCTTTAATATTGAGATCAGGGGTAGATGAGCATTTATGTTATCTTATTATCTGAAAAAATTGTAATTTAGGAGCTTCCTTAGATACGTAATGTGTATCTAAACGTGCGTTCTGATCCCGAAATGTTGGTAGGTCGGCGAGTTCATGTTGGTACTCCCGGGCTTGGGGGATTAGCTGAAAGACGTGAAGGGGGTGGGTGCGCTGGATAGGCTCGGGAATACGGACTTGTTTTAAGCCCGGTTCACACGAGCTGTCTTTTGCGGGTCCGTTTTCAGGCCTGTGACGTCACATACGAAAATCGGATGTGGAAAACTAAAGTTGAAAGGAAATGCGGGCCACATTCCATAGCGCGGGCCAGACTCTGGGATGCGGAACGTACTTCTCTGGCGTAAGGTAAACTCCTACTAGACGATCGTCAACATGGACTGAGAAACGATCTTTCTTGGTGTTTTTTTTCTTAATTTTGAACGAAGATGAATCACCACCGTAATTCAATGCATATTAACAAGGAAATGATATCAAAACCAAGCCATCACGTAGCCTGCAGTTGCCCACATATTTATATAAGTTCTGTTCCTCTCCATGACCATGTTAATGGAAATATATTGGGCATCATTGAATTACGAGTGTATAGTGGTTAATTCATATTATTAGTAAACTGATAATTAAAAGAAACCGCACTAGCAATTCATTCGTATAGGCCTACTCTATAATTTACTTTCATACATCAGATCACAATTAGAAACAACTTATGTGGGCAACGGTACCTGATTATATGCAGTGTAGAAGGGAATCGAGATTTTATTGGAGAAACATGTTGTTGTTCTGTAGTTACAAACTAGGTGTTCATTGTCTCTATCTGGAGGCGCGCGAAGCAGTACAACGTGTTAACTTTGATAAGCTTGGTGGTGCCGCGTTGGCTGCCAGGTACACGATCAATAGGTTAACGTATTAACACCTTACGAGCGGCCTATGCGGTTTATTTATATGTACCGCACAGCGGGGTGTTTTTAGCCAAAATAGGGCTGTTTACGTGATCATTTTCATGCCTAAATAAGACCCAGAACGTAAAACAAGTACCTATCCCTGAAAGGGCATAAACAGAGCTTTCGAATGACACCATAACGATCCTTGTATGATGGATAGTTTTCTTGCAATAACCGTGCAACGCGAGTGCAAAAAGCAGGTAATTCGGTAGTTTCGGTACATAATTGAGTATGTAGCGAGTGAGAGAGGGAGGAGGGAGCTGAGATTTGTGTCAGTAGGTTCGCCGCGGTGGTCTGGAGCAGTCATACGCTCGCTAGTCTCCTGCCACCACTTGTCTCTCTCTCTCAGCCACATTACGTGCTGAAATTGCCACTCGACCTATGTCGAGCGCCGCCACATAGTCCAGCTTTATTTAACTCGACTTATGTTGCTCGCCGCTAATTAAGGGTTAAACTGCTTTAATATTTGCCTTGCCATTCAAACTATACATATAGCGTATACTGTTATGCGATATTAACTATAATGTAATGGAAATTGTCACAAAAATATTACACACATTTCACTTCAATGTTCAAAGTACGAGTGTACTTCTTGTCAGGACACGAAAAAGATCAAACGAAACCATCTTTTTGTGCGGTCCGCGTTTTGGTAGACGCCTTCCCGGTTCATACTACGTACGACCCGCATGTCTGTAAGTGACGTCACTCTGACGTCCCAATTTTTTATACGGACCGAAAAACGGCACAAAAAGCGGCTAGTGTGAACTAGGCTTTAGTGAGAATAAAAAGTATGAAAGAAGGGAATGTGGTTTGTTTACTAGGAGAATAGCTTAGTGATGATAAGGTTTGTGCATATGTATGTTGGAGAAAAATAGGTAAAAGAGTTTAGCTCCGTGATATGGGAGAGTTTTTGTATAAGTAATAAGCCTGGCAAAACGTCAGGCGTAATAACGTCAGGCGTTACAAACGTTGGTTGTAATATTCGTTTTGTAGGATTGTGAAAAGGTTATTGACATATTGGGAAAATAGGAATTCATTATATGGCATTCTTTGCATCTGTTCACATCGTAATGGTAGGTAGAATAACTTCTTAATATTAATATTGGGTGCCCCACCAGGATTGATGCTGGTAGGTCGAATCATGGAGGTTAGACATAAAGATACGAAAGAAGATAATGTGATTTGTTTACTAGGAGAATAGTGTAGTACTTGAGAAGGCATGAAAGATGTGTGTTGGAGAAAAAGGGAAAACAAGAGTTAATCTGTGTGTAGGACCTGGTTCTTGCATAATTAAATACATACATATTTTAGCATAAAAAATGGCAGGTAAATGGCCTTCTTAATATTATTAATCAGGTGGCCTATTATGGCCTGGTAGGATATGGTTCTTACCTCAGTAAACACATACATAAATTAACCATCATAATGGTAGGTATCATAACCTTCTTAATATTAATAATCTGGTGACTTACTAAAGCTGTTGCTAGTAGGTCGACATTAAGGGTTTATATCAAGACACGAAGGAAGATAATGTGATTTGTTTACTAGTAGGATAGTTTAGTACTGAGAAGACGTATAAATATGTGTTGAAGAAAAGTTAATAAAATAGTTAATCTGTGGGTAAAGACATCTATATTTTAACATCATAATGGTAGGTATATGTAGCCTACCTTCTTGATATTAGTAATCTGGTGGTCTACTATGGCTTGTGTTAGTAGATCGAACACGGTAGGGGAACAGGAAAACATTCCGTCGTCGTTGTAGCGACTCGGGCGTCCTTGGCGTCGCTACCGTGTTGGCTATCTAGGCGTCGATGTTGGCTGTGAGGCTTTTGGTTTAGTTATCCTCTTCTCAACGTTTTCTCTCTCTTTGTTCTCTTCATGTTTTTCTTTTGATGGGCATCCCTGACTTATTCCTTTTTCTGGGTATTTTATATATATATATATATGTAATTTAAGTTGTTGCTTGCATGCTCTTGTAGTAACCTTTGACTGATACACTTTGTTTATCTAAAAAGAGTACTGCTTTACTAGGCTACAGGGCCATTGTTGATAGAGTATATTAACCCCTTGTGTGCAGCTACACTATATGTTTATATAATCTCTATTTGGTGAATTGTATATTTACTTACATACCGTATTCTGTTATATATATATTTGTTTAAGGTTAGGTTATCACCCCTGGTAGTCTATTGCTGCGTATTTAATTTGTTTTTCAGTTAGGGATCACCCCTGATAGCCTATTTATGTGTATTGCAATTGTTTTTATTTTTGTTTTGTTTTTATTTTTGTTTAGCCAGCCGTCCGGCTGGCTCAGTTGATAGCCTGCCTGATTCCCATCTTGAAGGTCTCGCGTTCAATCCTCGCTCAGATTGAAAAGTTTTTCTGGGATACAGGCGGCGGTTACCATCTCCCCATGAGCAAGGGGGATGGGTAATGGTATCTGGTAGACTAAAGAAAGCCAAGCGCTTGTGAATCCTCGAAGGAGGAGATACGGGCGCTATATAAGTAACCAGAAGATTATTATTATTATTATTATTATCACCGCTGGTGGCCTATTTTTGCGTATTTCAAAAAATGTTTTTCGGTTAGGCTATCACCCCTTGGCGGCCTATTTCTGCGTATTTCATTTTTTTCAAATTTTCGGTTAAGCTATCACTGCATATTTAAAAATAAATACAAATAAATAAATAAGGATATAAAATAAATAAAAACGGAATATTATAAATAGTTTTTGGTTAGGCTCTATCCCCTGGTAGCCTATTGCTGCATATATCATTTTTTGTTTTCGGTTAGGCTATCACCCATGGATGCCTATTGTGTATTTCAAAATGTTTGTTTTCGGTTAAGCTATCACCCCTGGTAACCTATTTCTGTGTATTTCAACATTTTCGTTTTTGGTTAGGCTATCCCCTTTGGTGGCCTAATAAAGTAAGTGAAGCGAGTGAAGTGTTTTAAAGTGAGTAAAGTGTTTTGAAGTGAGTGAAGTTACCTGAAGTGAGTAACCTTCACCATGCCTCGCACGTGATTGAACTGCACCAGTATGTTTGGTGCTGTCATGTTCGCCGTTGCTGACCTTCAAATCTGCCGATTCTGCCAGCTCCATTAAGATTTGTCAGCAAAACTGGAGGAAGCTCACAACAAGATCAACACACTCACCATGAAGGTTGAATCTCCCCAAGAATTCATAGTTCTCAACGTAGGTGTCAACAAATGCCGAAATCAGCACTTTGACACCAACTTACAACAGCCCGACGCCTGCAGAACCGACCCCAGTGGAACCACTGGTTGTGGAAGAATCAAAATAACAACTCGGCTCAGGAGGAATCAACTAACAACTTGGCCTTCCCTCAGGACAACTTCTGTGTCGTGAGGAACAACATTCGACCCACTCCAAGGAAGATCATCCCCATCAACGAGTGCTACAACTGTTTCAAGATTTTAGAGGAATAAGATGACAAAGAGGAAACGGATAAAATTTGGCTGGTTGGAGACTCAATGATTCGTGGCTAACTCACGGTATTCTGCGCCAGGGCACCTGGGACCAGGAAGCGCTTCTGTATCTCGGGTGGTGTTGTGGACGACGTTGTTGCTGCAATCAAAGAAGTGTCCAGACTAGCCCCGCTAACCACAGCATACGTCATCCATGTTGGATCCAATGACGTGCAGCAGACCCGATCAGAAGACCTTCTGCTCAAGTACCGGAAGCTGCTAAAGTCTTATAAGGAAAAGTCTTGTAGGATTTTAATATCAGGAATTGTCCCAAGGATCGGAGTAGAGAACCGGTTCTTCAATATTTCCACCAGTATTAACCCGGGAACTGCGGGCAGACTCTTAAGAGTTCCCCCGGCTGACTGCGGGAAGACTCTTAACCCGGGAACTGCTGGGAGACTCTTAAGAGTTCCCCCGGCGGACTGCGGGAAAACTCTTAAGAGTCAGAGAAAAAAAAATCAACTTTTGACATCGAATTTTTTTTTTTTGGTTATTTTTTTTTTTTGGCCCCTGGGCCATGCAAAATCTCAGTCCTCTACCTCCCTTCCTTCCCCACTTTCCTCCTCTGCTTCAGTTATCACCTATTTTCCCTGTTATTCCCTTATTCTGAGGTATATTTTCGTGCTAACATTAGAAATCCGGTTGCAGGGTGTGGTCATCACTGATAGCAAGCGAATGCAAGAGAGAGAGAGAGAGAGAGAGAGAGTATCGATCGACTGTGTCTCAGTGGCCTTGGGGGAAATTGGCGGGAAAGCAGCTTGCCTCACCCATACATTATACAACTCGCGGGCTATATCTACGATTTTGACCATCCAAACGCTGTTTTCACTCGTTTTATTGTTGTTTCAGGTTAATACCTTTATAATCAACCCATAATAGGCGCATATGGATAAGTATTAATGCTATTAATGGTACAATGAATATTTTAGTAACGGAAACACCTCAAATACATGCGCACAGGGAGAGGTGTCTAATTACCCCCGTGCCCACTTGTTAGCTTAAGAGTCAGAGAAAAAAAAATCAACTTTAAACATCGAAAACAAAAACAAAAAATTTGGGCCCCTGGGCCATGCAAAATATCACTCCTCTACCTCCCCTCCTTCCCCACTTTCCTCCCCTCCTTCAGTTATCACCTATTTTCCCTGTTATTCCCTTATTCTGAGGTATATTTTAGTGCTAACATTAGCGAGTTGCAAGCAGGGCGTTGTCATCACTGATAGCAAGCGAGTGCAAGAGAGAGAGAGAGAGTATCGATCGACTGTGTCTCAGTGGCCTTGGGGGAAATTGGTGGGAAAGCAGCTTGCCTCACCCATACATTATATAACTCGCGGCCTATATCTCCGATTTTGACCATCCAAACGCTGTTTTCACTCGTTTTATTGTTGTTTCAGGTTAATACCTTTATAATCAACCCATAATAGGCGCGTATGGATAAGTATTAATACTATTTATGGTGAAATTAATATTTTAGTGACGGAAACACCTCAAATACATGCGCACAGGCAGAGGTGTCTAATTACCCCCATGCACACTTCTTAGGTTAATCGTCGGCTTGCTAACCAGTGCATGGAGGAGGACATCGGACTCGTAAATACCTAGGATGCCTTCTACCATTAGATCATCTGTTATCGAAGGACAGATTACATCTGAACCAGGTGGGAGCAGCAAGGTTTGGCCGCTTGCTAAACGACGCAGTAAAGGATTTTTGGAAAAGAAACTGAGTCAACCGAGGACTGCCAGGGATGAGGACCGAGGACAGCGAGGACCGAGGACAGCCATTAACGTAAATGTAAATCCGACCAGAACCAAAAATTTGATTAAAAAGCGGTCCGCGAGTTCTAAAACCACAACTTTAAAGGTTTTCTATGCCAACGCTCGTAGCATATGCAATAACTTTTCAGATTTAGAGGAACGCACTTCTCAAGTAACTCATTTCCACCCCTTTCACTCTTGGTCTGAGTCTCTTCACCAACGTTCATGCTTCGCTTCCGAAAGTCAGTGTCGGGATTACCACACTGTCATGCAAGGACTTCTTCACTTCCATGCTGACAACCCTATTTCTTGATAATGCTTTCATCGTTCCTACAACCCTCTTCCCCTGTTGCACCCTCTCCCGCACTTCTTCATCCATACTCCCATCCTTACTCAGTACACTGCCCAGATACTTAAATGAGCTGACAATCTCCATCGCCTGACCGTTTAACTTCACCTCACACTCTGTGGCTTCACCCCTTTCGAAGATCATAACCTTGCTCTTCCCCGCATTTACCTTCAGATTCCGTTTTCCGCACACTGTTCCAAACATATTTACCAGACCCTGCAACTCCCATTAATTATCGCTCATCAGAACTGTATCATCAGCAAACAGCAAGCTTCCACTCGTTTCCCTCCCTTATCAGCAATACACCCACATCCACTGCTCTTCTTTGTATTTCTTTCATGACTCCATCCATATATACAGTAAATAACCACGTGGACATCACACACCCCTGTTTCAACCCAACACCCAGATCAATGAACTAGCTCTGCTCATTCTCCATACGTACTGCCGCCTTAGCACCCTCATATATGCTCTTCACTGCTTTCAGCAACTTGCCATCTACTCCGTATATTCTAAGTACTTTCCACACTTCTCTATCCACTCTGTCATAGGCCTTCTCAATACAAGACGATGTGTTGAAATGGATAGAAAATTGGCTAACAACATAAAGCAAAGAGTAGTCATAAACGGTAAGGCATCTAAATGGACAAATATAACTAGCAGGGTACCCCAAGGATCGGTACTAAGACAACTTATCTTTCTTATTTACATCAACGACATAGATGAGGGTCTCACCTGGACAATCTCAAAGTTTGCTGATACAAAAATTGCAAATAGCGTACTCTCAAATGAACAATGTGCCAATATCCAACACAATCTGCATAAATTTCCCTGTTTGGCCCAAATTTGGCAAATGATTTTCAATGCGGATAAAGGTAAATTACTACATATCAGATGCCGAAATGAGAAAGCAAACTATTCGATGAATGGCACTTTGCTTAAGATTGTAGACAAGAGAAACAGATCTGGTAGAAACAATATCGAGTAAACCTAAAACCGAGTCAACAATGTTCAGAAGTTGTTAAGAAGGCAAACAAAATAATTGGCTTTATAGGCTGGTCATTTGAGCATAAATCCAAAGAAGTTATCCTAACTCTTTGCAATTCCTTAGTCCGCCCTCTTCTAGAATATTGTGTACAATCCTGGTGCCCTTATTACCAAAAAGGTATAGACAAGCTAGAACGAGTTCAACGTAGAGTTACCAAACTGATACCTAGCCTAAAAGACAAACCATACGAGGAGCGCCTTAGATAATTAAATTTATTTCCTTTAACCCAGCGCAGATTAAGAGACAACTTAATTCAAGTGTTCAAAATCATCAAAGGCATCGACAATATGAACTGTAGTAAGCACCACTATCGACCAATCTAATTACACATAGGAAACGGTTGCAAAATTATTGATAAATCTTTTAACTCGCACGAATCTAAGAATTTCTTCTTCAATCGAGTTGTCAACTTGTGGAAAGGGCTTCCCCGAGACGTTATAGATTGTAACATCGTTGATTCTTTTAAACTTTGCCTAGACAAATATCTTGCATCAAACCCGAGACTGACTGCGTTTGTAAGTTAATAACTTTATTTTATTCCACCCTCAAATTCATCAAGGATTATTGCGTATACTGTATATATTATTAAGACGTTACTCTCTTTTTTCCAGATAAACAAAAGATCACTTATAACTATGTTATGTTACTAACACATCTGTACCCTACTAACTTCCTAATCCTGCCACGGACATTAGTTTTAGGGCAGTAGTTCCCTTTCCAATGTTCCCTTACCCATTCTAAACCACTGTTTGGACACTTGATCCTCAGTGTTTTGGAGGACAAGCCGCCTAGAGGGGTTGTGATAAATAAATTGACTACACTGGTATCTAGGAAGTGTTGGCAACAGCCTTCTAATAGGGTGACCTCATTAGAGTGAACCATTTCCTACCAGAACCGGGTGTATTGTAAATATTGTAAAGAATAATTATTATTCAGTAATTTAGAACTGTAATAGATTACCTTGGTCAAGGTAATTTAGATATAAAACCTTGTATGATTAGCTTTAAAGGTACTGTATTAGGTATCAGTTTTGAAATTCCCACGATCGATCGATCGCAGGCGCGGTTTACAATTTCCTGTAATATCCAGAACGCCTGGATAATATGTTTACTAAATCGTTGTGAAACGATATTTACATTGATATTTATACAATTAAACACTTATTTTCATTTATATGATTAAGTGAAGAGGGGATGAACCCTTGCTAAAAGAATTAGTATATAATTTATATAAGAGTCGGAAATTACAATTCCGATCAGACGCCATTGTACCTCTGGACTAACAGGACGTGTCTGATCGTGACCTCCCGCAACACTCCCCACGCCTGGCCCGGAGTCTCTGACCTTAACCCTACCTACCGAAGCCGGAAATCCCCTGAAACTACGCCAGGACCCTATATTGCCAAGTCATTCATATAGATGGCTATGTTTAGTTAGAGTATCTGTTAGAGAGGCTATTATGGGTTAAGACATCAACTATTCCACCATCGATTGCACATCATCTGTTAGATAGGCTATTATGGGTTAAGACATCAACTATTCCACCATCGATTGCACATCATCTGTTAGATAGGCTATTATGGGCCATATAATCTTTCACATTTTGGTGCCCCGAGTGAGGAATTCTGATTGACGTGAAGGCTAGGGGTTAGGTTAGGGCCACTTTATTAAAAATTAGGGTCCTTGCTAGCCTAAGCTGTAATGTAAAAGGTCACGTTTGTGGGACACAGTTTGATCCCACGCCATTTTGAGGTCCCTAATTGTGAGGTAGGACGCTTTCGAGCCCCAGGTGGTAGAGCCCATAATTTCGCGACGGACCGAAGACTTAACCCTCTGAGCACCAGGCAATATAACATAAATGTACACCCCAGGACCAGCTCACAATGAAGCAACTTGGTTGAGCCCGAGAACTTTCAGTCTCCTACTGTACTTCTCACTTCTCAGTTTGTTCTTCCTCTGTCCAATTACTCTTCTTTCCTAATTTACTCCAGCCATCTGGTTTGGTCAGGTTGTAAACAAACAAAAAATCCAGAAAACGCCAGGAATAGGTTAGAAATGAAGGAAAAACCACAAACAAATTATCCCCAAGGTCATTAAGGGGTCCTACGGGCGCCCGAAAGTCGGAATTACAGGAGGGGAAAAGGGTAGGCTAAAACATGCAAAAACATGTTTATGCGTTCATTACTTTGAGGGCTTTCACCCATCGGCATTGTTGCATGGGATACTTACGCAGTTCCCATACAAATCTGAGCCCTCTAGGTGCCATAGGAACGGAGTAATTAACCGCGACGCACCCTATGCGGCGCTGGGGTTTAGCGTCGCTGGTCCTCAATGTGTTAATCGTGTCTTAGATTGGCCTCACCATCTGACCATTCTCTATTTGGGAGGCAACGATGTGCAGGAGATGGTCCAGGTGTCCGAGATTACGGGTAACATTGTCTCTACCATCCAACAGATAGAACAACACTGTGGCTCTAAGGTAGTGGTTGTGTTGTTGGAGCCTCGAGAGATACCTCCCATCCCTGAGGGTGATGAAGGAATAACCCGCTGCCATTACCACACTATCTACCAGGCTGTGAACTGACGTTTGCAGAGACTACTGCGCGGCTATAAGACCTTTCAGTTTGGAGCCAGACCTTATCGCCGGAATTTAAGACGCGACGGCGTCCACTGGAACCGGAGAGATCAAGCCGCGCAAGTAGCTCGCTATCACGAGTACATCGTCGAGCAGCGGGAAGACTGGTTGATATATGAGGCGATGGCCGTGGGTGAATGGAGGTACACACTTGACTAAAAGATAAGATAAAATTGGTGTTTGTAACCTGTTGTAGAGGACTGGTAGGAGGGTCTGTAATGTTGCGTTCTCTGGTGTTTGTGAAACTCTGAGCTTGAGCTTCGTTTCAGTCCCTAAATGTTCTCCATATTTTGCTAATTTAGGCCATTTTATGTTTCCGTCCTTAATGTCGCCTGCGTCTGAAAGACCAGATAGACAAGCTAAATGCTCGGGACGGAGCATATACAAAATGTAATAAATAATAAATATGTTCCTTACCCCATAGAAAATGCTACTACCACAGGTTCCCACGAACATCTGGGACAATAAATTAATGAATAACTAAAAACTTACAGCTTGAGCTTCGTTCCGGTACCTAAATTTTCCCTATTATTTGCTAATTTATGCCATTTTTATGTTTCCGTCCTTAATGTCACCCGCGTCTGAAAGACCAGGTAGACCAGCTAAATGCTCGGGACGGACGGAGCATATATAAAAATAAATAAATAATAAATATATTCCCTCCCCCTACTAGCGTATTAGGTAAATAATATTGGGGACTATAATGATTTTCAACTAAATTTTCATCTGAATTTGTAGCAAGTATTGGCACACATATAATGCTAAACATTAACAGCTAAATTAAAATATGAGTTATATATAAATGTAAATTTGATTGTTGAAAATTGTCTTCAGTATAAACATTAATAATTGTTTTGAAAATAATTACCCATTTTCCAAAATGACTGATATACTCTTGAGAAAATCTATGGTGGGGAAATTAGGCTGGGTAACTAGAGCCTTAAATAATTGTCAGGAGGTAAAAAGACGTAAACCCTGTCCAAGGGAGCTGTTAAAGCCTCAAATCGAGGATCTTAAAATCCGGTGGACTAATTATGAAGAATCTTTCAATAAATTGGAGGATTTTTACATCAAACACGAGCAATCTGAAAAGTTTGAGGAATTACATCGGGCCTATGCAGATGCCCGTGAACATTATTTGAATCAACCAACTGTGTTGTTGTTGTTGTTGTTGTTCCCTAAGCTGCCTGGCCGAACAGCCCCGAGTCCCTGAGAAAGGCCATGGCCACGATCGGGCTTTCCCACAGAGCTCTCATTGAGTGTAGATTGTGTTGTTGGCGTAAGTGGTTGTGTGAAATGCAGTCTTCTATGATGTGTTTAATGGTATGGGGTGCTGTGTTACATCCCGGGCAGGCGTCGACAACGGAGTCATCCAGTCTCTTCTGATAGCTCAGGAGAGCTGGATGGTGTCCGCATCTCAGCCTGGCCAGGTGGACTCTGTCCTCGCGAGGAAGGGAGGATTCGGAAGGATGGATTTCGGGAGGTCGTGCATGCAGCTGTGTGTTGTCTGTGAGTGAGTGGATGGATCGGTGAGAGATATGAGTATGGATGTGCTTCTGGAAGTTGGTTCGGGGTGGGCAGGGAGGGAGAGAGGACAATAATTGTGTGTGATACCGTGTGCTGGGTGTTGTTTTGATATTTCTTGGGGTCTGTGGGTGTGTTGCCATGTAGTTTAGTGGGTGGTCTTGGTTCGTGGAGGCTGCTGCCAGGAATTGAGTGCCTCTCATGTCCAGATGGTCTTTGACTTTGAGGATTTTGGTTTCTTGATGTAGGTGATCTGTGGGTGCAGTAGCTGTGCAGCCTGTAATGATCTTCAGGGCTTTGTTTTGAATAGTCTGTAAGGTCTTATGATGTGTTTCAGCTAGGTTAGAAGCCCAGGCTGGGCTTGCGTATTCCATCACTGATCTTATGTATTGTTTATATACTGTGGTGGTAGTTTCTTTGTTGTGTCCAAATTTTGTGTGAGCAAGTGACCTGAGGGCGTTAAGTCTGGGTGTCAGTTTCTTTTTAATGTTTGTGGTGTGCTGTTTGAATGTCATATGAGTATCATATGTTACTCCTAGGATTTTGGTGTGTGTGTATGTGTTAGGGGTGTTTTGTTTATGGTGAGTTGAGGGATGTATTCGTGTTCTCCTGTCCAACTTGTGAGCAGGGTTGCGGTGGATTTGGCTGGGGCTAGATTAAGTCTGTTTGTAGTGCACCAGCCATGTAGTGTGTTGAGATAGGGTTGAAGGAGATCTGTTGCTCTTTTTGGGTCATGGTGTGTGCATGTGAGTGTTATGTCATCTGCATAGGAGGCTAAGTTTATTTGGGGCGTATTGGGTGTAGTTATATCGTGCATGTACAGATTGAAGAGTGCGGGCGATAGGACGGATCCTTGTGGGACTCCGTTTGGAAAGTTTCTGATTTTAGATGACTGACCGGCAAAAGATACGTGTGCACATCTGCCTGCTAGGAAGTTGGCCAGCCATCGTTTTGTGTTGTTGTGCATGTTTGTGTTGTAGATTTTGTTTGTTAGGTTGTGGCGGGGGATGGCATCGAAGGCTTTACTAATGTCGAGTGTGGCTAATAGTGATCTGTGTGGTGGTCTAGCTGAATTGATGCCGTCGAAAGCTCTTTGTGTAAGGTCTGTGAGAAGAGTGTTTGTGGAGTGCAGTGGCCTAAAGCCATGTTGTGTTGGAGCTAGGGGTAGGTCAGGTGTAATTAGTTGTAATACTAGGCGTTCCATGACTTTGGAGGGGGAGCAAAGGAGTGTGATGGGGCGGTGCGAGGAGGGTAGCGTGGGGTCTTTGTTGGGTTTGGGGAAAGTGATGATGATACCATGCTTCCAAATGTCTGGTATTGTGTTGTGTGAATAGCTGTAGTTTGATATGTTAGTGAGTGCTTGTATGCCTTGTGGTCCCAGGTGTCTGAGGTGTATGTTGCTTATGTTGTCTAGGCCACAGGCGGGTGAGTGCTTGAGATTGTTGATGATATGCTTTGTCTGGTGATTGGTGAAGGGTGTATAGTCAGGGTCTGTGGGGAATTGTCTCTTACGTCGGATGACACGTCGGTCGTCTTTGTGAGGTTTTAGGTGGCTGACATGTGTTCGAATCATTGGTGACAGAGACAGTTACCGGGACAGGGAGTAATGGTACAGTTGTCAGGATTAATTTGTTTCATTTTCCCTGTTAGTAGCACTGCACGGCAGAGAGCTATCCCCTCTACCCCATTTCCTTGTTGGTTCCATACCCCAACCTAAACCCTCCCATTGTCTCTCCGAGCCCAGAACTACACCCACCCTCCCTTCTCTCGCTCTTACCCAGCTAGGAGCTACTTCTGGCACCTCACCGATTATATTTATTCTGAATACCTGATGAAGGAATGGAGTATTTCACACACATCTCTCGACTACCATCTCCTTCACATTAAAAATATGAAATAAACGAAACTTATAACCTGAAGCTGCTAATTACTACCGTTACTAGTAGGGTTAACGTTACTGTATAGTGATATGTATATACCAGGTATGAGGGGTAGAAATACACACTTATACAATTATATTATAAAGGTATAATGAGATGATTTGGTTATACACGAAACTGATATACAGAGTGGTATTGTAGTAGAAGAATTATAGATCAGTTCAATATTATAACTCTTGTAGTTAGTCTGGGATATAATAAATGGGCGTTATATAGTTATTAAGTAATTATTCTTAACAGGTGTGAATTCAAATTTTCTTGAAAGTTATCTCAAGAGAATAAGCTTGAATAGGCGTGAGGCTTTCAATAGTATTATGTGGAGTAGATACTCTACGTCTTGCCATTACTCAGGGAGTATTTAACACAATTTCCTATGTTTCAACCCATATTGCTACATAGCCATAGCGGACGGGGCCCCCCTTAACTTGGTTACAACACAAGATACCTGATACAATAGAGTAACCTTATGGCAAGGTGTTAAGGGTAAGGTGACAATATGAATAAGTCCTTCCATAATGTATGGGTGAACGTAAATGTTGAGGGAAAGGGAACTTTAAAATAAGACCCTCCCTAATGGATAGATGACCGTAAGAGTGCCCTAGGGGTAGTTAGTAAACATAGGGCATATATATTGGTTATCAACCCTTCAGGATTATTAGTCCGTTTAAGTCAAGTAATATTTTCAAAGCTGGAGCCTCCTTTCAGAAACTACAGTACCTTGCCTGAGGGTAGTTCGTGTCCCGTTTATATAGAGTAGTTTTACATTATGGCCAATTAGGAAAGCAATATGGCCTTATGATTGGGTAGATAGCTATGTTAAGAGTGTTGCATTCACGTAATGCAGTCACATGGCCGACTCACGGGGCACATTCTCGGCAATAATTCATAGCATGTATTGGCAAATTGGCTGTTTACACTTAATGAGTCCTGAATTGTCTGGAAGCAGTGAGATTTGTGGTGAAAATCATTAAGCAAATGTTTAGTTCTCTGTATACGGTGCTAATAAGTAGTTATATTAGTATTAAATAATTGTATGGTTTATTTTGTGTTTATTGATGGGAGAGACACAGACGGTCCTTCCTCGTTGTCTCAAGCTTGTTACGTAGCCGAGCCTGAGCCATTATACAACGATGAAAAGGAAATACAACTTTGTGTGGGTTAGTTTGGCAGCTTTATTAGAGTATGATAGTTCAACAGTATTAAACGATCAGTGAATCGGTATGAAGCTTTCAGGTTTCAATGGTAGGTCTAAATGTATCAGTATGAATCACTCGAATCATATGTAAGGTTTTCGTCGAACATTTCCCCACCCCCCCCTCCCGTCCTCTCTCTCTCTCTCTCTCTCTCTCTCTCTATCTCTTGCTTTCAAATTTAGTAAAGCTCATACTTAACTCTACCTATGATACATTGCATTCCTTAATTTTAGTTGTTCAGAATACATGCAATTGGTGAGGTCCAGAAGTAGCTGGGTGAGAGCGAGCGAGGTGGCTGTAGTTCTGGGGTCGGAGAGAAAATGGAAGGGTTTCGGTGGGGGTATGAAACCAACAAGGAAAGGGGGTAGAGGGGATACCTCTCTACAGTGCAGTGCTACTAACGCCTAGTCCAGGGGAAATGAAACAAATTAATCCTGACGACTGTACCAGTAATGGTATTACGGCTCCGGGACAACAAAGCTTTAAGTTGCCACCAATAACCTTACCTGAATTTGATGGGCAATCTGATTGGAATACCTTTTGGGATAAATATAAGGGCTTACTTCATGACAGATCAGATATATCTGCGGCAAATACGCTTTCATACTTGTTGGGTCAACTTAACCCCTTAAAGGCGACTTGCATGTAATTGACACCCTACCGCCAGGCGACAATATTAGGCCCCATTCCCACCTAAAATCGTCATTATACGATAAATATCGTTATTACTTATTCATATGCACCTATTTTATGTTTATTATGAAGACAGTAAAATGTAAAAACAATAAAACAAGTGGGAATAGTTTTTGGATGGCCAAAATCGCGAAATATAGTCGGCCGGTCCATTCATGAATTGTGGAGCAGAGCGAGGCAGACCCTCCCCTCGCGAGGCCTGAAGCCTGACTGACTCATTCACCCACACTTTACCTGACGCAACACACTCGCTAGTCACATGACCACACCATAGAACCGGCTTGGAGATGTTGACACGAAAATATACCCATGAATAAGGGAATAACAGGGAAAATAGGTGATAATTGAAGTGGGGAAGGAGGGGATTTTGACAGATGTGGAGGAGTGATAGAAGGTATGGAGGGGAATTATCTCACTTTGGTCAGGTCAGTTATTCCTGCTATCAGTAACATGTAATCTGATACTACCTGTTTCATGGTCGGATTGTCGGCGACTAAACCGGCTCCCCCTCCGGGTCCTCACTCGGAGGGTGGGTGGCTAGACACCCTGCAGGACTAAAAGCAATACCTGTCAAAGGGCAGATGAACTATATATTAGTCAATGGCCATCTAGCAAACCTATGGTATTTTACCATGATGGATGTTTAGGATGCTGCCATAGCCTGCACCAAGGTCTTCCATTGTCCATTTTCATCCATCAATGCTGTTTGGTGCTATACAGCAACTTTCCTTTCTGTTCCTGCAATCTCCTGTTTGTTTCCCCATGGTGGTTAGCAGGCCAATGAGGAAGACTTTTGAGTCTGGTGGATTTTCAGGAGATTTGGCATTCTTTTTCTGTTTCTCGTCTTTTCTCGTCTTTCCCTGGATATGGAGTCTTTGGGGCTTGTTTTATACCTTACCCAGATGTGATGGCTCCGTCTGGGTCGACCTGTTTATATCCATATTTATGTATTTGTGTATGGATTGCTTCAACTTTTTCTGTTTTTGTTTCTACTTTTGTCGGGTGATAGCCTATAGAAGTTAATCCCGGTCCTCACAGACAACCTGTTACAAGTTGTCATGCATTTTATTCCAATATTCGTGGTCTCTATGAGAACATCAAGGATCTTACATTGGCATCTGTTGATTATGATATTGTCTTTTGTTCTGAAACCCTTGTCTCTGGTTATAGAGATTATTCTGAACTTCTTATACCTAACTTCAGTAAACCAGTTCTTATTCGGCGTGATTCTATTCCTTGTGCTCGTGGAATGAGCTTGTATATTAGATCTGGGTATAATACTCAGCACTTAACTAAGCATATTTTTAAATGCCATGAGATGCAGTTAGTTAAAGTTTCCAGCAAGTATTATAATCATTACATTTTTAGCCTGTACAGAAATCCTGATGTTAACAATGACATATATGACTGCCTCTTAACAGCCATGGCTTCAATACAGTCTGTAGATGTCAGCGGCTCGCTGGTGTAGTGACTGGCGTCTTGGACTTCCACCCAGAAGGCCCAGGATCACGCCCACGCTCGGCGCATTAAAGGTTTTTCACAAGCACTGAGTCGTTACCGTCCCTCATGAGCAAGGGGATGGGGTAGTAGTACAGGACCCCAATGGAAATACGCCTAATCGGCCTTATTGGGTTATCCTTAGCTGGCGCATGCGCTAGCATTAAGGACTATTATTATTATTAAATCATCCTTTATTTGTGTTGGTGATGTCAATGCGCACCATCAAGAGTGGTTGAACTCGGTCTCTCCAACTAATAGAAATGGTCTTGCTGCCTTTGATTTTGCAAACTTATCTGGTTGTGAACAGCTAATCCAAGGACCTACTCATATGTCTGGAAATTGTCTTGATCTAGTACTAACAGATATTCCTGGCGTTGTAGAAACCTCCGTTCTTGTACCTGTTGGCACTTCCGACCACAATGCCATCATGTGTAAAATTAATCCTGATTTTCCTGTTCCTGATATTACTCTCTCACGTAAAGTCTACCTTAAATCCCGGGTTAACTGGGACAATGTTTGCAATGATGTATGTAAAATTGAGTGGAATCTCATACTAAGATCTCGGTTTCAGCTCTCAACAATTCCCTTCTTAGTATCCTTCGCAAAAAGAGTTCCATCAAAAAACAATTAAGTCTCGTATGAGGGATAAAGCATGGTTTAATGATGACTGCAAGTGTGCATTTGATGACAAACAGGCTGCATATCGTCTATGGAGGCGTAATCAAAACCCCTTGCATTGGGAAAATTATGTTTTTAACCTAAGACCTGCGCATGAGGGGTATGAGACAACACACTCCTGTGCGCACGTATTTGAGCTGTTCCCATCACTGACATCGTTATTTTACCATAAATAGCATTAATACTTATCCATATGCACCTATTATAGGTTGATTATAAAGGTATTAACCTGTTACAACAATAAAACAAGTGGAAACAGCGTTTGGATGGATAAAATCGGCGATATAGGCCGGGAGTTACATAATGTATGGCTGAGGCAACCTCCCTCCCATCCACTTTTCCCCACGTCTGGAGAGAGACTGTCGATCGATACTCTCTCTCTCTCTCTCTTGCACTCGCTTGGTAACAGTGATGACAATGCCCTGCTTGCAACTCGCTAATGTTAGCACGAAAATAGACCACAGAATAAGGGAATAACAGGGAAAATAGGTGATAACTGAAGGAGGTGAGGAAAGTGGGGAAGGAGGGGAGGTGGAGGAGTGATATTTGGCATAGCCCAGGGGCAAAAAAACCAAAAAACAAAACAAAAAATTGGGGGGGGTGTTTTAAATGGATTTTCTTTTTCCCAGACTCTTAAGAGTCTTCCCGCAGTCGCCCGGGGAAACTCTTAAGAGTCTTCCAGCACTTGCCAGGTTAAAAGGGCAGCTGCGCAGAGAGTGTATGATAGTGCTGAGAGGGATTATAACTCCCATCTTCAGGATGTTCTGGCAGGAGCTACACAGCCTCATAAATGGTGGTCCGCATTGAAGTCCTCTTTATTTGGAATAGATTCCTCCATGCCTCCTCTTTGTGATTCTGATGGCTCCATCTCTTTTGATCCATTATCGAAGGCCAATATTCTATCTAATATTGTTATTAACCTCTCCGCGGCGCACAGGGGGTTTTCTACAGGGTAAGACTGTGCGCACCTATGATGATTTTGGGACCCATTGACAATTTCGATAAAAAATACATGATCGTGTAGGGAATGTTTGCGTGCATCGGCCCATATATATTTGACCCCCCAAAAAATGTCTGGGGGGGGTGGGGGAACGGTCCGTAGTTGAAAAATGTAGAGCGAATGGCACCGCGCGGCTAGATTGTCATCGAGCGGCGAGATTTCCCTGCCGAATTTTCACGCGCCCAGGGGATAGAAGGAGAGGGAGGAGGGGGTGGATTACCGCGTATTATCACGTACATATCCTTTTTTGAGCCCTTTTAGGCTATGTAGAGGATGTATACGTGTGTAGGCCACCCATATAACAATGAATATGCCTCATAGTGACCAAAAATTCCAATATATAAGGGAATTATAAGATAATTTTTAGGCGGGAATGAAGATGTGTTCATGAAGATGTGTCTGTCTCTTATGACCGTATCTAGCATTTTACATACAACTGAGGTTAAGCTAATTGGACGAAAGTTACTGGGTAGGGATTTGCTGCCTTTTTTTAATATCGGTGTTACGCTGGCTATCTTCCACTGATCAGGCATAGTTCCAGACTGCAAGGATTTATTGAATAGTAATGTCAGTGGTTTGGAGAGCTCATCCTTAGCTTCCTTTAGAACTCTAGGCGAGATTGTATCAGGTCCAGGCGTTTTATTTACCTTGAGTTTATCAAAACAATTCAATACTTCTCTCTCTGTAACGGTGATATTGCTTAGAACATCTGAATTATCAATCTGAATCGGCGATGGTGTAGGGATATCACTGAGGTCTTCTGTTGTAAAAACTGATGCAAAGAAGATATTGAGGGCATTACTCATTTGTACTTCGTCTTTGGTGTATTCTCCATTTTCATCGACTAACGGTCCAACAGTTGAAGTAACTACTTTCTTCTTTCTGATATAACTATAGAATTATTTCGAGTTTGTTTTACTTTGATTCGCAATATGTAACTCTAGGGTCTTTTTACTTTGCTTAATTAACTTTTTGGCTTTGCGTCGTAGCTCTACAAATGTCACCCTTTCTTCGTCATTTTGTGAGGATTTTAATCTATCATTAGCAAATTTTTTAGCAAGCAGACAGTTTGAAATATCTTTATTCCACCATTTGGGCTTATTATTATGGCCTGGACGCCGTATTTTCGATGGTATGCAGTCTTGCACTGCTTTTAGGTAAGTGGTTTCGAATAACTTCCAAGATGTATTTATGTCGTTATTGTTAATTAAAAAGCTCCAGTCAGTTTCTTTAAACATAGCTCTAAGTTTATGAAAGTTTGCTTTCTTGAAATTAGGGACTTTTTCGATGCTACTATTTGGTTCGTTGCTAGTAAAGTTTAAAGTGAAAGTTATCGTACGATGGTCGCTGTTACTGAATTCATCACGAACATTCAAATTCTCTATTAATTCTTCTTTTGTTGCAAGAACAATGTCAAGAACGTTATTACCACAGGTCGGTGTTCGAACAAATTGATAAAGCGAACTCTCTTGCAAGTTCGTATACAAGTCATGTCCAGAGTGTGAAGTAAGAGTATCGCCCCACCTGGTCACAGGTAAATTGAAGTCGCCCAAAAATACGGTATCTTGTGAGTTACTTACATCTGCAATTTGGGTGTGTCTTAGCGTCTTTGTGGGTGGTTTGTATGTGTGTTTGTTTGTTTGTATGTTTGTGTGTGACACAGTGTTGGCAGTAGCCGTCAGCTGCTGCCTGGTACTTTGTACTAGCAACCTACACGCCGCACCCACACGAGACACGTCCACACCCTCACTAAATACTTCCACACCCGTAGGCCTAATAAATACGTCCACAACCGCACAAGACACATCCACACCCACACTACATGTCCACAACTCCACACCCGCACTAGACACGTCCACACCCGCACTAGACACAGTGCCGCCTAGGCCTACACATGTGACACACCTGCATCTCTGCCCGCCCTGTTCAGTTGTGTGTTTTGCGTGCACCGTTTTTCTATTAGCATGTTTAGTGTCAGTTTGGGTTTGTGAATGTTTTCATTGCTTTTACCTGCGCGCTAGTGTTTTGTCTGACCATTACTCATATAATGTTATCTAGTTTACTAGCTAGATGATGCGTAAAATAGGTCGCGGCGAAATTACCCCGCCAGTCAGGGTAATTTCGCCGCGAGAGTGACTTTTTTAAAAAATTCGGCAGCATGACCAAAACATTATATATTTTTTCGTTTTTTGGGCATCTATAGCAGAAAGGCTGAATGTATAGGTAAAAAATTAAAAAAATTAAAATTCCATTTGTGGCAGTTTCTATTCGTCAAAATACGCGATTTTCGGCGAAATTACCCCGTCTTACCCTACATATGTTCCCCACAATCATATCATGACCGCTCGCCACGGCCGCTGTGGACCAACTGAGATGTACTCCACTTACATCCACCCTCACTCCCTCGCTACATACGTAATTATATAAAGAAATTACCGTATTTTAGCGATTTTGCCCTTCGGTTGCACGATCGTTGCAAGACAAATAGTGATCGTAGAAGGTTGGTTCGGGTGTCATTGGAAAGCTCAATTTACGCCCTTTCAGGGATACATACTTGTATTACGCTCTGGGTCTTGTTTATGTATGAAAAAGAGCACGGAAACAACCCCCTTTATGGTAAATATAATCCGCTGGGCGGTACAGTGAAATATACTCCACCACCCGCTCGTAAGGTGATAAAATGCTTGCAATCAAACTTTCAAGCAATTATAAAATGTAAATTGTACTTACCTACACCCACACCAGTATGTTCTTCGTCAGGAACGTCTCCATTTTGCTCAACAGTCTGTGCAACATCAACCACAACATTTGCGACACGCAAATTATGCTTGGGGTGAAAGCCTATGATCGGCATATTTTCGTCTTCCGAGTCATCCACACTATCAATACTCTCATCCAGACCTTCCATGGTTTCATTTAACAGCCTATTAGAAAGTTCTGAAGAGTTCAGCATGATATCTAGTTCCTGGGCGGTGAGCCGGGCGTGATGATTAGGGTGGCGCGACGCACTAGGGGTGGCGGCCACCGAATCGGACACGGGCAAATCTTGACCTTCCATTACGGCTGCTTGAGGGTTACTGAGTCATGGTCACGCAGTGGGGATGTGTGGGTGGGACCTTGTAGTACACCGCCTGACCACCTGGTTTCGCTTTGCACCTAAATTAGGGCGGGAATACGCCCTCGGACTTAAGGCGGGCCCCGCTATTTAGTCCAATTTTCTCGATTCGGACTTAAATCGGGCCCCGATCTTTAAGTGTTAAGCTATTTAAAAACAAAAAAAAGGCCAAATAACTGGTCTCTCAGTGTAAATTTAATCTAAACTAGCTGGGGTTCAGTTGGTTAAGTATACGAAAGCATCTACAACAGGGACTAAGGAAAAAGCAAAACCGTTCAAGAAGGAAGAGGTTGGTACCTATGTGACCTCCGTCCAACAGAATAATAAAACTAGTACAGTATAAAAAACAAATGGTGTTTGGGAGAGAAAAAATTCACGTCTAAATTCTCCAGTTACCCAAGAAGTAACCAGAGAGATTAAGCCCACACCAGAGGTAAAACAAGAAACCCGGAAGATGTGTATGTTATGTTCTGAATAACATTCCACAGTGTATTGTAGGACTTGCCCAGATCTTAAGGCTAGACTTCCACGACTCATCGAACTAGGTACAGTAAGTGTCTTGTTTGTCTGAGCTCAAGACATCTACTGAGGAATGTGCTACTAACTTAAATATATGTTTTCGGTGCAAGACTGGTGTACATCATACAGCGTTGTGTCCGAAGATCAGTGAAGTACAACCCAAAACTACAAGTGTGAATATGACCATGACCACGGGAAACCCAATGCATACGCCGGCAGCTACTACTAGAGCTGAGGTTCAACTGATCAGAGGGAAAAAGGCTATGCCAGTCAAAGCACTCTTTGATACTGGAGCCCAAAAGACCTTCATTGCTGGAGATGTCAGAGCCATGAATTTGCCAACAGTGGAGAGTGAACATGGCAATAACTGGATTCTTGTCAAATAAGGAAGCACAAACATTTGATGTGGTTAAAACCCCTGATTAGATTAGGCAAATACAAATGTAAGGTGACCGCGGTGGTTAAGGAAGACATGAACACTGCTTAGGTAAATAAGGGTTTGAAGGAAGCATCTGACTACTTAAAAAAGAGTGGTGTACAACTAGCAGACCGTAATATAGAGTCTGACGTAGTAGGGCCAATTCAACTGATTATCGGCTCAGACAATTGTGGACGCCTCTTACGAAAAATGACTCGGAAACACGGAAACACGGTATACAGTTAATTTCTTCATCAGGTGGATACATACTAATGGGATCTCTACTCACATGTGGCCCAAGTGAATCAGGCAACCAGATGGATCCAGTCTTTGTGACTCCTGCACAATTTCTGGTGGTGGCTAGAATTAGTGCAGAATTAATTCCATCACAACTACAGTAGGAGACATTCTGGAGGAACAACAAGAACCTATCCACAAACTTTGGGAACTGGACACTGTGGGTATAGAACCAGATCTTCCCACCCCTGAAGACATCTTAACATATAACCACTACCTAGACACAGTTGAGTATAAGGATGGCCAGTACTGGGTAGGACTTCCATGGAAGATCAATGCCCCTGAATTACCAACTAACTACCAGAGTTCAAGATGTCAACTGAATAAAATGATGGAGAGGTTGCGTCAACATCCTGAAACGACTGGAAACTTATCATCAAATAATTCAAGATCAGTTGGAAAATTACTTTATTGAGGAGGTCCCAGGTGAAATAAACCACAAAGAGGGTCATTACTTTTCTCACCATGCTGTAAGTATAAGGACTCCAGTACTACCCCCATCAGAGTGGTATTTAACTGCAGTTCTCGAGCAGTAAAGAATGAAGCAAGTCTAAATGATTGTCTCTATGTAGGACCAAGTTTGACTGAAATACTGGGTGATGTACTATCAAAATTCAGGACAAAGATTTGGGTTTGTGGCGGATATCTCCAAAGCCTTTTTGAGAATAGGGTAACGGGTTAAAGGAGCAGGACCTCAAATTCACAAAGTTCCTTTGGCCTGAAGATCCTTTTCAGCCTGGTGGGCGAATACCGCTTTCGGTCAGTATTATTTGGTTCCTGCTCTAGTCCTTTCTTGTTGTGCAGCACTTTGAGATGTCATTTCCAGAAAACAGAGAAACTGGAAATGGGTCAGCTGTTTTACATGGATAATCTTCAGGGCGTTGCCGACAGTGGAGAGGTGATTGAAATCTACAATTTGGCAAGGCAAGAATGTAATAAAGCCAATATGCCACTACAAAGTTGGAATTCAAACTCTCATATTCTTTTGGACAAGATAAGAGGAGACTATCCTGACTACCAAATACCAGAATGTCAACCAGTACTAGGATTGCAGTGGAAAACGACTACTGATGAGATATCTCTAAAGCCCCTCGTTTCCCGATATAAAACCCACAAAACGCACGCTCTTAAGTCAGGTCTCTCTGATGTTCGACCCACTGGGCATATTTAGTCCCATATTAATTAAAGGGAAGATATTAGTTCAGGAAGCCTGGAGAGAAGCACTGAGTTGGGATACTCCATTACCTGAAAAGTATACAGAAGAGTGGAACAAATTGAAGGTGTAATATGAAAAGGTGTCATCAGTCAAGTTTCCTAGAAGATGTGATCCTACCTCTGATAATGAGTGTGTTCAATTGCACATATTTTGTGATGCCTCATCTAAGGCGTATGGTGCAGTAGCTAATTGTGTCACTGAAGTCCGATCTACCTTGATTATGTCCAAGGCCCGAGTAGCGCCATTAAAACACAGATGGAGTTGACCGTTGTTGAATTGGGAACTAGGTTAGCTACTTATTTGAATGGTATGTTTCCATTTGTAGGTGAGACATGTATATGGACAGATAGTGAGATATGTTTGCACTGGATAGCTAAGGATGATAGTCACATAGTTTATGTGCATAACAGAGTACACAAAATAAAGGAACTACAAATGAACTATAAATGTATGCATGTTAAGTCCAAGGATATTCCGGCTGACTTGGTGAGCCGGAGATGTAAGTGTCAAGAAACTGATTAATGAACTGTGTGGTTTCAGGGTCCGGTTTGGCTACGTCAGAGTGATTCGCCAGAACAAAAATCATAAGAAGGTTAATGATGATCAGGTTCATATGGACCCAATAATTATCCCAGAGCCTTCAGTGATTGACATCACCAAGTTCTCCAATTTGGACAAACTATTAACTGTAACTAAATTTGTGTTTAAGTTTCTGAGCAAGAAGGTAGAGGTGGAGGAATTAGACCCACTTACCTACTGGATCAAAAGGGCACAAGCTGAAAAGTATGAGGAGGAGTTAACACAGCTACGTAAACCCAATCCTAAGCCAACCAAAAGAATGAAGGATCTTGGGCTGTACCTAGACAATCAAGAATTAATATGTTGTCGAGGTTGCATTGGTAAAGCTGATCTACCCCTCAAAACTCGGCATCCGAGCCTATTGCCCAAGGGTTGCGACCTCACCAAATTGTTGGTTTTAGGAGCGCATGAAACCACTAAACACGGTGGGGTAGCAGACACTCTAGCCTATATGCAGCAAAACTATTGGATACCCCAGGGACGACAAGCTGTTAAACGCTGTATCAAGAATTGCATTATTTGCAAGAGGTATGCAGCTATAGCTATTCCTTACCCTAGTCCACCAGCTCTCCCGCCAGACCGCATTCACCAAAGGAAACAGGTTGCTTGAACTCGTCCTCTATGGACCTCTTGCGCACTGCGGTCCCCTTCATAGTGTGGGGGAAGTCCTCTTCCTACACTAACCAGTCCCCAGCCCTGCATGGCACAACCTAGAGTCCTAGACTTTCTCCCTCCTGCTGTATGAGTCAGGGTCCCTGGGCTCCCCTGAAGAGTTTGGGTACATCCCCTCCTCCACTCGTTCCCTATAATGTAATAGGGTGTCTCTGGTGTTACGTGGTCCCCCTGGTGATAGCAGTTCCCCTAGTATCTGAAAGGGGTGTTTCCGGGTGGATGAGACTCGATAGCCTTGGCTATCTAGGGGAATAAACCCTAAATAAATTACCGATGGGCGACACGCAAGACGGTGCCACTTACAGGTGGCGATCTCTATAACAGAAGACAGTTATCAAATGGGGAGATTGCAGGCACCAGTCGAAGAAGGCAATAGCCAGGGGAGGCCTATAGGCGTATGATAAGGAGTTGCTGGAACTCCTGTTTCATTTGTCTGGCTTCCCTTACTGTTTCTGTTTGTGCCTTACCTACACAGAGTGATCCAGCTGGCTCTCACAAACACCTCCTCCTGCTATATACTTCACTACACTAAACAAGTACACCACACTTCTTTCTGTCACAAAAAAAAAAAAAGTGTTCGTCTCTACCAGCTGAGTCTGGCTTGGTAGGTTGTTCGTCCCCACTTGGGTTTACTAGGTCTGGTTTAATTTGTTTCTTCCTTACCTACTTTCAACTCCGGGGGAGGGCACTTGGCACAGACAGCTCTGCATTTTGTCTCCCTCATCCACATAAAAAAATAAAAAAATACTCGGCAACATACCACATAGCTGGGGGTGGCCGACTCGAGAAAGAGCCCGAACAGTGACAAAACAACACAAAATAAATACAAAATTTAAAATTCACACAGATCTAGGTCACCCAGAAGACCCAGTGACCTAGACACACAGCGAAGCCAGCCACCAAAACGCCCGCCCATCTTACTCCAGACATGACCCTTCACAACATAGACTGGCTCCCAGGGCCAGCCGTCTGACGGACTAATATCTAGTCCAACTGGTGACTGACCCCTTTCCCTATGGCTGTAATATCAATCATATATTCACAAGCATTCTCCATTCATTCCTATTCAACTTCTTTTGCCTGTTCTTCAGTCATCTCTCTTCCTTCTAATGCTTGTATTACACCATCTTTCCATCTCATCAGAGGTATTCCTCTCCCTCTACTTCCCCTTGCTTCTAACCCCTATATTATCTTTGTAAGCATTTCATCTCCCATTCATTCAACATGTCCATACCAGCATAACACCCTTCTGTCCACTCTGGCCGATATGGGTTCATGTTGTCCCACTCTCCTACGTTACTCAATACATACTCCTCAAGCAGCTCATCTCCATCACATCCACCTTTATTTTCTGTTGTGCCTTTAAAGCCCATGTCTCAACCCCATACATCAATGTTGGTACAACTATCCCTTGATACATTGCACTTTAGCTTTCATTCCGAGATTTCTCACCTTCCACATACTTCCCATTGCTCGAAAATTGTCCTTCCTTCACACACTCTCTGTCTTACCTCCATTTCCACACCTGCGTCCCTGCTTATCATTCCTAGATATAGTTATATTGTTCTAGTATTTCTCCATCCAGTCAATCATTAAGATTTACCATACATTGCACACCATCACATTACTTTTATTGACATTCGCCCACAGCTTCCTCCTCCCACATAGCACACCAAACTCTTTTACTACTGGCTGTAGCCAGAATGAGTAGCTAGCCAATATTTATAATATTCATGTGCGCTCACAATGAAATATGGCCCAGCCTTGTGTGTTGGATGTGTAGAAGTGGCACTGCAACTGCTGGATAAAATTCAAAACAGAGCTATACAATTGATATTTGTTACAAAATATTATCCCCCTTTTGTCTTCAAAGAATTTTGCATCCCTTACATTATTTTACATGTAGTTTTATGGTATATGTTCAAAATAAATCACACACGTTTGTGCCATATCTTCATATGTGTCTTCCTGGTTCTAGATCTGTGAGTATCAATCAACACCCATGAATTTTGTATTTGTTTATGCGTATGAAGGAGACAAAACACAGGCTGCCTGTAGCAAGTGTCGCCCCTAAAGCCAAAAGAGTGACAGAGAGCCAAATTAAAGGACGTTGAATTCAAAATGCCTAGACACATAAAGCTTATAGCAGCTTAATTCATAGAACGAAGGAAAAATTGAATAAGGGAGAGAGTTTCAGAGTCCACTCGTTGAGTAGAAGAAAGACTGAGAAGATTTGTGAATTATTGGGTTGGCGTGATAGACAGAATATAAGTAGGATTATGTTGAAAGACGGGGCCTCCCACTTGCCGTAATGGAGGGGGTATGCACTGAGAGAGCTCTGAAGAACACTGATTATTGTAATAGTTATAGAAGAGTGAAAAAGATGCAACATTGCAGTGTGTCGAAAGAGATTGTATGTAGCTAGTGAGAGGAAGTGAGTTGATGAGGCGAAAAGCTTTTGACTCTGCCCTTTTGAGAAATGCGGTATGGGTGGAACTTCCCTACACATGCGAACAAGACAATACATGGGCGCACTCAGCACGTGCCCCTATACAGAGCAAGAACTCACAGAGACAGGTGAGCACACTTAACCTTTAGGAAGCTGTTTTAGCAAGAGTGGTTATATGATATTTCCAAGAAAGTTCAGAGAAAAAGAAACACCATGAATACTGAGAGAAAATTAATATTGATTTGTGTATCGTTGAAGAATACGGGAAAGTTGTGTGGAAGATTGTGACGGATAAAAAGAATGAGAACTTGGGTTTTGTAAGCATTGAATGTAACAAATTTTTCTCGGCCCCATTCGGAGATAGTTAATAGATCAAAAGATAGGCATACTATGGCCTAATCAAGTGAGCTTTGGAGTGATTGATTGTTGGGTCATTTTGGAAAACTAGTTGAAAAGTGTAAGGTAGAGTCATCAGCATATGAGTTGATAAGACTGGAAGTACAGTTGAGAAAATCATTAATGAATATTACAAAGAGAACTGGAGACAGGACAGAACCCTGAAGAACACCGGAGTTGATAGGTTGAGGAAGTGACTGATGACCATCTACAACAGCAACTATTTAACGACCAGAAAGGAAATTAGAGATAAAGGCACAGATGGAGGGATAGAAACCGAAAGAGGGTACTTGCATTTTTCATCTATATTAACGATTTTATTGAATCTTCTAAACTTCTTAACTCGATTGTATTTGCTGATGACACTACCGTATTTTACTCTCATCCAGATAGTATAACTCTAGAAAAATCTATTGACATTGAACTAGAAAAGGTGTCTATCTGGCTGATATCAACTACATTTTCTCTCAATATAGCTAAAACTTATGTTATGCTCTTCGTTGGAAATAAAATTTGCAGTCATAATATAAATATCAAGATTGGAATAATATAATTGAAAGAAATGCAACTACAAAATGTTTAGAGGTAATTATCGATCAAAAATGATCTTGGAAGGATCACATTGGATATACTGTATGTGTGACAACATAGCTATGACTATTGGAATTATATATGCAAAAAAGTAGACGCGCCGTTTTGCCCAAAATCAAAACGGCATACCCAACTCTGAGATGAATTATCATCATCACTACTAATCACTATCACCATTACTATCATCAGCACTGCTATTATTATAGTCACCACTACTACTCTTACCATCATCACTACTACTCTTATCACCACTACTACTGTCATCATCACTATAACTTTCACCATCATCACTACTACTGTCACCATCGTCACTACCATTATCAGTTATCATTACTGTCATCATTATCACTACAACTATAATTATTACTTGTCACCATAATCACTACTACTAGTAGTCACCATCATATCTACTACTGTCATCATCATCACTACCATCATCATCACTATTGTCATTATCATCAATACAACTACAACCCTCATAACTATTATTATAACCGTCATCACTACTATCTCCATCAAATTCATCAATACCACTATACTACCATCACTTCTAATGTCAACTAAACTAACTTTAAAAGGGGAGGCTGAACCTTACACCCCTAATTCACCCTGAATTTCACATTTGTTTTCTTTTTTCTAAAATGCTTCTTTCAACATAGGAGAATAGCATAGGAGGGCAAAAAAAAAAACATATCGCATCCATAACCCTCCCTACCCCCCATTCACCCGCTCCCCACAACCAACCAAATTTTACCCCCTCAGCCCATTTTTTTTTGTTTGTGTTGTTTGTCTAAAAGGCTTCTGTAAACAATAGAGACTATCATATGAGGGCATAAACACCTATATAACATCCCTAGGCCCCCCCCCCCCCCCCTGGCCCCCAATATCATGGATTTATATACAAAACCTTGGGAAATATTCTGTATCTTGGTAGGATACAAGATTTATACATTAGTATCCCATACAACTCAGTTCTCTCTAACAGCTTACTAATAGAAAATGTCTCTGGTAGGAGAAGCTAAGCTATTTTCCCCAAAATTATGCCACTGAAGGTATGTTCTTATACGTTCTGCGATTTCCAGAGATCATATATTGGCAACTCCCAAGTGCCACTACATTTTTGTATATTGCTCTGCTTCGTTCCCCTTCTATACACTATATATAGGACTATATAGCAACGGTATTATGATTAGATAATTGCCGCATCTCTGGTATTTTCCAAGATTCAACATTTTTCATGTCTAATTTTACGCTACCAAAAATATATATATAAATTATATATTTTTTTCAGCACCTTTTATTATTCAATATGGGAAAGCGAGATCACATAGTTGTAGGGGATGCTTGTAGGATACGCCAGAAGAAAATTGCGGGAAATTTGAAAAATGTTCAATGACTAGTGGATTTTTCATATAAGAACATAAGAACATAAGAAAATGGGAGTCTGCAGAAAGCCGATTGGCCTAAGCAAGGCAGATCCCTGTCCCACACAACCCCAAATCAATTACAAAGCCCAATTATAGGCTCAACACTCTAATACCCTGAGGATCATCTTACCAAAACGGTTAGAGATTAACGCAGGATTATGGGGGTCTGCAGAGCGCTGATTGGCCCAACCCGGCTGATCCCCCTTCACACCCAACCCTTCTCTCCATATGCTTATCCAATTTTATCTTAAAGCTCCCTACAGTTTTAGATCCCACTTGGTAGTCCATTCCACCCATCTACAACTCTGTTACCAAACCAATATTTGCCTATATCTTTTCTGAAACTAAATTTATCTAATTTGAAACCATTGGTACGAGTTCTTTCGCTATCACTGAGTTTTAGTACATTTATCATGTCCCCTTTGTTAATCCCACTAACCCACTTGAACACCTCTATCATATCCCCTCTAACTCTGCGTCTCTCTAACGAATGTAAACCTAATTTCTTCAACCTTTCTTCATACGGAAGATTTCTAATATTATGGATAATTTTTGTCATTCTACGCTGTACTCTCTCCAATGAATCTATGTCCATTCTGTAATAAGGACACCAAAATTGGACAGCATAATCCATATGGGGTCTCACTAATGACAAGTAAAGTTTTAAGATAACATCAGCAGTTATGTTACTCACACTCCTAGAGATAAACCCGAGAATCCTGTTTGCCTTATTACGAACGCCTATACACTGTTTTCTAGGCTTCAAATCATTGCTAACAAACACACCTAGATCTTTCTCGCAGTCTGAATTTTCTAATTCTAAATTAGCTAGTTTATATTTAACATTTGTTTGCATCTTCCCTATCTTTAATACCTTGCATTTGTCAATGTTAAACTTCATCTGCCAATTTACTGACCATTCATGTAAGGTATCTAGATCCCTTTGGAGGCACTCTATATCGCTATCTGAATCAATTGATCTCCCCATTTTAGTATCATCTGCGAATTTACTTATCCTACTAGTTATACCTAAATCTAGGTCATTTATGTATATAAGAAACAACAGGGGACCTAATACCGATCCCTGGGGGACACCACTTTTGACTGCTCCCCACTCTGACTTGGTACCATTTATGCTGACTCTCTGTTTCCTACCAATTAGCCATGACCTAATCCATCCCAACAACGCCCCACCTATTCCATGTGCCTCAACCTTTCTCATCAATCTCTCATGAGGGACTCTGTCGAACGCTTTACTGAAATCTAAATGTATAATATCGTATGCCTTGTCATTATCTACTGCTTCATATACCTCTGAGAAAAAACTAAGCAAATTAGTAAGGCAAGAACGTCCCTGAGTGAATCCATGCTGAGAAGAATTGATTAAGTTAAATATTTCTAAGTGGTTTCTCATTTTCCTAGCAATAATTGACTCTAGTAGCTTTCCTATGATTGAAGTGAGACTAATGGGACGGTAATTGGATGCTATTGATTTATCACCTTTTTTTGAAAATCGGAACTACATTTGCAAGCTTCCAAGCTTCTGGAACTATACCTGTTTCTAATGAATTGTTAAAAAGAAATGTTAATGGGTAACTTAACTCATCTCTGCATTCTTTTAGTGCGATAAAATTCGCGCTCGCGCGCGCACGCACATAAAGAGCTGATTTTTTTCAGCGAGTCTTAGTATTTCCATTGGTATTAAGATGGTATAATGCCAGAAACAAAATCTCTTATACAAGGTGAATTGGGGTGTAAGTTTCAGCCTCCCCTTCCCTAGCAAATGCAGAACGAGATGTTTTCGCCCCCAGAACGATGATGTTCTATGTGTGTGCCCTTATGGGGCACACACGCACAGAACACCATCATCATTGCTGAGGGGATGGGGGTAAAAATATATTTTGGACCTAAAATCATAACTATTGCACACATTAACAAAATCTTTGTTGACTGACGTTTGCATTCACCCAACAAATGTTTGTGTGAAATTTGGTGAAAATCCGTCCAACAGTCTAGGAGGAGTTCCGGGACAGCCGGACGACGACGACGACAACATCGACAACGCCACATTTTTTTCCGTGGTACCCACCATACGGGGAGGCGATACCAAACTCTGCTTATGCAGAGTTGATAAAAGATAACCTAACTGTTGTTGCTCTAAAATGTATGTATTATAGTTTAGTATTTATTAGTGGCCCCTCCATCATTGATGATAAGCCTATTAGTATAATAGTCCTCTTTCAAGCACCCGCGGTCAGCGTGTTTGAAAACCCCACCGTAGGGAGAAAGAGTCCTCATCATAAGTGTAATGCTAATTCTCTTATGGAATCGTCTTTATGATTGGGTACTCACTACAAAAAAACTTAGTACAAAATAAAAATTAACTTAAATTTTGTTATATAAAGGCTTTCCAGATCGTGGATGTCTTATGTGGATTCTAGCCCAGACGGTGAATCAAGCGTCGTCATACCTCCTTCTTCTCCCTGCGTCTACCGTGTCCAGACGTGTCTGCCCGGGCTCGGCTTTATTCTTCGTTCTCTCAACTCTAGTGAGTCTTTTGCTCATTTGTATTTTTCATAGTTGTACTAGAATAGGTTTAGACTAGCTAGAACAGGCAGCCCCATTTGGTGTGCCCACAGGAGAGTGTTAAATTAGGGCACTATGTAGCCCCCATTGGGCCCGCGCCTCATGGTATGTTTTGTTTTATTTCTGCGCCTTAGTTTTTGCTACTTAACTGTTAGTTAGGAGGCTACTTTTTCGCAGGATAATGCTTCAGGCCATCGCTATGAGGCAGTTGCATTTACTTTGTTTTTTAGCAGACGCTCTGGTCTAAGAGTTGTCACACGTGGTGTGGAACTTTCCAGGGTCTGTGTCCGCTTATCCCCTTTTCCGAGGGTGCTGTCGCCACTAGTTTCTGTTTTCTTCAGAGGTAAGAGTAATAGATTCATTAAGATGTTTTCTATGAGCCTCGTGGCCAGCCTCATTAGGGGTTTTGTCTTAGTTGGCTAGTAGTGTTATTTTATTGCTTATCATTATACTATTTTAGCCCTAAGATGTTCCTAGTTTTCATGTGTTTTGCATGTCTACTGGGTGTCGGGAGACGTCCTGACTGTTGTGAGGTTTTGGGGATTCTGACTTTCCCACATAAGTCCGGATCCTCATATTCGGTTGGTTTTCCCTCCCGGCGATCTTTCTGTGTATCGACGCCGGAACCTCGCCTCGCAGGCGAGAAGGGTTTTATCAACAACCACAACGCTTCCGGCGATAAAGCAAATTCCTCGGAAGTGATCTCGGCCCGGCCGAACGAACTCGCCTAAAAACCGTTGTTCTTCACGCAACTTTTGACTTTTTAGCGCCCGGCGACACAGTCCAGTGAAAATTAACTATCCCTCGGGGATGTTCTCGGCGATACGATAGTTAATTAACAAGGTTTAAAGAGGCTGGTGACACGGTCACAGGTAAGCAGTTCTGTTGATGAAGACACCTTGAAGGTTGGTTTTCATTCTGGTGCAGCGGAAGATCAGAGTAGCAGTTGGGATACAGCTGCTCTTCCGGCGTATTTGAGGGATTTGATGTGTTACCTCTCGGTTTATCCTTATGAGCGTTGATTCCTGGAAATGTTTATTTCCAGATCACGGCGCATCAGACGCAGCACAAGGCGACAGGCGACGGAGCAGAACCCGGCGGGGGGGGAGTGTTCGTTAACACCATCATGCCTTATGCTAACTTTTGCGCTACTCCCACTTGCTTCCTGACCCCGGTCATTGCACATAAATTCTGTATTAAATGTGTGGAGTGTCTAGATAAGTCAAAGTTCCTCTGGACCTCCCAGAATTGCCCAGTTTATTTGGATCTGTGTGCCGATTGGTTCAGTAAGCGAGACCGGGCGTGCCTGGTGGCACTGGTCGATATTAACCTCTTAAGTGCGCAGGTGGGGTAGTGGCCACCCCTCCCTGTGCGGAGGTATTTTCACTGTTTCCTTCACTCAAATCGTCATCGTACCATAAATATCATTAATACTTATCCATATGCGCCTATTTTACGTTGATTATGAAGATATTAACCTGTTACAACAATAAAACAAGTGGAAACAGCGTTTGGCTGGTCAAAATCGGGAAATGAGAGCGAGAGTTATAGTCATCGAGTGCGAGCCAGCCTGCCAACATCCACCCCTCACGACGTCTGGAGAGACACTGTCGTGTAGTTGTCTCTCTCTCTTTCATTCGCTTGGCAACACATACAAGCACAACCTGCTTATGACTCTCTATTGATAGAACGAAAATATACCGCCGAAATAAGGGAATAACAGAGAAAATAGGTGATAATTGAAGGGGGGGAGGGGGGAAGGAGGGGATGTGGAGGAGTGATATTTGGCATGGCCAAGGGGCAATAATAAAAAAATAAAAAAATTGATACTGGGCTGGTTTAATTTTTTTTGGTTTAGGCCTTGGATTATATACGGGGTTCCGCAGCGCACTGGTACACCTTATATTAGTGGATCCGCACTTGCCGGGTTAAGAACAGCTTCGCCGCCTATGCTAGGGGCGCGGCGAATAAAGATTTAGTCTGTGATGACTCAGACCTTTGGCAACAAATTTTACTTTATTCAACCCCTCTTATTTGTTCATCCTCTAAATCAGATCAACTAGATACTAAGTCATCCCGACTTCTTTCGGATGAGTTAGTCTGGAGTAGTAGTGATGAGTCTAAGAAGGAAACCCCCCCCCCCCCCCCAGTCCGCCGGAAGAGGACTCGTTCTGCTTCGCCAAGGGGCCAGAAGAGATCAAGATCTCCTAAGCAACAGTCCCCACAGTCTTCCAAGCAACCTATTAGTTCTCCCAAGAGAAACAAAGTTAACATGAGTACCACCTACTGTGTCAAGGCAGAGATTCATGTGAGCGCCGACTCGGAGGTGGCGGAGTCGCAGCACTGGCTAACACAAGGGTGCGCATCCTCTTCCGGCTGTCCCTGTCTCTGAAGCGCCGGTCTCTGTCTCTGAAGCGCCGGTCCCTGAGGTGGGTGGTTCTTGGACGGGGACTGTCGGGAAAGATTCGCCTCCCGACATCAGTTCTGAAGGTTTAGGTATAGGCCACGCAAAGCTTCAATTTGTCTTTCCTAGAGCCTCTCTCAATTTACCAAGTCATTACCAAGTCCCCTAAGGTGTTAGAACTTACTGACCATGTTCAAGTGGCGAATGACCATGACACAGTGGGGGAACCTCTGGTAAGTCGACAACTACCAGTTTCTCAGACACACCCACAGCAGATTTCCCCCAAACGACAGACTTTAGATGGTAACCAGGTAGAACCTAGAAGGGAAAGACAACATAAAATCCCGAGGCACAAACTCAGACTGATGTCAGAGTCATTGGCAGTTCCGGACACCACGGAGGGAAGAGACATAATCAAGGTACCTCCAAGTAAAAACCAGAGGAGGTTAGTGGGGAAACCTAAGTCGATGAAAAAATCACACAATAAATATATCACGGTCAAAGATCTAGATGACATATTTCATAGGATTTTAAACACTGTCATGTACCTAAGAAGTCTCGAGATATTCCCATAGCTACGCCTGAAGCTACCCCGACAAGTTTAATTATGCGACCTTTAAGGCCCTGTACACTAGTCTTGCCGAAAGCGCCCTGTTCCCCTAAATATATCACAGGATCGTCCGGCGAGTGGCACTCCAGTACCCGCCTCTATTCCATCTCCCAATATTTGTGGGGGATCCACATGCTTTGTCACCCCCTCTCTCGACCAGCAGTTACAGACCATCGCCTCAGTAACAAAAGTACCGGAGCCGGAGACCTGGTTTCCAGTTCAAGCTAAATTCCCAAGCGCAGCATGCATAACCTTGTCGGGGGAGGTTCCGGTCCCTAGTGAGTGGGTAATTGAGATCAACAGGAGTAAAGAATTCAGAGCTAAAGATGAACAGGGTAATGTGTTACAGGTGCCAATCAAAGCTATACCGGATGTGTGTTATTATGAATACTTTGTATATATGCCTTCAAAGTCAGTACCACCTCCCCCACCTGCACGGTGCTGTCTCGATGGTGCCCGGCCTCATGGCTTACATGGTAATCAATCTCACGTTAAGCAAGAACCGGAGTTGAATACAACACCGGCTCGACAACCGGCTGACAGACCAGGTGTAGTTTGGGGGCAGGTTGGTTTTGGTCCATGGGTGACCTGGGACGTAGAGGCGCAGCAATTTGCTTTAACAGTAATTTCACAACCCTCCCATACAGTTCCTCTATCCAGCCAAGTTGAGTTCACTCTGATGAATCATCAAGCAGGAGGTGTCCCACCCTCCATTTTTTGAATTCCTGATGTCCCCTCAGTTATCACAGAAAGACTTCCAGGACCAGTTCAATATTCCCCCTTTAGCCGATCTCGACAGAGATTTTAAATTGCGAAATAATGCTTGTAGGCTGTTTGCTCAATTTTTGCTGGACCGCCAAACAGCCCAGGCCATCTAGAGACCTGTAGTTCTAAGGCCAATCAGATGCTCTATGAGACAATAGACTTATTCCAGCGCATGGTACTACCACATCCTGTATGATCTTTAGGTGATATACGGAGAGCATTATTGGAGGCGGTACGAGCACGTTAGCACCTGAGAATGTTTATGGTAAGAGGTTTACCGGCCGGCATTGACGCCGGGTCCTCAGATCTCCGGTGCTGACTGCTTTGGTACTACGTCCTGAGACCAGACAAGCTCTGTACTACTTGCGTAACAACTTGCAGCCACCACATTGAATCTGACAAGATAAGCTCATTTAGATCAGGACATGTCAGTCAGGGGGTAAAGTCGACCAACAACAGTCAGCCGTCTAACCATCCCAATAAAATCTAGTCATTGCTCAAAACTTTCTCTCGCCTATCGCAGGCGAGTGGATCCGAGGGTAGTCCTACCGGACAGAACCAGTTAAACTGGTCAGGTCAGGCGGGTTCGGGTCAAGTCCCGGAGAACAAGTGTACAGTGGAAAACGGGAAAACACCAGGCGTGGGGGGGCTCCGGCTACCTCATCACTCCCTAGAAACTTTCTAACTTTTCGAGGCGGAGTCCATCAGCTCGGAACTCTCCACACATAACAGGGTCCTGTTAATCCCATGGTGCCCTGTTCTCGAGTCCAAACTGTCTTCATCACAGTTAGGACCAGCGCCCGACCACAACAGTAACAACACCGTGCTTCAATTCATCATGATTCATCTGTAAGGATGGACACTGTGAAAGTAAGGAGCCCCACACCTCCGCCGCCAGAATGGCGGTCCTCGGTAGGACAGCTATGCACACAAGGCCCGACACACAAGGAGTTCTAAAATAACTCCTTCCGGTGAGGCAGGTCCAGACAGTTACATTCCAGGTAGTCCACCCACTGTGGAGAGAGACACCATGAATAAATCTCCACAAGACCTTAGTCTGCCCCAATTTCATACTATGAGAAGAAATATTCAAACTTAAGAGGGGTGAAACTTAGATGACTGGCTGTTGGTGGCGTAAGTTAAGGAGTCAGTTATAATTTCCATGTCAATTGCAATCCCTTTTCTGGCACCATACCTAAAGTTTCGAAGTCAACAAGGCAGAGTAGCATCTTGACCAACTAAGGCGATTCCGCCGTGAATTACAAATTCTCACCATGAATTACAAACTAGGTCAGGTGAGTAAAGTTGCACTCACGAATACCTCTTCCTACCTGTGGTAAAGGTAGACAGAAACTCTTTCCAAGACCCTCAGTCTAGGGTTTGTTATAACCAGAACCAGCAGGGTCTAGGCCGGAAAGGGTAGCTTCCTAACCAAGTGTAGTTATTATCAGTCACGACCTCCCAACCATTTGGTTCTTCCCTTCATGCCCCCACAGCGGGTTTAAGGTGTAAAGATGACTTTGCGGTCAGATGCTATAACACACAAAGGTCAGCAGGGTCTCTCAGCCTGTTTGTCAAGGACTAGAAAAATATTTTGAGCTATAATTATAGAATCTGGTTTCCTATGTTAATCCCTAACACGGGTCATACATCCCCAACGACATATCCCGACAACGGAGTATCTTTTGAAACCTAGCAGACATTCTCCCTACACGGGTCATACGTCCCCAACGACATATCCCGACAACAGAGTATCTTTTGAAACCTAACAGACATTCTCCCTACCTCCATGGAAGTACCATGGAATTTGAGCACCCGCAAAGGGAGGAGAATGGTTGTGAAGGGCCCACCAGAGCCCCCTCTGCTCGGATCCTGAGGACTACCTCAAAAAGAGGAGTCCACACTCCCCCTATTTTAAAGACAAGCAGCAGACAAGGAGCTCTCTGAGTGTTTATTCCTCTTACCAACGCTCCCCTCAGATATCACGTAGTTACAAACCACGGAAGTATGAGGACGGAGTCACAAACCTCATGAGGTAGGTAGGGCTCCAGCGATTGAAGGACATGCGGTAATCTCTTTAGAGATTATTCCCGGTTTAACTAGGATTGACAGCACGGAGACCCTGCTGACATGGGTGGCTCAATATTAACTTTTATTTGTTAACTGGACAACAAAAATGACATTCATAAGTCATTACTTCCCTTACAAGTTTACCAGACAACCTTTTCGATCTTGAGATCAATCAATGCATCGGGTACCACCAAACAAATTCAGGGGTTTTATTGGTAAAATACTTGAATAGGTTAGGGCACATAAACGCAGGATTCAGTTACGCTTTATATTCACCCCCCCTCCCCCCCCCCCAACCTTTACACCATAATCCGAACCCCCCACACCGGTTGTCGACTTTTCATAACTACACATACCGCCGGGAGAGGACAAAGGGTTCATGAGTGCAAGTTTCTCGTTTGGCTCCTGTCTGACATTAGCTCAATCAGAAAGGTCACTAGCCAAACCCCTGTCACTTCGTGTAGCGCAAGCTTTACCTTGCGTTGTTTCTTAAACTTCATCTAGTAAGTTTTGGGTCTTTATAGTTGAGCTACATGTTACAGGGGACCAAAGATAGCAAGGCTGACACTTTTATTATTTTTAGAAGGACTTAGGCGGGGCACAAGTTCCCAATAACGCTATTGGTATGGCACCAGCGTTTCAGAAGCCTTCACTTTTCAAAATCCTTAGGCCTATTGCCGGCACTATCATCTGCAAGAATTCTTTAGCCCCCTCCTGTTTAGCAAAGGACCTATCGCCGGTGTGGCAAAGGACCTATGGAGATATGTAATGACAATACTTTCTTCACGGTGGAGGGTTGGGGCCTCACAGCCGTGAGAATTAGGACAGGGTAGTTGATGGCAGAGCCCTCGACCCATAGCCCAGCGATAACGTAAATAACACCTAAAAGTTGCCCCAATTTAAGCTGGTTATGAGGCCCCCCCCCCTCCTTCCGGGGAGGCAGTTTGGGGATATGACAGTAGGTTACCCAAAACTGCCTTATGTTTGTTCAGCGGCGGGTCTACTTAGTCATAAGCTACTGAAGGTTAATCTTCAGGGTAAAGAAAAAGGAGGGGGGTGTTCTGGAGAGTTCAGGACCTCGAGACCCTCCGCCGGACTATATGAGTAAAAGCACAAGCTGTGAAACACTGAATAGTTGAGCTGTCTTAACAACGTGCTATATTTATTTTAAATTTATATTTTATAATCACAAGCTGTGAAACCCGAGCTGTCTGAACAGCGTGCTAATTTAATTTTAATTTTATGAATATTTATCATAGTTGCAACTATAGATGATTTAATAGGAATTGTACAATAATATGACGTGCAATTTCAGTAGGGTCAAGTATTAAGATAATTTCAATCTAGAAGTGCCCAGTATGATGTTCAAGAGAATCTAATTGAATCTCGATGTGATATTCTGTTCCTTTTTTGTACCTGCATGGTCTTTTTATAAGCAGATCTTCTTTGAAGTAACGCACTGCTTTCTTTCCAAGTTTGTTTTTGTTTTATTGCATGTAAGCAATAAAGAATTAAGTTTTGTTATATGGATCTTTTTCTCTGCCTTTAGGCATGTGTTGGTGGTGATATTGTCACAAATGTCCCCCTCCAGTCTTGAGATATCAGGCATATCGTCAATGATGGAGGGGCCACTAATAATGTATAGGTTTGAGTCCCAGAGGGAAGAATGAAAACCTAATATATAGTAGTGGCCCCGAAATCATTGACGATGTAGGTCCATCCACTTCCCATTCGTTTGATGTATTAAGTTTAGTCTTGATATATCATTGAAGGAGGTATGGCGACGCTTGGTTCACCGTCTGGGCTAGAATCCACATAAGACATCCACGATCTGGAAAGCCTTAATATAACAAAATTTAAGTTAATATTATTTTTTTATTTTTTACAAAGTTTTTTCGTAGTGAGTACCCAATCATAAAGACGATTCCATAAGAAAATTAGCGTTAAACTTATGATGAGGACTCTTTCTCCCTGCGGCGGGGTTTTCAAACACGCTGACTGCGGGTGCTTGAAAGAGGACTATTATACTATTATATCGTCAATGATTTCGGGGCCACTACTAAATATTAGGTTCATCCTTCCCTTCGGGACTCAAACCTATAATATCCCTATATGCAATACTGTAACTGGCTTGGGGCTCATCAGCGAAATCCAACTTGCAACCACTGCTTCTCCTTCAACAAAAGAAAAGAAAAAGAAAAAAGCATAATATAGGGACCACACTGACATATTATTTTCTGAACATGGCATCTTAAATATCCATGATATTTTCAAATTGGAAGCAGTTACATTTGTACACAATCACATAAATATCCCATATGTTATAGGAATCCAAAGCATATCTAATGTTCATTCCCGAAATTTAAGAAGCAGCAGTTTGTTAAGACCTCCCAGACCACGTACAGAAACGCATACAAGATTTGAAACCTATTCCTGTGTACTTTTGTGGAATTAATTACCTGATCAACTTAAGTGTGTTAATAACAAAGTTACGTTTAAACAAAAAAAGATTTGTTTTGTTATAAACACTCAATGATCTAATTCCTTGAATCAGAGAATAATAGATATAACGATTAGGTACTATTCTGATTTATTGACATATTACTGGTTTTTAGTTAATGTAGAACATAACCTAGTAGCTGCCGTATGTTTGGTGTCCACCTATAATAGTATATGTTATTATAATTGTAATTGAGCTCAGAACAAAAAATCCCATTTCATGATCTCAGCCTTCAATGTTTACATTTTTGTTTTTATGTTGATATAAATCTGCATTCAGTTCTGTAATTTATTGAATCTATCTATCTATCTATTGCCTGACGCCGCGATCCCCGAAGGGGTGGCCACGAACGAACCGCCCCCATGCACCTCTGTCCTCAGTCAGTCGACGCCCCTCCCCCCAACCAGCACCGCCTTCGTTCATGTACTTCCTCACTCCATCCTTCCACCTCTCATTCGGTCTACCTCTCCCTCTCTGTCCCTCCACCTCGCTCTCGTACATTAGTCATTCTCTCGCTTTCCATACGTTCCATATGGCCGAACCATCTCAAATAGTTCCTTTTCACACTTTCCAGCACATCTACCTCCACACCACACCTCCTTCTTACTTCCTCATTAGTCTGTCTATCCCTCCATGCAACACCGCACGCACTCCTTAAGTAATTAATTTCCACTGCTCTCACTCTTGGTCTGAGTCTCTCAACCAACGTCCATGCTTCGCTTCCGTAAGTCAGTGTCGGCATTAACACATTTATTGAATTTATTGAATAAGGCGAATAAACATTTTGACTGACTTTTGAGTTTAGGAATTTGAGATTTGTAACAGACTCTATCGAAGGCTTTCGATATGTCTAGCGCAATAGAGAGTGTCACACCGAAGTCCCAAAAGGAGGATGACCAAGAGTTAGTAAGGTAAAGAAGAAATTTACCAGTAGAGCGGAGCCTTAACCTCTAAGCTGCGCAGCCCCTGTAGTATATATACACCATACCCCTGTGTGCAGGTATTTCGATGCCTTCCTCACTAAAATCGTTAATTTACCATAAATATAATTAATACTTATCCATATGCGCCTATTTTACGTTTAATATGAAGATAGTAACCTGTAACAACAATAAAACAAGTGGGAATAGTGTTTGTATGGTCAAAATCGCGAATAAATATGGAGCGGCCCATTCATGAAATGTGGAGCAGAGTGAGGCAACCCCACCTCTTGCGAGCTCTAGAGCATGACTGAGACTCTCACCCCACCCTGTACCTTACCTAACACACTCGCTACTCACATAACCACATCCTGCAACCGGCTTGCAGATGTTAGCACGAAAATATACCAATGAATAAGGAAATAACAGGGAAAATAGGTGATAATTGAAGGGGTGGGGGAAAGGAGGGGACTTTGACAGATGTAGAGACATGATTTGAGGTATGGAGGAAAAAAAACATGTTTTAAGTGCTACTGGGGCCTTTTAAAAGTTTTTTTTTTTAGGCCTAGGATCTTAACTCCTTCAGACATATATGACGCTACCGCGTCATATGGCCGAGTGCGCCAAAAACTCATATGACGCTAGTGCGTCATATGGACTTATCTTCATGGCTCGCTAATAAGTTATATGACGCTCTAGCGTCATATGGAGCTCAGTAAGTCCGATAAGTTAGCTTACGATAAAACCGTTGGTGGCAACCTCAGCCACCTCCGATAATTATAACGGCCGCAGTGTTGTTGTGAGTGTAGTGCGAGGTGGTGGCAAGGATACCGGGCTCCCGCCTCCGTAGACTTACTGGAACATAATATGTCTGAAGGAGTTAAGAGTCTCCCCGCAGCTGCCGGGTTAAGGAAACTATACGGGTGATCTGAAAGTAGATTATGGGAAGATCAAATTAATGCTTGAGAAATTATGAATTGAGAATAGCTTCAACAACATAAGAGATGCAAGAATTGAGAGAAATTGGACGATAGTTGGAGGTTGAGAGCGGTCACCCTTCTTTGTGGCAGGTTGAATGAGAACAAACTTACAGCAAGAGGAAAGACTTTAGAGGAAGGACAGAGACGGAAGAGTTTGCCTAGGCAGGGAGTCATCACGGAAGATTTTTTTTTAGTACAACAGGAACACCATCTGGTTTGTACGCTTTCTTAGTATTAAGCCCAGAGAGAGGGCAGAATGTACATCCATAGAAGAGATTGTGATATTAGGCAGAAGTTAGAGAGAGAGGGGCAAAGAGTTATGCTTTGTCTAGACAAGTACTCCTCAACAGCGCAGACATTCTGTTTTTCAATATTCGTTTATTCTTGGAACCACCTATTAATGGAATTAACTTCTACAGAGTAACATTTCAACACTATTCAATAAACAACAATGTAGATTCAATTTACACCACTTGCCCATGAATACAGGACGCCATTAGGATATAGATTGTTTTTTTATTTGATTCTTCCTATTTGTGTTCCCTATTTGTTCATGCTATAAAATATATTATCAATGTTATTGATAATATTTAATGTTATTCAGAGCTGACCTGAGTGTTTATTAACTCATTCATATCTTAAATATAATGGTCTACTTACCTGGTGTAATAGTTGTGGTGGTGGTAGTTGTTGTGGTGGTAGTTGTTGTGGTAGTTGTCGTTGTGGGAGTTGTTGGGGTAGTAGTTGTTGTAGAGGTGATACTTGTGGTTGTGGGAGTTGTTGTGGTGGTAGTTGTGATTGTAGGAGTTGCTGTGGTGGTAGTAGTTGTTGAGCTTGTGGGAGTTGTTGTGGTGGTAGTTGTGGGAGTTGTTGTGGTGGTAGTATTTGTTGTGGTTGTGGTAGTTGCTGTGGTGGTAGTAGTTGTTGTGGGAGTTGGTGTGGTGGTAGTTGTGATTGTAGGAGTTGCTGTGGTGGTAGTAGTTGTTGTGCTTGTGGGAGTTGTTGTGGTGGTAGTTGTGGTTGTGGGAGTTGTTGTGGTGGTAGTATTTGTTGTGGTTGTGGGAGTTGCTGTGGTGGTAGTAGTTGTTGTGGTTGGGGGAGTTGGTGTGGTGGTGGTAGTTGTTGTGGTTGTGGGAGTTGTTGTGGTGGTAGTTGTTGTGGTGGATGTCGGGGGTGGTGTTGGTGACCGCATTGGTTGTGGTGTTGACGTAGGTGGTACAACTGTAAAATATTAGGAGATATATAATAAAACACTTATAAACGTTAAGGTTTTAGTATAGCTAGCAAATCAGTTGAGATATATTAGACACTCTACTGTATGTGAAACGTTATCAATAAATTAGTCTTCCTCATATGGTGTTTATATTCACATTGTTCATTACCATGTTTTTATTTTGTCTTTTCTATGTGAATGAGGGAGACAAAAGGCAGAAATGCCTGTAGCGAGTGCCTCCCCCAGAGTTGAAAGAGTGGCAGGGCCAGAATCAAGGAACGTTCGAGCCAAAATGCTTGGACACACGGAGTTTGAAGCAATTTAAGTCATAGGAAGAGGGAAAGACTGATTCTGGGAGAGAGTTCCAGAGCTCAGCTGTTGAATAGATGAAAGACTGAGTAACGTTTCACTCTTGGGTTGGAGAGTCGCACAGAGTAGTGCTGGAATTGTGTTGCAAGACGGATGCTACATACCCTACGAAGAGGAGGTGGTATACACTGGGAGAGCTCTGAGGAATACTGATTATTGTAGTAGCGATAGAATAGCGAGAGATTACAGAGAGTTGGTGAGTGGACGGGAGTTAATGATACATGAGGCCTTCCTTTCTACTTTGTCTAGGAGTGTGTCTAGTGTGAGAGGATCCACCCCACAAATGTGAACAATATTCAATACAAGGACGCACTGTGCCCCTGTATAGAGCAAGAAGCTGTGCCGGGGTAAAGAACCCCTTGAGGCAGTTGAGCACACCTAGCTTCTGGGAGGCTGCCCTAGCAAGACTGGTAATATGGCCCTTCCAAGTGAGATCAAAAGAAAAAGAGACACCAAGAATATTGAGAGAAGATTGGCTAGCATTGGATTAATGTTATATGGAGTTAGCCGCATTGGCTTTGATTTTATTCTGATTGTTATTAGAAGAATTAGAGAGAATCTGTGGAAGTCCAACCATTACTCGGGATAAACTTTTCCATTTTGATTGCTAAAGGTGCTTCCCAAACTCCATGAAATTGTCTAATGTTAGCCAGCACCAAAGCAGAATGACGTGAAATTCTATTGACAGAGCTAATATGGTTTTATTTCTAAATGAGAACAAATATTCATTTATTATCACTAGATGGACAGTCTTATTAGGAAGAAATCATGTATTTATGGTACAATATATAAAACTAGGTTACGTTATGTTCTGCTTTGGTTATGTTAGACTAAACTAGATCAAATTTGTTTAGATGGTGGTAACATATATTAAACTAAGTAAAGTTAGGGCAGACTATGTTAGGTTAGGTAATTATAGTTAAGGTTAGGTTAGGTGTGGTGAAGCGGTCTTGCTACTAGAGAGGTAATCTTCAAGTCCTGGGTTCAAATCCTGATGTGACAATGGGAAGATGGGATGGAATTGTTGCTGTATTTAATTCCAGTGCTGTACCACAAATCCCATCATCTCACTATAACAACACCCTAGCTGTTTCCAATACATTATATTTTATGAATATTCTCATATTCAAAATATGCTAAAGGGGTCAATAATTCAATAATTCTTCAGTGACAAGCAGCTAGCCAATATTTACAAAGTTCATGTACGTTCACAATATAGGTTTGAGTCCCAGAGGGAAGAATGAAAACCTAATATTTAGTAGTGGCCCCAAAATCATTGACGATATGCCTATTAAATAATAGCTCTCTTCCAAACATCCGCAGTCAGCCTGTTTGAAACACCCGCCGCAGGGGAAAGAGTACTAACATCATAAGTGCAACGCTAATTCTCTTATGGAATCGTCTTTATGATTGGGTACTCACTACGAAAACACTTGTTAAAAAAATAAAAAGGAAAACTTAACTTAAGAATTGTTATAATAAAGCTTTCCAACTCGTGGATGTCTTTTGTGGATTCTATCCGAGACGCTGAACCAGGCAACGCCATTCCTCCTTCAATGATATATCAAGATTAAACATCAACGAATGGGAAGGGGATGGAAGGGAGGGCCCTATATCGTCAATTATTTTGGGGCCACTACTAAATATTAGGTTTTCATTCTTCCCTCCGGGACTCAAACCTATAATTTATAAGTGGCCCCTCCATCATTGACGATATGCCTGATATCTCAAGACTGGAGGGGGACATTCGTGACACTATCTGAACCACTAATAAACCAATAAAGGTAGAGAAAAAAACACCATATAACAATCTTAAATTTAGTGTGTACATACAATATTTTGATAAAATGGAAAGAAAAGCAGTGCGTTGCTTCGAAGAAGTTCTGCTTATAAGTAATCCATACAGGTACATATGTTAAAGAATATCACATTGAGATTCAATAACAAATTATTTTCCAAGAATGTATTTTATTCTTGTCCAAACATTTAAAGGAACAAATAAATAGTTTGATCATATATTTTGTCCTTAAAATTAATCTGTACATATTCCATATTTTGTACAACTTGTATTTAATATCCTATAGTGCAACTATTACAGATATCTTACAATTTTTTTTTTTTTTAACTGTATAACCAGTTCGACTTATCAAGTATCACAGCTCGTGAACTTATCACATAGTCCGGCGGAGGGTCTAGGGGTCTTTGGCTCTCCAGCACCCCGCCCCCCCCCCCCCCCCCCCTCCTTTCCTCCATTAAGATTACTCTTAAACTTAGTAGCACACAGACCAACTAGACCCGCTGGCGCAAGGCCACACAGGTGAATTTTGTGTTTATCCAAAGCCACAGATAGGTATTATAGCGTGTCAGGAAAGTATGATTGGAAGCCCACAACTTAGTGTTGGCTGTCATCAATGGAATAATTATGCAAGAAACGTAACGAAACTGCCCATTTCCTGATGTCGTGGGCCTTTCCCACTACACCAGGGTTACTTTCACGAATTACATCTACGAGTAAAGAAGCCAATTGTCTTCTCGTGACGCGCTTACCCGCACCATTGACCCATAAGGCTCCCTGCTGTTGGGGCCGTGACACCCTCAGAAACTTTATTAAAGCCTGAACCGGGCATAATATATGGTGTGTGTCCCCGGGCTTGAGCGCCGGGACTATAAATTCAGAAAAAACATGCTCGCTATGTTCGTTCTTAGCAATAAAATTGGGAGATGGAGCAATTTGTACATTCACATTGAGTCTCCCGAACCTGAGGCAATTAGGTTCGTTGCTTATCGCCGCCAGCTCAGACACCCTGTGTTATGTATTGCCTTAATTAAAACTAATTGCTGGTGGGATAGAGTTAACTAATTATTAGTGGGTATATGTGACTATTTATTTGTACATAGGAAGGCCTTTAGGAAGTAAACTAACTTCGGGGAACATACTTTGTGTTCAGAGTGTACTGTAGCCTACTTGCCAGACATCTTTTGCCGCAGGCCATAAAAGCCGGCAGATTGTGGCGCCAAGCGCACACGTTACCTTGTTTAAGCATATCTCTGGCAGACGTATGATTAGTCTTTATATAATTCGTGATTTAATGTTTTACTCTTCATTTATATATTTTAATGAAGTATTCTATATAATTATTAGATGAGTTAAGTTGTTTGATTGGAGAGCGAGTAGTTGTATTTTAGTCCAGTACGATAACTTTACTGACCATGCAAGGACTCGATAGAATATAGGATTTGAGAAACGTCAGTTCTCCTCACGCCTCTGCTTCGCCAAGACCTCACCATGGGTCATCCTGAGTTTGTCCTGCCTTGTATAACTATCTCTCTAGTCTATAGATAAGTATTATTATTTTGTATTGTATGATTATGTTGTATTTTGTGAATGTAAGAATTGATGTATAAAGTGTAATTTATATGTAAATAATATCCATACTTTTAAATTATCTTTTCATCCATACCTACCTTATTTATTTTCATGTAGTATCTTTCACTTTCAAATAAACTTAAAGATTTAAATACCTTAGATATTTTTGTGATTCCTTACATATAAATCCTAAAGGATTTACAAAAGCATAAATTATTCTACTGACATTTAATTAACGTAAACTTAATAATATCAATTATATGATTCTGATTGACTTGTTGTATAGCAATAGGGTAATAATAATAATAATAATAATAATAATAATAATAGTTCTTAAAGCTAGCACATGCTAAGCTAGCTAAGGATAGCTCAATAAGGCCGATTAGGCGTATTTCCATTGGGGTCCTGTACTACTATCCCATCCCTTTGCTCATGAGGGATGGTAACGACTCCGTGCTTGTGAAAAATCTTTAATGCGCCGAGCGTGGGCGCGAACCCGGGCCTTCTGGGTGGAAGTCCGAGACGCTAGTCACTACACCAAGCGAGCCGCTTGGTAATATAATAATAGGGTTTCGCTGGAGGATAATATTAACTATGCAGTCTAGTTTTGGGTGGTTAACTTCCATTCTTAATAATACCACAGTGATAAGTTGTGTTGCCTTTTCATTAGAGTTAATAATTTATTCATGGTGTTGTGGGTTTTAGCCCTAGTCCGTAACACCTGTTTCCTGTGGCCAAAGCCATAAGGAACAAAGCCTTCTATAACAGTGAGTCAAAATCTGGCGCATGATTATACTTGCACGAATGAAGCAAAGACAATGCTTTGTCAAGTGACCAGGTAGGCATGAGCTGAGTGGGCGAAGCTTGAAACATGCCCTCATGAACCCTTTCCCCTCCACCTGCGGTATAGATAGCCCTGTTAAGTCATGAAAGGGAATTCTGATAGCAGACAAATGATGCTTCAGGCGTTTTTGTTCAAGAGCATTGCAACGTCCCAAAGCTGCTCGTCGGTGAAGCTTTTTCTTTAGCAATATAAGGGGACTTCACTCTAACATCAATTCTGTACATCAATTTCTTCAAGCAGAATCCCCTACTCTCCTTTTTTTGACAGAGACGCAAGTAACATCCACATCTGACACGTCTAGATTTAATTTTCCAGGTTATCAACTGCTCCAAAATTTCAGACCTAAAGGCGGTGTATGTTGCTTCGCAAAATCTGAAAACGTGAGTTGCAGTTGGGATGTGTGTACATGCTTAGATTGATATGCAGGATTCGAAGTTGCATAATAAATCGTAGGCAGTGTCCACCAACCTTTAACTGTCTTCGTGGTGCGATGTATAAGGTGTTGATTTTCGGTGTGAGCATCCTGGGTTCGAGTCCACGGACTGCCACATGTGTTTGTACATTCCATTAATCGATTTTAGGAGTATTGTTGGTTGTTGGAAGGAACATAATAATTGATATTGGTTCAGGAGTAATTTATCGAGAGGACTTCCCTAAGTGGTTAAGGCCCATTAATTGCTCTTTCCATTCACATATGCATAGCCTACGTGAGTTGCAGTTGGGATGTGTGTACATGCTTAGATTGATATGCAGGATTCGAAGTTGCATAATAAATCGTAGGCAGTGTCCACCAACCTTTAACTGTCTTCGTGGTGCGATGTATAAGGTGTTGATTTTCGGTGTGAGCATCCTGGGTTCGAGTCCACGGACTGCCACATGTGTTTGTACATTCCATTAATCGATTTTAGGAGTATTGTTGGTTGTTGGAAGGAACATAATAATTGCCCTGGAGGAGGTTACTAATTTCAAGTGTCCCTATTTTGATTATTCTATATACAAATTAATTTCTGCTGGTAAATTTAAATACATTATATGTTGCATCTACCGTTCCCCAAATACTCCTCCAGAGCAAAGTCTTTTTGATTCTCTGTCCTAACAATTCAGTGTCTTCAACTTAAATGCTTCTTCTGAAATCACTGTGTTGGGTGATTTTAATGTCCATAATGTTGAATGGCTCACTCATTCAGCCAGGACTGATGATGCTGGTCTTGAATGTGAGCTATTTGCAGACTCATTTAATCTCACTCAACTAGTCAACCAACCTAATACCAGATACCTGTACCAGATAATCCTAATCATAATTCCCACCTACTGGACTTATTTTTAACAACCAATTCAGAAAATTATGATGTTACAGTGAGGTCCCCGCTTGGATCTTCTGATCACTGTCTGATACAGGCCACCTGTCTATCACCTACCACACCTTCCCACTCTGAACCTGTTTTGGTGACTAAATGGCATTACGATAGGGCAGACTGGGAGGGTCTTCAAGGTTTCTTTATTGATATTCCCTGGACCTCTTTCTTTTCTAATGATGCACACACCACCTTGAGCCACATACAAGATTTAGTAAAAATTGGAATGGAAACTTTTATTCCTCATCAAAAGTACAGTAAAAGATCTAATTCACCTAAATGGTTTGACCATAATTGTGCTAGAGTAACTGAACAAAAAGCAATAGCCTACAATGCATACACAAGATCAAAAACACATGAAGCCTTTAATTACTGTAGAAACATCAGAAATCATGCCAAAACTGTATTAAACCTAACTAAATCAAACTTTCTCCACGAGCAGGCAAATAAACTTCTAAATAATCCAAATGATAACACAATATTTTGGTCTACTCTTAACTCATTCAAATCCAACTTCACTACTGCTTCATCCATTCCACCATTAAAATCTCCGAATGGCAATCTTGTAAGTGACCCACGAGGTAAAGCTAACCTTCTTGCGGATATTTTCTCCACCAACTCAACCTTAGATGAAATAGATCAAGATGTGCCTGTACTTAATTTAAAGCGCCTGAAATTCCCTCACTTAAGATCCACACCAGACATGTCAAAACTATTTTGAAGAATCTCTCAGTAGATAAGGTCCTGGTCCAGATGAAATTCCTCCAATAGTACTTAAGAATTGCTCCTTGGTGCTCGCTCCTGTATTGGCAAAAAAATTCCGTCTGTGTACTCATGCCTCATGCTTCCCAGTACCCTGGAAAGAAGCAAACATCCATCCAGTTCCTAAAAAAGGTGCCTCTTCAGATCCATCAAACTACAGACCAATAGCTATAACTTCCACTCTTGGTAAAGTCTTTGAAATTATATTCAATAATCACATAATTAAGCATCTTGAGGCAATATGGTTTTAGACTATGTCGATCAACTGCAGACATTCTTTGCCTTTCGCATCAAATCAACCAAGCTACAGACCAACATGGTGAAACACATACAATAGCACTGGATATATCAAAGGCATTTGATAGAGTCTGGCATCAATCCTTATTGTCGAAGATGTCACACTACGGCCTAGCATCATTAGTTCCACTAATTTCTTCTTATCTTCATAACAGAAAAATACGTGTAATGGTAGATGGCCTTTATTCTCAATTTTACTCAATAAATGCTGGTGTTCCCCAGGGATCAGTTTTGGCCCCAACTCTGTTCCTCATTCATATCAATTATCTCATATCTACCACTCATAATCCAATACATTCCTACGCAGATGACTCAACACTCCACAGTTCCTTCACATTTACCAATTCTTTCACCCAACCCAATCTTATAAATTCAAAAATAAACACTGCAATTTCTCTGAACCAGGACCTTTCTTGAATTAATGAATGGGGACAAAAGAATCTAGTTTCCTTTAATGCACAGAAAACCAAGTACATTCAATTTTCTAACTGACAGAATCTCACTGACACCCATATATTTTTTAATGATGTAAATATTCCCACTTCCCCTAGTATTGACATTCTCGGTGTAACATTAACTACTAACTTGAGCTAGACACATTATGTTAGAAGCATTGCTAAGAATGCCTCTAAAAGACTGGGACTCCTGTACAGAGTTCGAGAATTCTTCACTGACGAGCAGTTGGCCGTAATATATAAAAGTCATGTGCGTTCTCAGATGGATTACTGTTCACCTCTGTGGAGTGGAAGTGGAGTGCTTGCACTGAGGCAGTTGGACAAAATTCAAAATAAAGCTATTAGATTAATCAATAACCCTGTAATCACACAGGACCTTCCTACATTATCCATACGAAGAAACGTTGCATCCCTTGCATTATTCTACAGATATTTTCACAGCAATTGTTCCGAGGAACTTGCTTCAATTGTGCCGCCTCTCCACATCTATCCCCGTAGAACTAGGGCAGCTGAGAGCGCCCATGAATTTACACTTTCTCCTCCACAATGCAGAACTTCTGCTTATCAAAATTCATGTATCCCTAGAACTACTACTCTTTGGAATTCACTTCCTTCGAGTTGCTTTCCACAAACTTACAATCTACAAAAGTTTAAATCCAGTTGTTACAAACATTTTATGAATGGAGGATGCCTTTAGGCACATGGACCTTTTTGTTTTATCTGTGTTTTTCCTTCCTCCGTTCATTGTCTCTTAAACAAAATAAATAAAAAAATAAATAAATAGTCCAAATACTTTAATACCAAAGCTACTGATGCGTCAGTTTGCATCGTTTCTACTATCCAGGTTGTAAAAGACTTCCAATGTGATTGATATTGACGCCTGGTAGAAAGAGTATACTGATTTAGAAATTTATTAGTGACTCACTCTCCATAGGAGTTAACCATTTGGCATTTTGAATGTCCAAAAGGCAAAAGTCAGCGAGGTCTATAGGTTGCCAATTGTCTCCAAGTGGAAGTACGGGAGTGGGAGTGACACCGGGTACTCGCACCACATTTTCAATTGGTGGTACCACACCTGAGCCAGCCATAGAGGCGCGAGCATCGAGACTAAGCTCCGGTAACCCTGTAGTTTGTGAACTACCCGACACATGAGTGAAGCGTCTGGAGGCGGAAATAGATAGGTGGAAGTCCATCTGTTCCAGTCCTCTAACAACGCGTCGGGACCCCCCACCAAAGTCATGTCCCGGCGGGTTAGGTAGAAAGGAAGCCTGTGGTTTTCCTTGGACGCGAAAAGATCCACTTGTGGACGGTATGGCTCGGCAATCATCTGGTTGAAGATGTTTTGCTTGATAGCCCATTCTACTTTGGTGCTCTGTCGCCAGGACAGAGCATCTGCCCAGACGTGCGCTACGCCTGGGAGGTATGATGCATGAAGATGATTGTTCAGCTCTTCAGCCAGAACAAAGATTTCTTCTGACAACTCTAGTAATTTCAGAGACCTCATTGACCCTTGCTTCTCAGGATACCGCATTCAAAATTGTCCATTCAAAACGCTATTGATTTCCCCTGCAAGGAGGAGCCGTGGTTTTGAAGGAAAATTAAAGGGACTAAGTGCTCTTGCTTGTTGATATGAAAATTCTCGGTTTTGGACCAAAGACCTTGACCCTGATGGCCTAGGCTCGACTGATAACCCCAGCCTGAAGCATATGTGTCTACCCATACCGTAAGTGGGGGAGACGCCCACGTCATTATTGAGTGCAAAGTTTCTCTCCTCGCCCAGACCGACAGTAAGTGGTAATTAATGGAGGAATTTTCCACAACTTTCCCGCCGGCAACAGCGGGAAATGTTTGTTTCCTTCTGTCACATCCCTCGCCACTGTGAAGCTTCGAGAGTTTCTGCTGTGCTCGACCCCTTTCGACTCTCTATAGCTCGGCACTCTGAGTTGTTTTGTTGTGCCAGCCAGGGTCGACTATGACGTCTCAGTTGAGTGCGTCAATTGATTCATTTTGTATATTATTTAATGTTCTTAATAATAGATGGCGCTGTACTTGCCAATCTTCTGTTTTCTAGTTACCTTTCTATACGTGTATAAGGGGTTCAGGCTGTGACGGAGGGTGTTGTAATTCCTCTTTAATTCATATGCAATCAGTATATACTCAACCAGCGTCTTGGATATATCGGCTCCTGGAGATTTGTGTGGAGGTATTATCCTGTATTGTGTGCTACTAAATACCGCTAGCTGTGCTGATAACCAGGGAGTAGTGTCTTGTCTGTCATAGCCTGATTCCTATTATTACGTGTGTCATTAGTTTACATTAGTATATAAGGTTCTTTTCTTTTTCCTTTATTTTTGTTTGTTTGTTCATAGAGATAAATTATTATAATTTATATATTAATATTCATATAAATATATTATTTTCCTTTTTAATCTAGTTACTTGCAATTCTGTATATAATATAGACTCCTTTATTTAATTAATTATATATATATATATATATATATATATATTAAAATTATCTTGATTTTTCTTAACCATCATATGTGCATTAGTTTGGTACAAAGGGGTTAGTGGTGTGGTCAAGTTTATAAGATCAAAGTGGCTTATGATATAATAACTTACATAAATAAACTGCTATATAAACTATAACTACCATCTCTAAAATAGACTACTGAGTCTTGGCATAAGTCTGTTAAACAGACTATTACTCTCCTCACTGAATTCACTTCTAATCTATTCAGTCTAGTGTGACAATTTGGGAGTTACCATACCCGTAGTGCTTACCAGGCCTAATTAAAACTCCTCATAACTTCCGGGTTGTAACACCTTCCAAGATTAATCTCTTTACTTTCATTTGACCCAACCTTACAGTTAGTTGAATCCAATTGAGAGAGCCGACCAGGGATTCCCATTTCCTTCTTGTGGTAGTCAGACTGTGGAGAAACAAAAACAATTTCTTTCGAAATCTGTTGCGGTTGTCCACACTCTGACTGAGAGTAAGATGGCCTGTGTCCCAGACCAGCCCTATCCACTGAATTACCCGTGTGGGAACAAGCTGCGACTTTGCCAAGTTGACCTTGAACCCTAGGGATTGTACATGGTTTAGAATTTGATTGACATGGATTTTGCATAGACTCTCTGACTCCGCCACCACCAGCCAGTCGTCTAGGTACCACAACACCTTGATTCCCTGATTTAACATCGGCATGCGGGCCTGCCGGACTAATTTTGTTAATATTCTCGGTGCAAGGTGCAATCCGAATGACATTCTATGAAAGACATAAGTCTCTTGCCTGATCCTCAAGGCGAGGATTTTTTGGAACCTTTTGTTTACCAGGACGTGCCAATAGGCTTCTGTCAGGTCTAACGAGCGCATCCAACCTTGCGGCGGAAGTGTTAGCCTGATGTGATTCACAGTGAGCATCCTGAATGATGTGTTGTAAATGTGTCGATTCAAACAAGACAGGTCTAAGACAGCTCTCATCTGAATACTGTCCCTCTTCGGTACGAGAAATAGGCTGGACGTGAAAACAGGGCAAGTTGGATTGACCGGGACAATGATACGCTTGGTGATCATTTCCTGGACTAGTGACTCCACCTCTAAAGATACATGATTGACTTCTAGAGTTTGACGTAAGCGAGGTCGCCGGAGCCGCCGCCAGGTGATGCCCTTGCGTACCACTGTCCTTGCCCAAGTTCGCCGGGGCCAAGCCCGGTGACACGCCTGAAATGAACCAGTTACTTGACTGGGACTGTCCGGTGGAACTACCCTCGGATCCATCCCGTCCTCGATAGGCCCCGGGAGTGAGAGAGTTTGTACTGTTACTAGTTTGTTTATGGTGGTGGGGTCGGATTAGACGGCTGAATGGTTTTGGCAGAAGTCGATCCCTGACCTGATCTGTGTTGTAATTTATTCTTATACCACTTCCCTGACTGTTTTCCCTGTTTAGGCTTGAGCTGAGTACTTCCCTGTGCTGGGGGAGACTTTGGGCCTAGTGGGTCTAAGTCCTGAAAGGGCTTAGACCCACTAGGCTGGGACTTCACGCTGCTCTTAAGCTTGGAGTACGGTTTTGGAAACTTGAAGTGATCCTTCCTAGCCTGGGAAGTACTCAGCTGCATGCTGTCTACCATATTGTATACAGCCTTCCAAGTATCAGGGCAAAGTAAAGAAGATGTTAACACAGGTGAAAGAACTACCAGACGGCCAATGTCGTCCGATAACTTTTTCACCATATAGACTCTCAGGTCTGACGTGCACGGACAGCCTTCAACAAGGCTATCCTTACGTCCCCCAAAGATTGGATAAAGTTCTGTAAAAGAAGCCTCTGGGATAACTCTGTGGCCTTCCTAACATCATGGTCAATAATAGCAGCAATAGTTCTCGTGAGGGACTGGGCTATTTGGCAACTTAGAGTATAAATTGGGAAAGAGTCTGAATGCTTTGTTTCTCAACTTAAAATCTCTATCCAGATGTGCCGAAGGAGGAGTTGAAAAGGACTCCTGCAGATCCCATAGAGCCAACTTTGAGGTGGAAAGGAACTCAAATATAGCAGGTGGCACACCTCCGGCTTGATTGATCGGTAATGAAAACCAAATGTGATTATCTTGAAGAATTTGGTGGGAAGATTTAGAAGTTATTGTTGCAGCAAACTGTTGCGCATCAATCTCCCAGTCCACCCACGGACCCAGACCTACCTGCCCCACTTGCAGGACTGGATTACTGGACTGTTCAAGCACTGGGGTTGTATCCAACTCAGGCGTTAGCGTTTTGAGGACTTTAATGTCATTCACGCCATCAGTCTTAGTCCAGTCAGCAAAATGTCGTGCAGATGAGGCCGGAGGTAATGCTGGAGTGGGGGAATACACGAAAAACTCATGGTAATAAACATTGGGAATGGCCTTGACCGTTACGTCTAAAATCTGACCTTGTTTATCGTTTGCCCGTAACTTTTTACCCATATTTATCTGTATTACACACTCACTAGGGACTGGGATCTACCCCGATATGGTTGTTTGTGCCACAGCTTGATTTCTGCCGTTACATTGATCCATGAACAATCGGGCCCATATAAGAGAGGCATAGGGCCTCTCTTGTGGGAAACTTTGTCTAAAGGAGGGGGAGTAATATCTGTGATGACACGCACATTGGTGGTAGTTAAAGCGCCGGGCACTGTAGTGCCGCTCGCCGAGGCAGTTACACGAGTTACGTTAGTGGGGAGAAGTGACACATTGAATGGAACAACAACTCTGGCTGGCTCTAACGGCCGCACAACTGAACCAATCGGAGGAGCTCCCGGCATAGCCGTGGGTGTTTCCTGTAATTTCTTTGGTACATTATATTGTTTCATTACCCTGTGTAAATTGTAATCTAAATCATCTGTAGTGATACATTTGCTATGTGAACCTTTTGATGACTCAGACCCTACTTCCGACCCTTCCTCAACGGGGTCCGGCTGAGCTGAAGACATTTCCAAGTCTTCCGGCTCTTCCGTAACCTCCATCACTTCCGGTTGTTGCCGGTGCTCAGCAATATACTGTTCATTTTTTGGCCACACTAAATCCGGGACGGATGAAGGGAGATTGTCAACATTATCACTTTCTCTGTTTCCCTCCTGATATTGATTATTGGGTTCTATAATCACGGGCTCAGGGTGCCTCCACACACTACGCTCTTGTTCAACATTAGTTTGGGAGTCTGGGATAACCTGACTTAACTGGGAACCTTCATAGTCCTGTGACTCACTCGCTGTGTTCCCACGGTATTGTTCAGCCAACACTATCTGAGATACTATAGGAGCCCGGCTCAGTGGTAATTTTAACTTTGGGATTGCGAAATTTATGTCCTTTGGTTCAAAGTATCCCTCACCAGACCCATCCCTGGGAGTTGACTCGGCTCACTCCGCCCCTACCTCGGAACTACCAGATTGGACGTTAGGCCTTGTAGAGGTAGAGGCGGAGGGCGGTGGCCGCGACTCCGGCGATTGCCAGTGTCGCGACTGCGTCTCCTCCTTACGGGACCGTTTATGACCCTTTTCATCAGATTTACTACGACTTGACGTCGCCGCGTCATCCTTACGTCTATTGCTAGACCTTGAAGTCTCTGCTGAAGACTGAGAAGACCGCTTGAGGGGAGACCTCGACCGGGACCTGGACTGGTCCTGTGGTGAAGTCGACCGCGCCCTCCTATGGCGGCCAGGGTGGGAGGGGGGCGGTTGCCTTACTAGAGTCACTGTCACTACTACTCACCAACTCTTTCGAAAGAATTTTGGGTTTAGATTTAGCTTTGGAACTTGACTTAGAAGGGGGAGATTTAAGCACTGGTGACTTTATAACAAGATGGTCCCACTGAGACTCATCATCGCAGGGCAATGCCTTATGGGCAATGTCTTCAGAATTGGCATTAAAAATCGTTTTAATCTCTTTTAATGCCACTAGGCATGATTGGTCTTTTTTGTTAAACAATTTATTCCTGAGGTCCATTCAAATTGGACATCTTTTAGACACCCAAAGCCCCCGTGACTTATCTAGACATTTAACACACATGACGCACAGCTTATGTGCAAAGACCAGAATAAGAGAGCAAGTGGGTGTAGCACAAAGAGTGACAAGAGGCATGATGGAGCTAACGAACCTGCCCCCCCGCTGGGATCAGCCCCCTCCCCTGCAGTCCTGTGCCGCTCACAGATGTGTTGTGATCTGGAAATAAAAATGTCCAGGAATCAATGCTCAAAAGGATAAACGGAGAGGTTCACACATCATAACACCCCCAAATACGCCGGAAAACTAGATGTAGGCCAACCGCTACTCTAATCTTCCGTTGTACTTGTTTGTGAAAAGATCTCGAAGACCCTTTCGCATTGTGAACTGCTTACTTGTGACTAATTGTCACTGGTCCATATTTAACATTTAATTAACTAACTAATTGTCTACAAGGACCTGAGTGATAGTTAATTACCTCACTGAACCTTTCCGCCGGGCGTTATTGGTCAATCATTCCATGTGAGGCTATCGGTTTGGGCGAGTTCGCTCAGCCCGGCTGAAATCACTCCCATAGGAATTTGCACTTCCGCCGGGAGTCTAGCAGTACACCACATCACGCCGGGTGTATTGGAATATTCCCTGCTCGCCTGCAAGGCGAGCTTCTGGCATCAATACCAGGTAAAGATCGCCGGTAGGAAAAACAAAATTTTGAAGGTACCGACTTGTCTGAGCAAGTCAGCCACCAACAAAAAAAAAAAAACCCAAATAAGTCAGAACGTCTCCTGACACCTTGCCAATATGTATAATATCACCACATGAAAGCGAAGGTCACATCTTAGGGCTAACACACAGTATTAATTAAGCAATAAAAAATACCCCTAGCCAACTAAGAATACCCTTAATGAGGCTGGCCACGACGCTCAAGGTCATTATTATGATGCATACGATACCCTTGCCTCCGATGATGACACAGCAGCAGCGAACTCATAACGCCCCACGCCAGAGGGAATAACGAGCAAACTAGGATTCTGGAAAGTTCCACACCACATGGGGCAACTCTTAGACCAGAACGTCTGCTATACCACACGAAAAATCCAACTACCTCATAGAGATGGCTAGTAGCATAGCTACGCAGATATATAGCCTCCTAAATTACTAGGTTATAGCAAAGCTAAGGCGCAGCACAAAAACAAATACACATGGGGCGCGTGTCGAATGCGGACCGACTGGGCGCCTACACACAAGTACCCTATTTTAACACTTCCCTGGGTACGTACCAATGCCCCGGGGCCGTCAGCCCTAGCTATTCTAAACCTATTCTAGAACACCTCAGTTAGATACAAATGAGCAAAAGACTCACTAGAGTTAAACGAATGTCGAATAAAGCGGAGGACAGGCTAAGCACCTCTACTCGGGAAGGCCGCAGGGGAAAGAAGGAGGAATGGCGTTGCCTGGTTCAGCGTCTCGGATAGAATCCACAAAAGATATCCACAAGTTGGAAAGCCTTATTATAAAAAAATTTAAGTTAATTTTTATTTTTAATATTTTACAAAGTTTTTTCGTAGTGAGTACCCAATCATAAAGACAATTCCATAAGAGAATTAGCGGTGCACTTATGATGTTAGTACTCTTTCCCCGGCGGCGCGGGTGTTTCAAACAGGCTGACCGCGGGTATTTGAAAGAGAGCTATTATTAATAGGCATATCGTCAATGATGGAATGGCCATTAATAAATATAAAATATGGCTCACCTTTGTGGGATGGATGTGGATAAGTGGCACCGAGAATGCTGGATAAAATTAAACATATAGCTAAAAGCATAATCAATATTTCATTGGTTACAATTTAAATTCCCCTTTTAGTTTACAAAGAAATCTTGCAACCCTTGCATTGTTTTACATGTACCTTTATGGTAAATATTAATGATAAGTAGCACACATTTGTGCCACATCTTTGAATGTGTCCTCGTGGTACTAGAGCATCTGTCACCGACCATGACTGGACAATCACTCCTCCACAATGCAATTACTTTTTGGTTTTCAAAATTCGTGTATACTTGGAACCTCCTCTTTCTGGAATTTACTTCCGCTGAGTAGCTTTTCTCTTCTATTCAATCAACAACAATTCGAACTAATTGTTACAAATTTCCTAAGAATAAAGGACGGCATTAGGTGTATGGTTTTGTTTTAATTAGCTGTGTGCATTTACTTTCCCTATTTATATAATAATGTTATATAATATATTGTCAGTGCTATAGAAAATCGTTACAGTTATTTATACACCTGACCCGAGTCATGATTTACGCCATCGAACCATATAATAATTATATGCTTACCTTGTATGATTATTCTGGTGGTGGTAGTTGTTGTAGAGATAGTTGTTACGGTTGTGGGAGCTGTTCTGGTGGTAGTAGTTGTTGTCGTTGTGGGAGTTGTTGTGATTTTAGGAGTTATTGTGGTGATGGTAGTTGGTTTGGTGATGGTAGTTGTTGTGGGAGTTGTGGTGAGTGTCGGGGAAGGAGTGCTAGTTAGGACATCGGGTGGTGGTGGTGATGACGCAGGTGGTGGTGACAATGGTGCAGGTGGTGATGGCACAGCTGTATATGATTGGGAAAAGTCTAATCATGAATGTATACTTAAAAAAGTCAAGATTAAAGATTTTCAAATATAAACTATAGGGAGAGATATAATATAAAACTTAAAACGTGTATATATTAGTATAGCTAGCAAATCAGTTGAGATATATTAACTCCTTCAGTAATTGAGGACATATCTTTTCCCTTTATATTTATTAATATTATTATTAATATTTTTGTTATACCACAACAGTACGCCTTATTCCCACCAAATGGCCTAGTTACCCCCCTCCAAAATAACTGGAAACCATCAAGGAGAACGGCCCCATAATACTACAGTCTCCCCATTAAGACCCTCCAGAAACCAAAACAAACCTCTGCAAAACCCCCTCACACCGAAGAGGCGCCATGACATCACCCACCAACCGCCCTGCTGATTGGTCCCTGGAAGGCATCATGGAACGAATTAGCAGGGCCCTTTCATTGCGCTCCCCCTACCCCAATCGCCGAGACCAGAACCATAGAGTAAGAATACCTAAGAGGGGCGTGCTTGGAAAATTAGCCGTGTTAATAGTAGTTGGCCATTATTTACAGATTTGGCAAAACACACAGAACCTACCGCAACCTCTCAATAAATACACGACAACAACGGCCACCTTTCGAAATTTCTACAGAGATATAGGTATACACCCGAATACATTTGGATTGCAAAATGTTACACCAAAATACACTTTTGACGAGCTCTCTAACCTAAATGTACATAAAAGCACAGGACCAGACAAAATTCCTGCCAAATTTCTACGAGATGGAGCCATTGGTATAGCAGGTCCCCTAACCCACATCATCAACCTGTCAATTAACACCAACACTGTACCTGCTGAACTGAAGGAAGCTATTGTAACCCCTCAATTCAAGAAAGGAAATAAACTAGAAGTTGGCAACTACAGACCAGTTAGCATATTATGTATTGTATCTAAAATCCTTGAAAGAGCGGTATACACCCAAATTGAACACTACCTCAAAGAAAATTATCTATTCTATAAGTTTCAATCAGGTTTCAGATGCATGTACTCGACTGACTCCTGTCTCATCCACTTAACATATCACATTCGTAAAGAAATGTCTAAAGGTAACTACACCGGTATGGTTCTTCTTGATCTACAAAAAGCGTTTGCCACAGTAGACCATGATATCCTATGTAATAAACTACAAGCAATGGGCATTGGGTCTGTGAACTGGTTTAAATCTTATCTTAGTGGTAGAACACAAAGAGTCAAAATTCATGATAATATATCTGATCCTATGCCAATTAACTGTGGGGTCCTGCAGGGAAGCATCCTTGGTCCCTTACTCTTTCTCCGTTATGTAAACGACATGGAACTGAGCCTCTCGTGTAAATTATTACTGTATGCTGACGACAGCGTGCTTCTGGTTTCAGGAAAAGATCCAATAAATATTGCTGCTTCACTTTCCAAAGAACTAGAATCATGTAGTGAATGGCTAGTGGACAATAGACTATCTCTTCACCTGGGCAAGACGGAAGCCATCTTATGTGGGACAAAACGCAAACTGAAAGACATTGTGGGCTTCTCGGTCAACTGTAATGATATTCCTATAACAACAGTGTCACAAGTTAAATATCTCGGACTAAAACTGGACTCGAGTTTGTCAGGTGAAACAATTTTGGAATCTATCCTGTGTAAGTGTAGAGCACGTATAAAATACCTGTATAGACAGGTGGGATGCTTGCCAGCGGCGACCAAAAAGACCCTTTGCCAAGCGCTTGTTCAATGTCATTTTGACTATTCTGTGTCATCCTGGTACTCTGCATCATCTAAATCAGCACAGCACAAACTTCAGGTCACTCAAAATAAAATGGTTAGGTTCATGCTGAACCTAGGACCCAGATCACATGTTGGCCAGGAACAACTTCAGTCACTAGTATAGGTATGCTCAATGTCTCTGACAGGGCCAAACAAATCAGGCTCACTAATGCCTTCAAAATTTTCTATGACAGAGCTCCAGAGTATCTTAAGAGTGATTTTGTTAAAGCAAATGAGAGGAGTGGACATAATACAAGAAACAGGATGTTTAATTGTAAGGTCCCGAGAATCCAAGGACAGGGTAAGCAAACATTCTTCTTCACTGCCATCAAAGTCTTTAACGACCTACCCAAGTCAGTCCGTGAGAAGAGAACACTGTATTCCTTCAGACGTAGCCTGAAGGAACACCTGAACCGGACAGTTGCGAGAAGGGAGCACCAAGCTTGCGTCTACTACTAAATACGACATAAGAGATAGGCAAACCAAACTGAAATAATTACTGATTACGGATTACTGATATTTACCATAGGATGAAAGGTATCTTAAAATAACCCCCTAGAAATACTTTCTCTAAAGTATCTATTTCTTTTATCCTCCCCTTTTCCCCAGCTAACCTAATCCCACAAGGACACCAATGGAAATACGCCTAACGGCCTTATTGGGCTATCCTTTGTTGGAATTATGCAAGGCTGGTAGTACATGTCATATTTTAACATACTATATGGTACCAACTCTGTAAATTGCTAACTGAATAAATATTATTATTATTATTATTATTATTATAACCCTGCACTAGATGGCGGTAGCGCATAGCTCCTCCCTATCGCGGGAAAATACTGCGGTCGTCTGTTTATTGACAGTTCCTCTCCCTTGCTGCAATGGTGTACACGTGTCTTGTGTAGAGTCTGTAGAAACTCATGTAACTTGTTTGCTATCACCATATCAGCCATAGTCATTATGAATACAATGATTTAAGAGTACACTGCTATGCAAAAGCACTCCAAAGTATTGCCTACACTGATATGTGAACTATACTCCATTAACCCCTTCTGTACCGTCGTCGTATGTTATATGTTATTCTAGCAATATGTACACTTGTATACAGCTTAGAAAGGATCTGCGGTAGTTAAAAGGGTTGATTGAGATAGTTCGAAGCCTGATAATTGCTAAAGATCCTTCCTAAAGTGAATACAATCGATTAGTAGGAGCCAGAATAAAATCAAAAGACGTCGTCGGTATAGAAGGGGTTAATTACATAGCTTACCAAGCTGAACCAAGCCTCCGTGATGATGTAAGGAGGCTGTGGTTGACCTTGAGAATAAGGATATGGTTTGCAATGGATCATGAAGGCTGTTCATGATTATTTGATATTGACTGTAAATTTATTAACAATGAATGTAGCCTATATGGAAAACTAATCTCAATTGAAGACAAGTATTTACATTGTAATATAAGTTACTAACTTGGAAGTACACAGCCACACTCAAACTTTGGTCAAACATAAATAATATATATATTATATATATATATATATATATATATATATATATATATATATATATATATATCGTATATAAAGTATACTATATATATATATAATTATTTATATATATATATATATATATATATATAGAGAGAGAGAGAGAAGTAGTGTACATATAATAAAAACAAAAAAACAGAATGAAGGGTACATCCGTAGATTTATTAAAGTTGAGTAGATGTGGAACCCTGCAATAGATGGCGCTGAACAAAAAACAAATCGAAAAAGGGTAACTGGCAACGTTTAGAGGCACCTTTTTATTAATAGAATACATATAGTCCATGAGCCAGGCCAGATATCGGTACCACCTGGGGTGACTAAACACGAATGGTACTAAAATGTTTATAGAGTGACTGTAAGTACATTAAGATATGATAGCCTTCTCGCACTGGTAGCTTAGTCTAATTTTTTTGATGCAATAGGGGCGCTACCCAAAAATAAAGATTTTTAGCGTGACGCTCGGCGTTTTCCTCATTTTCTTTAAAATCCATCACACAATCATCGCGAAACTTTGAACACCTATGTAGAATTATATTCTCTACCAGAGTTGTTCCTAGGTATTTTTCAAATTTCCTCATATTTCGGAATATACTCTATATTTTGGGTATTTTCCTTTAAATCTAGAATAAATCCTTAAATATGGGGAACATTGAAAAATATATTCCAACAGCTCTTGTAGCTTATTTGATTCTCTACAAGAATTATTCCGATGTGTATTTCAAGTTTCTCCATATTTAGGGGTTTATTTCATATTTGGGGATTTTTTGTTATATTTTGGGGATAATTTATTATTGGAAGGAGCAAACATATGTAGAGTGGTTTCCATGTAATGTGTTTGTTTGTTCATGGTTTAATGGTGATATTTTTTGCAGGTGTGTGTCGACTGTTTGACGGCAGGATGGAACCATCTGCGAGGAAGAGAGCACGGATCGACTGTATCATCCACTGCTCTGATGATGACAGCGATGCTCTGGTGTCACCACAGGATTTGGACTCCTGGAACACATTGCTCAGGGCTGCAGAAATCAGGCAGCATGATCCAGTCCTGGAAGCAGCCAAGGGCCTTGAAGAAGGAGGAATACCACACATACATTATCACCGTAAATGTCGTAGTCTCTTTACAATGAAGAAGTCACTGGATTCTATCCTTGCCAAGGGTGTCAAGATAGAATCAGCAAGCGTCGACCCCAGGAGGAGGGCATCAAGGGATGCCCCTAGTACTAGCAGGGTGTATGCCAAAGTATGTATCTTCTGCGAGAAGTCAAGCAAGTACATAAAAACAACAAAGACAAGGGAGCCACTCATACAGTGTGTTGAGCTACGAGCAGATGAGAAGATTCGCAGAGCAGCAATAAGGAAACTCAACCAGAGAATCCTTGGTTTAGTTAGCAGAGACCTTGTTGCTGCAGAGGGTCACTACCACAAGTCGTGCTACAAACTCTTCACAAAAGATGATTTCCCAGCGGCCGCCAGGTCGGGTGCAGGTGAAAATCAGGAAGAAAGCGAGGAAGCACGCTACGAAGAGGTTGAGACAGAAGCCCTCGAGGAACTCTGCTTGTATATAAGGACCAAATTATTCCCCAACCCAGAGGTACTGCCTATGACAAACCTCACATCTAGGCTTGAGAGATCCATGATGTCCCGTGGTATTATCCAACTGAAACCAGCGACAATGAAACATGTTCGCCGAAAGATTGAAACCGAGTTTGGAGAATCACTACGCTTTGTCCCAGATGAGAAAGGAAAGCTTCTAATCTATCCACGCAGCCTCTCAATGGACGACCTTGCCCGGCAAGCACACAAAATGGCAAAAGACCTGCAAGAAGCAAGAGCAGCTAACTCTGAAGATGTCTTAACCAAAGCAGGAATGCAGCTGAGGAATGAGATCAATAAACAAGATGTGAGTCAGCCATGGCCTCCCGATACAGATCAGAATGTCATTCCTGCAGCAGTCACTCAATTCCTGCACACCCTGCTGACAGGAGAGTGTGAGTGTGAAACTCCCTCTGAAAGAGCTCAACGTCTTGCCACTTCCTTTGGCAGTGACTTGGTCTTTGCTGTTACCAGTGGCAAGACAAAACCACCCAAGCACGTACTGCTGACCAATGCTGTAAAGTCTTTGACAGGAAACCCAGAACTGATCCGAACTCTGAATCGTCTTGGTCACTGTGTGTCTTACTCAATGTTTGAGGAGATCGATACAGCCCTTTGTATCCAGAAGCTGGAATGCTCAAAGGATGACATTCCACTGCCAGCAAACATCTACCCTGGTGTGTTCACAACCCTGGCCTGGGATAACATTGACCGACTTGAAGAGACCCTAAGTGGAGCAGGTACTTCTCATAGAGTCAATGGCATTGCTGTCCAGTCCAAGGTTGCAGGCTCTGTGCCAGAGAAAGTCCTGCCAGAGATTACCAAGTCCAAGATAAGAAGCATCACTCAGACATCATCAATGCTGCCAATATACAATGTTGGGCGGCGGGCAGGGCCACCTAGGATTGAGACTGCGTATGTCGACACTACCAAGGAAGTCCAGGATTCAAAGACAAAGAACCATATCTGGCTTCTTACTCGAATGTCAGACCATGAGGACCAGTCCATCAGCAGTTGGACTGGGTTCAACATCAAAATGCGCAGAGACATTGCAGTGGTTCAGGACACTGTAAGCTACCTGCCCACTATCAATGCTCCCGCAACAGAAATGTCCACCGTTAATGAAATCTTGGAACAAACGCATGCTATCATGCAGTCCTTACAGCTTAACAAGATTGTGTGCGTGTTTGATCAAGCACTCTATGCCAAAGCTGCCGAAGTTATCTGGAAACAAGAGAAGTTCAAGAACATTATCATCAGGATGGGTGTCTTCCACACAATCTGTAATCTCATCTCCACCATAGGAAAGAGGTTTCAAGATGCAGGTCTTAGAGATCTGTGTGTGGAATCAGGTATCATCGCAGAAGGATCAGTGTCAGGAGTGATGAACGGCAAGAGGTACAACAGAGCAGTGAGACTACACAAGCTCGTGTATGAAGCACTGATGAGGCTTGCATGGAAAGGCTTCCTTTCATGGCTAGAAGAAAACCATTCAAGGGACATACACCATCTAGATGAAACACTGAAGGACATCAACAGCTTTCACAGCAATGTGTCTCAGGGACTCTTTCAAGAGCTGATGGAGAGTGAATCATGCACACATATCATGAAGCTTTTCCAAGTTTATCTTGAGACCCTCAGAGATGAACACAACCTCTCAGCATTCTGGATGTCATACCTGGACATGGTTGAGATCATGCTGGACTTAATTCGAGCCTCCAGAGAAGGCAACTGGATGCTCCACCTAGGAGCAATCCGACAGATGATACCGTGGTGTTTTGCCTATGACAAAGTGAACTATGCCCGGTTCCTAACCTACTACTATGCCTTGATGTCTCGACTGCCCATTGAACACCCAGAGGTCCATGAACACTTCATGCAAGGTGGCTTTTCGGTCCAGATCGGTAGCAAGAATCCCTTTGGACGGATCCCTGTGGACCAGACAATCGAAGAGACGATCAACAAAGACACCCAGACACCAGGGGGCACAAAAGGCTTCAGCCTGAAAGGCGGAGCTGTCGCCAGGTACTACCTGACATCGGAGTATCGCAGCAGGTACTTAAGGCAGCTCAGGACTATGGTAGTAGGCCAAAAGTATACTGACTTCAGCCACCCAGACCTACAGATGCCCAGGATTAGAAGAGATGAGGCCGATGTCCAATCTTTAGTTCAACTGATGGAGACCAGCTGGTTGAACCCCTTCAACGCAGAGCAAGAAGATCTTGTCAGTTTGTCAACTGCGACTATGGCACCACCAGAAGTTGTCAAAGACCTTCTAGGGGCCTACAGAATAGGAGAGGATGCATATCAAGCCTTCAAGGAAGAGCGCCTGGAGATCGATACGCCAACTATACAGTTTCATGACACGATGACGAAGACGAAACTGAGAACGTTCACTAACATCAGAATGAAGCCACGCTCACAAGACCATGCCAAGGAGGTTATCTTAAAGGCTGACAGGAACCTATTTGGCCAGATGATCCTTGTTGCCGAGAACAGAAAGCTCAAAATGAGTGATGTCTTGGCTCATCCCCTGGGGCCTTTGCCTTGGGCACTTGCCAGCGGTGATGGGTCTCTCCGCAAGACCAACAAGGCTGCCCTCGCAAAGGAGTTAGAGAGGAATGTTTCTCCTGCAGAAGTGATACCCGAGCCCTCTGCTACCATAATTGATGGGATGAGCCTGGTCCACAAACTGAAGGGAAACGACAAAACTTTTTCACAGCTTGCAGGTACAGCACTGAGTCACGCTGTTCATGAAGGTGCTAAGAGCAGGCGCATTGATGTTGTGTTTGATATCTACAAGGAGACATCCATCAAGGATGCAGAACGAGCCAAAAGAAGTGCAGGCACAGGAATTCATTTCAAGAACATTCAACCTGGGCACAACATCCAGCAGTGGAGAAAGTTACTCGGTAGTTCCTCCAACAAGGCAAGTCTTATCAAGTTCTTGGTAGAAGAATGGAAGGCACCACAGCACAGGGAGAAGCTCAAGGACAAGGAGCTGTATGTCACATGTGAGCAGCGCTGCTTCAAGATCACCAAAGAGCAGTGGGAAGAGGCTCCTGAGCTTAAGTCAACTCAAGAAGAAGCAGACACACGCCTTCTTCTCCATGCACTTCATGCAGCAGAATCTGGGAACAAGTCTATCATCATCACTGCAGAAGATACAGACGTCATGGTGTTGTGTCTTGGCATGTGCTACAAGATCCCATCCCATCTGTTCCAGAAGTGCGGGACGAAGAACCGGACAAGATTCCTGGATATCACCACACTGAGCCGCACACTGGGAGGCAGCGTGTGTGATTCATTGATTGGTATGCATGCCTTTACAGGCTGTGATACCGTCAGTGCATTCGCTGGCCGAGGGAAGATGACGACACTCAAGCAGGTGAAGATGGACAAGACATACCAGCATGCTTTTCACGAACTTGGACGCTCATGGGAAGTGTCTCCTGAACTCTTTGAGAAGCTACAGGAAATCACCTGCCACATGTACCTACCATCTACCCACACAACTAAGGTAAACAAGCTTCGGTATGAGCTGTTCTGTGCAAGACGTGGAGAGGTAGAGTCAAGTCAACTCCCTCCTTGTGAGGACTGCCTCTTCATGCATGCACTGCGTGCAAACTACCAGGCTGCGATCTGGAGGAGAAGTCTTCAGAGCCAGCCATTTGTTGCGAACCCAACAGACTGCGGTTGGATGACAGATGAGGACGGTAAGCTTGCCGTCAACTGGATGCGAGGCTCACCAGCACCAGATGCTGTTATGCAGCTACTGTCTTGCAAGTGTGTGCGGTCATGCGAACTCCCTAAGTGTACTTGCCTCAGCAATGGTCTAAAATGCACGGACATGTGCAGGTTACAGACATGTCAGAACAAGGCTATTGAAGAAGAGCCGGTGGCACAACAGTCAGATTCCGAGTCTGACGTAGATGATATTTAGGAGTAGTAATTTGCCATAATAGTATGTACAAGCCCATGGCATGCTTAGTGTGTATTTACAGGACTTGTATTAAATGTGACAATTACTATATGCATTTTGTTGACATTTAGGCATTCCTGTCCCCAAATTTGACATTTTAAAAAATTTCGGAATTTTCGGTAGGGTATGTCTATTCAAGAAGTGATAACGACCATTAAGCTACCAATGTGCAAGGGCTATCATATCAAAACATAAACTAGAGACATGTAGCAAGCTAAAAACACCTAAGAGAATTAGTCACCCCGGGTGGTACCGATATCCCAAAATTCGGGTCTTGGCTCATGGACTAATAGGAAGACAGCTCCTCTCTCCTATACACACTCTCTGACCACAACGACACAACCATCTTCTTAGAACCTGTGTATCAACGTGTCCCTTTTCCCTGTGCCTCTTCTAGGACAAGGAGCACCTAGAAAATGGATAGGTGTTCAGGCTAGGTAGTGGAAGTTATCTCAACATCCCCTCCTGAGATCTGGATGCTTCCTGGGTCCAAAGGTGCTCCCTGGCCCGAACTAGCTTAAGTTCATCACCTGACCTACTTGCAACGGCTAATCCCGGCCAAGTACAAACCTAGATGCTTCCTGGCTCTAGAACCTAGTGTAACTAGGGGATATATTGTGCCTTAAATAATATCAAGGAGTATGGAAAGTATGTAAATTATATATTTATATATTCAGTAATTTATAACACAACTTAGATATACTCCTGTGGAAAATATCCCACAGATTATAGCCACGAGACATTAGCGTACCGTACTCGGTAGTAGCGTAAAGAAGCATTAGGGTTTGAATGATACTTTCTGTAATAACGATACTTTCAGGAATGAAATTGCGGCTAAGCCTTGTAAATATGTTTATACAAAAGTGTATATTAATTAATGGGTTTACATTTAGCTAACATAATATAGCTAGTTGTAGTATATTTGATAATATGATTTTGTACAAAGTATAACTATAATAATAAGAAGAAAATTAAGAACAAGAATCGCGGGCACTACTTTGATAATACTCCGCCATTTTCCAAGGTATTATACTGCTCAGAATGACAGAATAGGAGCCAGTCGCCGGTTGAACTCCATAGTGATAAGACATACACAAATACTTAGAACATCGAAGTGAACTAACTATTAGACTTTGTTCCTTACGATCGTCGGATATAACCGATAATATTAACAACCGGAAAATATATAGTAATAGTGAGCAAAATCATAGTATTACTTAACCTTAAATGTTAGCTGGATTAATAGTGACCATATGGATAACACCAGCCTGCTCACGTCACCGGTTCGCTGCTTAAGGTATTCTCTTGACACCACTGGCCAGTAGGTAGGTAGATAGGTTTACACTTGGGTTGGCGTTACGAGGCAAAATATATAAAAAACACCAAGTAAGTTCGATTTATTTATTAAATATTGTAAAGTAAAGTAAACTTAAAGCTTTGCGATTATGGTATAAAGTCAAACTGAATAACTGAATCATTTTATAACAAAAGTGTCTATAATAAACATAGAAGACTTATATTATATAATATAGTCCATTTTGATCTTTACAGTGGGGAGTCCGAGCGATTCCTGAGAGTAGAGAGACTTCAGTTTAATTGTAAGTATAACACTGAATAGTCAAACCCCAACCTATATAATTGTGTGTGTGAATCCAATCTTACGAAGGACGTTTAGGGTAATCGTGATTAGGGTTCCACATCATGGTCCTTCGAACCGGATCACAGTGGACTTAACTTTTGAGCTTTAGTCTATGGACACTATAATTTCATATTTGACAACAGTTTGATCATTTTGAAATGAGCAAAGATAAATTAGTAGCGATCATTGGGCACAGCTTAGTACCTTATTCTGTCGGTAGAGTAGACTGTTCAAACATTAAAATATATCGTTCTCCAGGTGCCGAAGTTTCCAAATTTGAAGTAAATCCAACGTTCAAGAACGTGCTTAGCTGGTCTCACGACTTGACCATTTTGGTAAATATTTAGGTAAATCTACGGTTATACTACCCCTCCCCCACTACCCCCACCACCTCCCCCCTTCAAAACACGCCTTTAGTATAACTCCATTTATTTGTCACCAATAATTTTGACATATTTGAAGACAGATATGGAATCTATATGCTCTAAGCATCATATTAAAATTAGTTTCAACCCTCGGCAAAACCTAATAACAAATATATGGTACTAAAATGGATTTTTTTCGTAACATGGTTGTCAATCACTTCGGTATATATTAAGCAAACCACCCACCAATTTTCGTGACAATTTTGAAATGCATGTTGGAATCCCTATAAACTGTACTTCCTTTTTATGTAAGTTTGATAATTTGGAAAAATCGATTAAGGGAGAAAATTAACATTGAAATTGATGTGTAAAAAGTCGCCCATAAACGGCGGCCCGCTATGTTATTATAATTTGCGGCCTAATTTAGTCTGTTAATTAACTTTCTCCTTAATTGGACCCCCTATGAAGTACAACAGATTATGATGACATAAGTGACGGGTGTTTAGAGGGGGCAGAGCTCCCCATTTAACATATTACATGTCCCACAGTAACTTCTATTATATAAACAACCCAAGAATTTTCACAGATTTTTTAAATTTCATTTAGGATGTAATATAACCTATACTCCATGTTAAAATAAGTGTCAACCCTCGAAAAATTATATTAACTCGTACAGCCCCAGCGACGCGCCTGACGCGTCGGCGATGTATGTAATGCACAGCCCCAGAGACGCGCCTGGCGCGTCACCCTAATTGCGCCGACCGTGACCTCAGGTGTAGCAACTCAAGAGGGCTCAGATTTGTATGGGAACTGTATACGTATCCCACGCAACCGTACCGATGGTTGAAAACTCTCAAAAGTCCACGTGCGTGCGCGCAATAACCGGTTTTTTTGGGATAATTGCCTTCAATTTTTTACTCTTGTAAAATCCGTTTTCGGGGTCTCTGTAGGACCATTTTTTAAGCTTTTTGAGCGGTTTTTCGTGGTTTTTCCTTCATTCCTAACCCATTCGCTATTGTTTCTGGAATAAAACCATTTTTTGAAAACCGGCCGGGTTCTGGTGCGCAAACATTACAAAACTAGCCGGGGCTCCACGGGTTAAGGGAGATACAGAACCTAGAACCTGTAACCTGTAACGATATTTGTCCAGTGTTTCCCACAGACGCCACCCCGCTAGGTCAGCCATGTTGATACTATAATGAGGAGCGCTTTTATCGTAAATATTCGAATATAACGCCCTCTGCCTTTCTCTATGTGAACTAATGATCAACACGTCACTATGTTTCTGCCATATTATTGGTTATTTTTTTGTATACGTCACCATATGTCACGGTATTGAAGGAGTCACCCAATCATGGATTAATATATGGACAATTACGTCATTTTAGTCAGCCAATGAGTGCATTGAACTCCAGCCCACCGGCAGGCAGCATGGTTTTAAATGTCAGTTGCAGGATGGCCAGTGTCTGTAGTAGTTGTGCACTTACCCCTGATACAATAATTATAGAAATTTCTCAAAACAACCAGGTAGCCCTTAAGATACTTACAGACCACGGTATATTGCCTACAAGTATTGAGTGTCCTAGGTGTGGACATCCTTGCCATTACCGGCCAGATAAAGATCACTGGCGGTGTACACACCATTATTACGAGGAGAAGTCCAGAACACGCCGTCACTGTCACTTTGTTACATAAGGTTGGTTATTTATTATTATGATTATAGATGTAAAAATGTATATAAAGTTTATTTGCCCCTATAGTGTTTTTTCGGTATTATTCTAGCGTTACTTACACAGCGCACCCATCAATTTCTATGACTTCATTCCTATATATCTCAGTAGCGGTGGAAATGCATTAAAGCAATTATAGCTACTGTAACAAATCATATTTACTTCCCCATAGACGGCACACAACACGACTCGGCGGACCTCTTTCTCCCTGCATTTCAGTCTAATTAACGCTAGGAATTTACCTAATTTTCTATCCAATGTACTATCCAACCAGCGGGGGTGTGTGGGGCGGCAGCCCCCACCCATAATACTAGGTTAGGGTAGGTAAGGTTGGTAGGTTAGGCTAAAACTTTAATGTTGCTTAATTGTTGGATAATGGATAATGAGCTTACTGGGTAAGTTCATTTTCTATCCCATGTACCATCCAACCAGCGGGGGTGTGGGGGCGGCAGCCCCCACTCATAATACTAGGTTAGGTTAGGTAAGGTTGGCAGGTTAGGCTAATATCTTTAATGTAGCTTAATTGTTGGATAATGGATAATTAGCTTACTGGGTTTTTGGAATAAGTTCTTCAATATTTCCCTTTATTTTCATCTTTTACCCCACAATTTCCCTGATCTTCATAGCCCTCCCCACTATCGGGCAACATAGATGATTATTTCAATTAACCACGGGGGTGTGGGGGGCAGATCTTTCCCACACCCCATCCTGTATCCAATGGCAAAGAGTTGGCTCGCATTTTCTACATTTTCAGCTTTTATGAAGCCTAACAATTGTCCAATCCGAGCCAACTTTTGCCAATACTTGACTCTGTTTTTTTTCATTTTGGGGTTTTCTTAAGTTGAAAAACAAGACAACTTGAGCCAACTTTGTTTTGCCACTTTCTGACTTTTATGAAGCTGAAAAATCTTAAAATCCGAGCCAACTTTTGCCAAAACTTGGCTCTGTTTTTTTCATTTTGGGGTTTTTTCAAGTTGAAAAACAACAAAACCCGAGCCAACTTTCATCATAAAAGCCATTATATCGCCTTTTTATGTCTTTAACCCCACATTTTCCCTGATCTTCATAGCCCTCCCCACTATCGGGCACCGTGTCTTAAGATCGTTGGATAAAGGGAAAAACTATTTGTGCGGAGGTTGAAACTAATGCCAATCGCTACATGTTGATGCAAATAAACTAAAACTAAAAAAAAAATAATGAAAATAATTGGTGGGTGGTTTCCTTAATATTTTCCCTAAACTTTTCGCCCCCAATTCACCCTGTATAAGAGATTTTGTGTCTGGCATTATACCATCTTATTACAAATGGAAATACTAAGACTCGCTGAAAAAAATCAGCTCTCTATGTGCGTGCGCGCGAACGCAGAATTTCAGTGAAATATATGAAAAATCATATAGTCATTGAAAATTGTTCTAATTTCCCCCAATTTTTATCTGGCATATCCTACAAGCATCCCCTACAAGAAAATGATCTAGTTTTCCCATATTGAATAATAGAAGGGGCTGAAAAAAAAACATAATATATCTATATTTTTTGGTAACCAACATTTCGACAGGAAAAATTTCGAATATTATGTGAGATAATGCCATTATCTAATCATTTTACAGTTGCTATATAGTCCTATATGTAGTGTGATGAAGGGGAACGAAGTAGAGCAATATACAAAAAAAGTAGATGATCATGGAGTAGCCAATATATATATATGATCTCTGGTATTCGCAAAACATTTAAATTCATACCTAAATGTTGAAAAGTGTGCTCGAAAATAGCCAAGTTACCCCTACTATATAGGTTTTCTATTCCCAAGCACTTAGAGAAAACAAAGTTGTAGGGGTTACTAATGTAAAACATCTTGCAACCCTTGGTCAACAGACGACTTTTGCAAGTGCTTCATGTAAACCCATGATATTGGGGGCCATGGGAGGGGGGGCTAGGTATATCATATGGGTGTTTATGCCCTCATATGATAGTTTATATTGCTTACAGAAGCCTTTTAGACAAACAACACCAAAAACAAAAACAAATTGGGCTGAGGGTAAAATATTTTGTTGATTCGGGGGTGGGGGGGGGGGGGTTTGAATCCCCGTCCGGGGGTGTAATGGATGCGATATGTTTTTGTGACGCTTCTGCATAGTAACCACGTGCGGGCATGCGCGCGCGTCGGCTGCCCAGCCGTTTAGAAACCGGCTGGTGGTAGCCGGCCGGCCGGCTTTCCCTTAGTATATATGAGGAGGTCCGTGCCAGAGGGGCCAACTCGCCACGAGTATAGTTTTGAGTTATTGATGTTTAAAGTAGCGGAGGTAGTCACTCGTGTGTTGACTCTAACTCGGTTTGAGCTTGACTACTGAAGCACGTCTCATACAGCGCCTGTGAGTGGTCGGGCGGGCGGCCATTTAATTCCCCACGTCGTAGCCGCGCTCTCATTGGCTGAGCGCGTTGGCGAGTTGGCCCCTCTGTCTACCCAGATTCACACCCATAAACGGTCTGCCAAACGGCAAAAACAAGGGATGCTCAACCCTATGTGCAGTTGCTATAAGGACGAAAGTCGGATGTTTTTTTTTGCCAGATGATTCCCAAGAATTTCACGGAGCGGGAACCAGATAGAGCGCTGTTTTTGAAAATGTGGCGAGTTGGCCCCTCTGGCACGGACCTCCTCATATCCTACGACAATGTAACTAATGTCTGGGATATTCTTCTGTTGTTTCACAGCTTGAAGCTGCCCTTATTCTTAACCAACGCATCTTAGTATATTTTATTCTCGATAGTTGATTGTTTCATTATAATATATAAGATGTAAGTCTAGTGAGGGCGGGGAGAGAGACCGGCTTGGGACGTTGCTTCGCGCGGAGAGACCAGCTTGGGACGAGCCTGAAGCGCTGCCACATGCATTTGATTGCAACGTTAGGCTTAGTTTCGACTCACGCACGGGGTAGAGGATTTTGACCAGGCAACTGTGTTGAGTGTTGCCAAGCCTGGGATTTATTCTGCATGCATAGGAGGGGGTCTAGCCAGATTCAAGACTCAGAGCTCACCACATTGTCGTACCCTTCGGACCCCCTTGATATCTATCCCTCTCAACCCCACTTAGAAACGTTCTCTCTTACTTTGTATAACTTCTTTCCACTACTTCACCAATCTATTTATTTATCCCATCCCCTTGATAGACCTTATATCTATTATTGTATTAACACCTTACGAGCGGCCTATGCGGTTTATTTATATGTACCGCCCAGCGGGGTGTTTTTAGCCAAAATAGGGCTGTTTACGTGATCATTTTCATGCCTAAATAAGACCCAGAACGTAAAACAAGTACCTATCCCTGAAAGGCATAAACAGAGCTTTCGAATGACACCATAACGATCCTTTTATGATGGCTAGTTTTCTTGCAATAACCGTGCAACGCGAGTGCAAAAAGCATGTAATTAGCCACTTTCCCGATACAATTCCTTATATAGCGAGTGAGAGAGGGAGGAGGGAGCTGGGATTCGTGTCGGTATGTTCGCCGCGGTGGTCTGGAGCAGTCATACGCTCGCTACTCTCCTGCCACCACTTGTCTCTCTCTCTCTCAGCAACATTACGTGCTGAAATTGCCACTCGACCTATGTCGAGCGCCGCCACATAGTCCAGCTTTATTAAATACGACTTATGTGGTGAGCCGCTAATAAAGGGTTAACGACGGGCTCTCATATAACTAGATAGGATTTTGGGCCTTATGCAGGGATGTAATTGTTAATGAGACCTAGGAAGCTTTTTTGTTGTCTCATATTTGGTGGTTTCATGCTTGCTAGTGTGTTCTTGTGTCAGGTTAGCAGGGGCTAGACCGGAGGGGAGGCTTTTTGCGATCCTTTAAGTAAAGTCTGCTGGTGCGAGTCCAGTGGACCCGCACGACTTTACTAGGATACCCGTGGGAGTCTGGGGGCATTTTCTTGTCTGTGTCCCTGTGTTTCTAGCATTGTGTTGTGTGAGGCCCATTGCCTAGTCCACTCAGCACTGCGCTAGCACGTCTTGCTTTTGTTTTGGGGTCGCCAGGAGAGAGTCAGATACTTGCGATCTGAGTCTCTCAAGAGAGCACCCTTTCAATTAGAGTAATTTGGCGCACAGACCTGGGAACGTCCCTAGGCTAGAGCAGGTGGCTCAGCCCGGGTATCCGAAGCCTATATCCTTCCGGCTAGACCTCTGCCACCTGGCAGATTAACAGCTAGGGGTTTATTATCTCTGTATGCTTGTTATTGTGCCACAGTTTACCGTTTTTGTGAGCATTGTGAGTCAGGGGGTGGCTTAGAGACTCTGTCCGAGCAGGCTTGCCTGACTAAGAGTGAAAAGCACACCTGTATGTGGTTATGTTGCGAGTTGCTGCCTTTATTTAATTATACCTATGCCAGTATACACTGTATGTCCTATCACTAGTATTTATTCCTGCTTATGAGTTAAGAGTTCTCTAAATCCATAACGTACTTTCTTTGCTAAGCATAAGATCCTACAGTAGCCGCATGCAGTTTAGAAACCCGCATCTTGTCTACCTGTACGATGTTTGCTTTTACCTTCTTTCACGCAGGGGTGATTAGTTGTATTAATTAACGTAACGTTAAATGTACTTTCTTCTAGTTTGTTATTAAATTGTTTCTGCCATTTAATACCGTTATCTATCTTTTCCTTGAAGCTTTAAGTCAACTTAATTGTGTGATCTTTTATATAGCCTGCTTGTCTATCAGCAGTCTATAGTGCGTGCACCCTGTAACCGAGTCATAGGATACCTCGTTGTCCAGGCAGGACTCTTGACGGTTTAGGGTGGTTTATTGCCTGGGTTTATAGATAAGGGTTGGATCTAGCGTTTTCCGTTGTTGCTTGTTGCCGCATACCTAGTCCAATAGAAAGAGCCCAGTGTTTATATATCCCAGGACGTAACATTTTTTTTTGCCCTCCTATGCTATTCTCCTATGTTGAAAGAAGCATTTTAGAAAAAGAACAAAACATTTGACATTTTGATTTTCGGGCCTCATCCAAGGTTCAGCCTCCCCTTATTCAAGCTTCCCTTCATCCCTCCCTTTAAAATTATAAGTTTCTTTAAATCTGTCATTGCTAAATTCTTATTCTATTAACTCTATAAACTACAATGAGGTCCGACTACTGACTGTCAATCATTTAGGAATCAACAGCGGCAAACCCTCATAATGCGAAAGTTATAATACAAAAAAATTACATAATAGTTTCATTCCCCTTAATCCAAATTACGTGGCAATGGAAATGATCTAACCTGAAAACAACATAATGACACCTGGGTTATCAGTGAGGAGACTGGCTATTGCGACGCAAGATGGTCCCTTACTATTTTGATGATTTGGGCCAACAAACGCTCGCTGCCTTCACAGGTGAGTCCACGGACAGATAATGGCTTCCGAAACTGTACGGGGAAAACCGACCATCAAGGTGTTTATATTTCCTCTTTAAGAGAGCATTTACTGAGTTTTTGACCTTGCTCCGAGGAGACTCCCTCTGCTCGATCCCCAATACAAGGCAGCGACCGTTTGTTTCTACCTCAATCTCTAGGGCCAAATCTCTAAGCTTCACTGTTAACTCCTGCGGGACTACCCCAGAGACAATATCGTTTCCTCCCAAAACCAATACTTTAATTTCGGGTCGTAGGTTCAACAGATCATCCCAAGCCCTCTTGGTTTTGATGTTGTCGAAAGTGGCCCCTGGTGCTCCAAACGCTCTCACCACAAATTCTGAGTCATAGTATTCTCTGTGGAACACTCAGATTCGGCCCCCGTAGCTATGGCCTAATATGCCCACTACTTTCCCGGGGCTCTGGTTATAGGTGGCAGACTGTACAAAATTCACCCCGATGCCACTCCCAGAAGCAGCTGTGGGATGATTCTTTTGAGCCATGATGAAATTAAAACAGAAATAAAGGCAATATCCATTCAAAAATAAAGGGTAAGGTGAAGAACTGACGGATTGGACCCTTTCAGGTAAGCCTAGTTGTTTAAGCCACAATCATGAGGTCTGACTACTGACTGTCAATCGCTTAGGAATCAACAAAAACTGACACTCATGACCGTAACTATAAGCAACTAGGCTATGTTATGAAATTTAATTAAATTAGGTCACATGAGCAACCCTCCCCTCCAGCAAAATTCAAATTCGAGCCTCACAAAGACAAAACATAAAGAACACCAAGACCTACCAAAAGCGATATGAAAAACAACCAAAGACGCTTGTAGGCCTAGCCTAACTGCGCAAAATGGAACCAAAGTAAATCACCCTCACACTCAGTACTAGCCCAGCAAACCCTCAAATAAAGCTAAGGAGCACAACGTCCAAACAACGGGACACTACACCCCCAAAAACTTTAGAGACGGTGCTACCTCGAAAAAAAACGAGGACGAAGCTACGCCACTACACTATCGAAAGGACAGTCGGCCCAATACTGTACGCGGTGGCAGCCATTTGTAATACCACAAGCGAAAAATGGATGTAAACAAACACTATATAATAAGTACCAGAGTTCGAAGGACCAATTATTGTGGGGGAGATATATATATAGGTTAAATTATTAAATAACTGGTACATGAATTAATCCCGACAATAAGTTAAATAATATAATTACCAATATGAAGAATTCTATGGGTGGTTCCCTGTCCTCTTACACACGGCTAGTTCATATGGATGACATGTAGGAATGTTTACATAATACAATATCAATACATTATGAACTTAGTTTAGAGGACTGGTGATGTTGGACTGAAGATCTGTGTTAATAGTGGTAGAACATGGTGAATTCTAGGTTGAGTCAGAGCCGGAGGGATCAGGTGTTAGTATTACGGCCGTTTTGATGAGACTGAGGGCCGGCGTTCTATTGCTTCGCGAGATTACATATGACTGCCGGCTCATAATAATTCTAACCTATGATTTGGTTTCATGATACATCTAGAGCTGATGTATATATTTAATCATTACAGTTTATATTTAACCTACAATTAATAATAAACTACAGTACATAAGGATACTAGCCGAAATCGTACTTACTATACAATACCGCCAAATTCAAATACCCAATTGGACTCAAAACTGTCGGGATCATCATACACTATTCCCGCCAGATCGTGAAGCAATGTAGAAGGTGTTAGGGATTTGTGAAATTGGAGGAAATTTGTTAAAAGTAGTTAAGAGTTTTTATGAAGGGAGCAGAGCGTGTGTTAGAGTAGGACATTTTGAGTTGCGTGAATAGTTTGAGGTATATGTAGGTCTGCGACAGGGTTGCGAAATGTCACTGTGGCTGTTTAATGTTTATATGGATGGTGTGGTGAGGGAAGTGAAATTGAGAACTATGGGTAGAGGATTGGGTTTAGTAGGACAAAATTGTAGAGATTGAGAGTTTGCTGATGACACAGCATTGGTGGTAGATTCTGAGGGGAGTCTGCAGCGAGTAGTCAAAGAGTTTGGTGTGGTTTGTGGGAGGAGGAAGCCGAGGATGAACGTCAATAACATTAAGTGATGGTGTGCAATAGAAATGCTTGTAGAGTGGATCTAGATGTGAGGCTCGATGGGGAAATACTGGAAAAAGTGGAGTGTTTTAAATATCTACCATAGCGCGGTTGGGAATATGAACATGATTAGATTAATATCCAGTATTCGAGAATGGATAATAAGTCGTAGGCGTGTGCATAAACCTTTAACCGTCCTGGTGGTGTAATGGTTAAGGTGGCAACAATCTGTGTGTGATAACCCAGGTTCGAAGCCCGGTGGATCACATAGATACTTTAATTGATTTCATTGGGGGTGTTTGGTGTTGTGATGAAATTAATAAATATAGAATATCAGTAGGTTCAGGGATATTTCGTAGCGAGGCCGGTCTATATGATCTGTGCCCCATGAATATTCTTTCCTCTCACTTAACCCTTCTTTAGCGGCCTATGCGGTTTATTTATGTGTACCGCCCAGCGGGGTGTTTTTAGCCAAAATAGGGCTGTTTACGTGATCATTTTCATGCCTAAATAAGACCCAGAACGTAAAACAAGTATCTATCCCTGAAAGGGCATAAACAGAGCTTTCGAATGACACCATAACGATCCTTGTATGATGGATAGTTTTCTTGCAATAACCGTGCAACGCGAGTGCAAAAAGCAGGTAATTCGGTACTTTCCCCATATAATTGAGTATGTAGCGAGTGAGAGAGGGAGGAGGGAGCTGAGATTCGTGTCAGTAGGTTCGCCGCGGTGGTCTGGAGCAGTCATACGCTCGCTAGTCTCCTGCCACCACTTGTCTCTCTCTCTCAGCAACATTACGTGCTGAAATTGCCACTCGAGTTATGTCGAGCACCGCCACATAGTCCAGCCTTATTAAATACGACTTAAGTGGTGAGCCGCTTTTTAAGGGTTAAACATTAGGCCTACCATAGCGCGGTTGGGAATATGAACATGATTAGATTAATATCCAGTATTCGAGAATGGATAAGTCGTAGGCGTGTGCTTAAACCTTTAACCGTCCTGGTGGTGTAATGGTTAAGGTGGCAACAATCTGTGTGTGATAACCCAGGTTCGAATCCCGGTGGATCACATAGATACTTTAATTGATTTCATTGGGGGTGTTTGGTGTTGCGGTGAAATTAATATATATAGGATATCTAGAAGAAATTATTAGCAGGAATGGAGGTATGGAAATGGAGGTCAAACAGACCGTATGTGAAGGAAGGAAAGTTTTCGGAGCAATGGGAAGCATTGGAAAGGGAGAAATCTCTGAATGAAAGTTAAAAGTGCAATGCATCAAGGGATAGTCGTACCAACAGTGATGTATTGGGCTGAGACATGAGCTCTGAAGAAAAAGAAGAGCAGAAAGCTGGATGTGATGGAGATGAGCTGCCTGAGTAGTATGTGAGGAGTGACTCGTAGAGACAGATTGAGAAATGAAGAGATATGTAGGAGAGTGGGGCAGCAGGAACATGTGTTGGCCAAAGTGGACAGAAGGGTGCTGAGATGGTATGGAAATGGTAAGCGAATGGAAGATTAAAGGCTTACAAAGAGGATATGTGAGTCCGATACAAGGGGAAGTAGAGGGATATGATGACCATCATTGAGACGGAGAAACTGTGTAAGACAAGCGATGGAAGATAGAAGAATGACTATAGAGATCAGGCATGAGAAGTGGTAATAAATAGGAATGAATGGAGAATGCTAGTGAATAGATGTGTGTAAATGCGGTAGTTTGGGAGAGGGGGTCGGGCGCCAATTGGACTAGATAATAGTCCGTCAGGCGCCTGCTCCGGGAAGCCAGTAGAAATGAAGGACACGCCTGGATGCATGGTGGGTGGGCATTTTGGAACTCCGCTGCGTGTCTGCCTGTGGAAATCAGAGCCTCTCCGGAAGATCTGGGACCTGGGAATCTTGCTGGAGATCCCAAATGTGCCTGGGTCTCTGGATATTTCTCTTGGACGACCTAGATGCGAGTGATTTTATGTTATATTTTTGTTTGTTGTTGTGTTGTGTTGTGTTGTCCCTGTTCGGGCTCTGTCTCAATTCGGCCAACCCCAATAAAGAAAAAAAGTGGGGTATGTACCAGAGTATATAGATAGATTGTGCCGCCTCTCCACATCTTTCCTCGTAGAACTAGGGCAGCTGAGAGCGCCCATGAATTTACACTTTCTCCTCCACAATGCAGAACTTCTGCTTATCACAATTCATGTATCCCTAGAACTACTACTCTTTGGAATTCACTTCCTTCGAGTTGCTTTCCACAAACTTACAATCTACAAAAGTTTAAATCCAGTTGTTACAAACATTTTATGAATGGAGGATGCCTTTAGGCACATGAACCTTTTTGTTTTATCTGTTTTTCCTTCCTCCGTTCATAGTCTCTAAAAAAAAAAAAAATATATATATATATATATTTGTTGGGTAGCAGTTGGTAGGGTCATGACTTTGTGTTCATTGTATGTAGCCTATGTAGGTACAATTATACTCAGGCACATATCCCATTGCTGGGGGTGGCCGACTCGAGACAGAGCTTGAACAGAAACCACATTTGCAGTTCCAATTCTTAGTGTTCGGGACCGGAGAATATTTTGTGTTCATGCTATGCTCAAAGGTACCTACCCGATAGCACGATCAGTTGTGAGTGCTGTATGCATTTTGTAATATTGCTAATATCTTGTCAAATTGCAAATTTGTTTGAATAGAATATTGTTATTTGAATTGTAGTTTCTTTATTCATACAGAATCTACCAGAACATCCTGAACTTCCCAAATTGACTAATTCCTTGAATATGACGAGAGTACGTTAATCCTTAATTAGCGGCGAGCAACATAAGTCGAGTTAAATAAAGCTGGACTATGTGGCGGCGCTCGACATAACTCGAGTGGCAATTTCAGCACGTAATGTGGCTGAGAGAGAGAGACAAGTGGTGGCAGGAGACTAGCGAGCGTATGACTGCTCCAGACCACCGCGGCGAACCTACTGACACAAATCTCAGCTCCCTCCTCCCTCTCTCACTCGCTACATACTCAATTATGTACTGAAAGTACCGAATTACCTGCTTTTTGCACTCGCGTTGCACGGTTATTGCAAGAAAACTATCCATCATACAAGGATCGTTATGGTGTCATTCGAAAGCTCTGTTTATGCCCTTTCAGGGATAGGTACTTGTTTTACGTTCTGGGTCTTATTTAGGCATGAAAATGATCACGTAAACAGCCCTATTTTGGCTAAAAACACCCCGCTGTGCGGTACACATAAATAAACCGCATAGGCCGCTCGTAAGGTGTTAATACATGTGCGACTAATTTGCTTGGGACACAAATTTACTTACTTATATAGTGATGTACCTTTATATTTTGCTAAATCGTGATTTCCATGTAGTGATTTTTATTATTTCTTCTGTCTTTATATTGTGTCGTTACTGTTTTGGTTTTTATTGCAAGTTTTACATTATATCCTAAACTTATCTATCCTAGCCAACCTGGTAATCTAAAAGAACCTATCCAGTGTGTTTAGGTGCAATGCAACTCATTATATCAGCTTTTGGAATCCATGCTAACTCGCAATCCATTCACATCAACCATAATCACTTACTACACCTGTCTATATCACACACAAGCAATTACTATCCATCAACATTGATCACTCTATCCACTCTACTTCCGAAGATAATTATGTAGCGCTCTTCCCGTGGGCAACATTAAGTGCCCGTGAGGAGCGTTGTCTGTAGCATTTCGTATAACATAAGTAGAGCATGAAGCGTGACAGTCACAGCATCCAAAACAAGATCTATTCTAAATTGTAGATTTCTATCGCACACCAGGAAAATATCAACAAATAATGAAGCAAAACATATTCTAATCACCAAGTAATTAGGTTAAAGCATAAAAATCACTAAACAAATATAGGGGGGGGGGGTGACAAATACCTTAAGCTTGGTTCACACATGCACGAATTAAAGTCTCGTCCGGCCACGACCAAAAAAATAGGCAGGACGGCATCAATCTGGAGGCCCCATGGCCTGTCCGTCCCCGTCCCATTTTGCTCGGTTCACACATGCACGAATTAACATCCCGTCTGTCCCTGACCCCTTAGTTCACCTGCAAACGAGCAAGGACGCCGGCAAAATCGCCTATGGTCGGTACATGAACATGCAGTGTCGCCAGCTCACGTGACGTGACATCGCCGACTCTCCTTCCAACATTTTTTTGCCGCCGTTCTCACCCTGTTCATCGGCGTCTAAACGCTGCCAGTCTACGTCTAGACGCAGTTTGTCAGCGTCTAGAAGTCGACTGCTCCTGTGGGTGTCCCAGCCTGACACGTTTTGTGGCAGTTGCCCCGGCCCACGCCGACCATTTTATGCATGCACAAAATGTTCGACGTCTCCCGCCCCGTGTCCCGTGTGCTGGCGACACCACACGTCCCTGTACCGACCATAAGCGATTTTGCCGGCGTCCTTGCCCATCTACAGGCGAATTAAGATGTCGGGGCCAGACGGGACATTAATTTGTGTATGTGTGAACCGAGCTTAAGGAATAGATACGGTTGATACTCACTAGCACAACAAACACAGTCTTTGTCTTCGGAACAGACGCCAAGGTGTATGCGGTTTAATGTGTTGTGGCAGCTCCTGCGGTCCACACATTCACCGGGGCAGGTGGTGGTGTTGGTGGCTGGACACTCGGCAGGACGGGAAGTACAACATCTGTATAATACAGTATATTGGTACCATAATATAACATTGATAATATTTTCCGATTTAGGATTTCAAATTAATGATACACTTGTCACTTGTGTATATATATATACAGTATATATTATATACAGTATATATATATACAGAGAGAAACTACGAGAGAAAACACGAAAGATGCCAGCAGGAAAGAAGGAAGAAAATGAGAGAACGACAGAAAATGGGAGAACCACAAGAACGGGAAGAAACACCAGAGCCCAGAGAAATCAGAGCCAATGCCATCAGGGAAATCACCTCACCACCCAAGGAAAGGCAAAACAAACATCACAAATCTCCCCCATCCATCGCCATTTTCACCTCGTTATGTTCCATGCCCATATTCCGATTAGATCAATTAAGTTGCCCAACAAAATGTTGCTTAAGTATGTTAGGTAAACAAAGACTAGGGCCAATGTGCAGTTACTAAATGGCGTTAATTAGGCACTTTCCAGCCTGTTGAAATTAAGTTTTACAACCCTTGCGCCAGATGGCTCTTCTGATTATTATCACACTGAAATCGCCCAACTGCCCTCACTATATTACTACAAACTCTCTGATATTATCCCACCTGCATCCTGGTGATCCTCCACATTCGTTACCCTTGACCTCTCGCTCCCAGTTCTTACAGTTTGCTCGACACGTTCCATCAGTATAGTCACACCGCGGCTCCAGTTCACACTCTGGGGGAACATCAACACTTTATACCTACATAAGGGTGGTGAACCGGGAAAATTTGTTTTAGACATGAGTGAATATGAATGGGCATACATAAACAAATATATATGTAGAATTGTGTTGCTTGTCAATGTTATGTTACCCAATGGTTTTATAATTAATGTATAACATAAGACAAATTTATATATTCTTAATCACTATGACGGAGAAAAGAAACTTGAACTTCATTAGACTTAGAATAGTGTCTCGTTTGATAACCTGAACTACAGAAGTTGTCTTGACGAGACGTTTGTATTTGAAATGACGCTAAGACACTTATTGAGCCAACTGGATCTTCCCTACCCACATGCTTCTTTCCTTGATTTCTGAAGCTATGGCTTACGATCTTTAGGGGAGCAGCAGAAATAGCCTTTCTCACAGGGTTGGCTGGATACCTCGTCATTAGCACACTTAATTTTGCACGAACCACCACCAGCCAGGCACTGCAGCTCCAGAGTATTATCTTAAGAGAGGAAAAATAGTTATATTAATGCGAAAATCACACAAAATAATTTTCTAAAAGTGAATTTACACACCTATGCCACATGCCCGTGATCGTGTACTCAACCTCTGTGTTGGTGGTGTAATTGTTTAGATGCTTATGTTCTGGGTTTGGTGTCCCAAGTTCGAATCCCGGGAGGACCATATGCTTTCTTTAGTTTATTCAAGTGCATTGGGGTTTGTAATCAATGATTAATGTTAAGAAAGGGATGTTACTTAATTCTATTGGTTCAGGAACTAATGTCTAGCGAGGCCGATCTTTGGTGATCATGGCCTCATTCATGGTTCTTTCCACTCACTAAAACATTAGGCTTTCCATAATGCAGTTAGGATTGAGTACATGATTAGATTGATATCCAAAATTCGAAAATGGATATTAATCGTGATCGTGTACTCAACCTTTAACTGTGTTGGTGGTGTATTGGTTTATATGCTGATGTTCTGGGTGTGATGTCCCAAGTTCGAATCCCGGGAGGACCATAATGGTTTCATTAATTTATTCAAGTGCATTGGGGTTTGTAATTGATGATTAATGTTAACCCTTTCACGCTCATATGACGCAGAGGTTGCCAGATTAGCAATAAGAAATAGAGTTCTCTCACTCCTATAATTACCTCTCCAAAATTTGTTTTCTGCCCACAGCTAACTCAAAAACAACTGCAGAGGTTGAAGTAACTAAACTAAAGGTTAATAAATACCCCTAATGGTAACAAAGGCTTTAAAGTACTCCTAATAGGCTCAAAATTGTGTCATATGCCGGAGAGGGTTAAGAACGGGGTGTTACTTAACACTTTGGCTGCGGGAATATTTCTGCCTATTTCCGCCATATTAGGGCTCATTCAGTCACTCCTTATTGATTAGGTAAATTTATGAATGAAATTAAAGGTTTTCAACCAAAAACTAGCAGAAAATAGCTTCAAAATTACACCAAAATGAGCTTCGTAGCTAGCGGGCTTCACCCGCAGCGCTATCATAGACATTCGCTAAAGTGAGCAATTTCCGCTAAGGTCGTGCTACATTTGCCTTTGGTAGCGATGTATATCTCGCGAGAGCATGACTCAGATTCCTCAGTGCCGCGGCTGGCTGGCTGGCTAGAGTACAAAGGAGTACAAAGGAAATCAAGCAACAACAGATCTAGTGACCCTTCTAGGTTGCTTGTCCTCCAAAACACTGAGGATCAAGTGTCCAAACAGTGGGTTAGAGTGGGTAAGGGAACACTTGGAGTTAAAATAGAATCCCTAAATTTAGCAGTTATTGTTACATACAGGCCACCAGACGCATCCCGAGAAGAATTCAAAACCCAGCTCAACAAAATAAAATCAGAAGTGGAAACCCTGGGGAATCCAACACCAAATATTATATGGCTAGGAGACTTTAACCTACCAAACATTAAATGGAGACAACTAGAAAACCAGTTAGTGGCAAACAACACCGGAGAAGCAAATATGAGAGAGCTTTTTGAACTTTGCGATTTTTTTAGTCTTGCCCAACATATTGCTGAACCCACACGGGAAAACAATATCTTAGACCTGGTCTTCACTAACAACGACTCTAGTACACAGCATTAACATATCGGACACAACATACTCAGATCATAAATTAATTGAGATCAAAACAACCTTAGAAAGTGTACAGACAACCTCAGAATCGAGAACAAAAACCGGCCCCTTCAGTAAATTTAACTTCAATAACAAAAACATTAGGTGGGAAGAGGTAAATCAAGAAATGGAGGAAATAGACTGGGAAGATTTAATGGATAACCTGACACCAGCAGAATGTCTAGTCTTAATAACAGAAACCATGACTCAAATCTGTAGCCACCATATACCTGCAAGACAAACAAAACGAAGAAGCAAACAAGATCGGGAAAGGAGGAGGCTGTACAGAAGAAGAAAATTACTCGCACAAAGACGCACACATCAAAATCTACAGGATAGGCAAAAGGTCGAAATAGATAGAGAAATTGTGGAAATTGAACAAAGGCTAAGAATATCATATGAACTACAACATATGGAAGAGGAGAGGAAAGCTATTGCAGGTATAAAGGAAAATTCCAAATACTTCTTTTCATACGCCAAACAAAAGGCTAAAACAATATCAAACATCGGCCCACTGAGCAAGGGGACGGCTCTTTCACAGGGGACAAAAAGGAAATGAGCGAACTCTTAAGCAGGCAGTATGAAATGGCATTCAGTGAGCCTGATGAAACAAAAGTCATCAGAGACCAAAATATATTTTTCATGGAAACCTCTCCCACGGAAACCCCTCAGATGCTGGATATTGATTTCGGTCCAAAAGACATAGAAGAGGCCATTTCCAACATGCCATCCCACTCGGCACCAGGCCCGGACTCATGGAATTCGATCCTAATGAAAAAATGTAAGGAAAACCTCTCAAAACCCCTGGCTATAATGTGGAGAAGGAGTCTAGACACTGGTGACATACCAGATAGCTTGAAAAACGCAATAATTGACCCACTGCATAAAGGAGGGAGTAAAGCACTACCAAAAAACTACCGCCCGGTAGCTCTAACCTCTCAGATCATTAAAGTTTTCGAGCGAGTCCTGCGAAGCAAAATATCAACATTCATGGAGACAAATGAACTACACAACACCGGTCAACATGGGTTCAGAGCGGGAAGATCATGTCTCTCACAACTTTTGGAACACTATGACAAAATTCTTAAAGCGCTAGACGAAAAGAAAAACGTGGATGTCATTTACACCGATTTTGCTAAGGCATTTGATAAATGTGACCATGGTATAATAGCCCACAAACTGAAAGCAAAAGGTATAACTGGGAAAATCGGACCGTGGATATACAATTTCCTCGTAAACCGAAAACAATCGGTAGCAGTAAACCAAGTCACTTCTGAGCCTTCGAATGTCAAAAGCTCAGTGCCCCAAGGAACAGTGCTAGCGCCCCTTCTGTTCCTCATACTAATATGCGACATAGATACCAACACCAGACACAGTACGGTGTCGTCTTTTGCTGATGACACAAAATTAAGCAAGATAGTAAACACACAAGAGGACACGGGCCGACTGCAGGAAGACATGAATGTAGTGTTCCAGTGGACCAGGGAAAACAACATGCAATTCAATGAGGAAAAATTCCAATTAATACGGTACGGAGATAATAATGGTGTTAAAGAAATTACAAATTACTTAACAGAATCTAACTACATAATAGAACGGAAAGACAGTGTGAAAGACCTTGGGGTATTAATGTCTGAAAATATGGGTTTCAAAGTACATAACCAGGTCAAAGTGGCGGCTGCGAAACGTTTAACGGGTTGGATTCTGCGTACTTTTAAAACACGCGGTGAATTGCCTATGATAACGCTCTTCAAATCTCCAGTGCTACCGTGGCTTGAATACTGTAGTGTATTAACATCCCCATACAAAGCAGGTGAAATAAATGACTTAGAGAGTGTACAAAGAAATTTCACTTCGCATATAAGTTCGATAAAACATCTACACTATTGGGAGCGTTTAAGAGCACTGAATCTGTACTCACTGGAACGTAGAAGAGAACGTTACCTAATAATATACACATGGAAAATCGCAGAGGGTTTAGTACCAAACCTACATACTCCGATAGTCATGAAATTCAGTGATAGGAGAGGCTGGGAATGCGAAATCCCCTGGATGAATAACAGGGGTGCTATGGGCTCTCTGCGAGAGGGCTGGTTATCACACAGAGGCCCACGTCTCTTCAACAAACTCCCACGGCGAGTAAGAGACATGAGGGACACCTCGTTAGACAACTTCAAGAGAGCCCTAGATGTCGAACTGCAAAAAGTGCCAGACGAGCCCATCCTCGCAAGGGAGCGAGCCGTCGCTTCAAACAGTCTACTGCACCAAATCACCACCCATAACGAGGGGCGTCGCGCTCCTTGGTGCCGCTAGAGGAGCGGCGAATACATCCAAAGGTATCCAAAGGTATTGGAAAGGGAATTACTGCCCTGGAACTAATGTCCATGGCAGGATTAGGAAGTTAGTAGGGGACAGATGGGTTAGTAACTGAGGGGGGAATAAAATAAAGTTATTCATTTACAAACGCAGTCAGTCGCGGGTTTGATGCGAGATATTTGTCTAGGCGGAGTTTAAATGAATCATCGGTGATGCAGTCTATAACGTTTCGGGGAAGCCCATTCCACAAGTTGACAACTCGATTGAAGAAGAAATTCTTAGATTCGTGTGAGTTAAAAGATTTACCAATAATTTTGCAACGGTTTCCCCGCGTGTAATTAGATTGGTCGATAGTGAAGTACTTACTACAGTTCATATTGTTGATGCCTTTGATGATTTTGAACACTTGAATTAAGTCACCTCTTAATCTGCGCTGGGTTAAAGGAAATAGATTTAATTCTCTAAGACACTCTTCGTATGGTTTGTTCTTTAGGCTAGGTATCATTTTGGTAACTCTACGCTGAACTCGTTCTAGCTTGTTTATATCTTTTTGGTAATAAGGGCACCAGGATTGAACGCAGTATTCCAGAAGAGGGCGGACTAAGGAATTGTAAACGGTTAGGATAACTTCTTTGGATTTATGCTCAAATGACCTGCCTATAAAGCCAATTATTTTGTTTGCCTTCTTAACAACATCTGAACATTGTTGACTCGGTTTTAGGTTACTCGATATTGTTACTCCCAGATCGGTTTCTCTGTTTACATTCTTAAGCTGAGTGCCATTCATCGAATAGTTTGCTTTCTCATTTAGGTATCCGATATGTAGTACTTTACATTTATCCGCATTGAAACTCATTTGCCAAATTTGGGCCCAACATGACAATTTATCTAGATTGTGTTGCATATCGTCAACTTGTTCTTTTGAGAGTACGCTATTTGCAATTTTTGTATCGTCAGCAAATTTTGAGATTGTACAGGTGAGACCCTCATCTATGTCGTTGATGTAAATTAGAAAGAGAATTGGTCCTAGTACCGATCCCTGGGGTACCCCGCTACTTACATTGGTCCATTTAGATGCCTTACCGTTTATGACTACTCTTTGCTTTCTGTCGCTGAGCCAATTTTCTATCCATTTCAACACACCGTCTTGTATTCCATGCACTTTTAGTTTTAGCAGTAAACGTTTGTGGGGAACTTTGTCAAAGGCCTTTTGTAAATCAAGGTATATAATATCTACAGCTTTACTCTCATCGTAGAGGTTGAGGATATCGTGGAAGAAGTCTAAGAGGTTTGTTAAACAGGAACGTTTTTTACGAAAGCCGTGTTGAGTATCTTTAAGTATGTTATTTTCCTCTAAGTGATTTACGAGTCTGTCTCGTATGACCGTTTCTAGCATTTTACATACAACTGAGGTTAAGCTAATTGGACGATAGTTACTGGGTAGGGATTTGCTGCCATTTTTGAATATCGGTGTTACGTTGGCTAGCTTCCACTGATCAGGCATAGTTCCAGACTGCAAGGATTTATTGAATAGTAATGTCAGTGGTTTGGAGAGCTCATCCTTAGCTTCCTTTAGAACTCTAGGCGAGATTGTATCAGGTCCAGGCGTTTTATTTACCTTGAGTTTATCTAAACAATTCAATACTTCTCTCTCTGTAACGGTGATATTGCTTAGAACATCTGAATTATCAATCTGAATCGGCGATGGTGTAGGGATATCACTGAGGTCTTCTGTTGTAAAAACTGATGCAAAGAATGTATTGAGGGCATTACTCATTTGTACTTCGTCTTTGGTGTATTCTCCGTTTTCATCGACTAACGGTCCAACAGTTAAAGTAACTACATTTTTCTTTCTGATATAACTATAGAATTCTTTCGGGTTTGTTTTACTTTGATTCGCAATATGTAACTCTAGGGTCTTTTTACTTTGCTTAATTAACTTTTTGGCTTTGCGTCTTAGCTCTACAAATTTCACCCGTTCTTCGTCATTTTGTGAGGATTTTAATCTATCCTTAGCAAATTTTTTAGCAAGCAGGCAGTTTGAAATATCTTTATTCCACCATTTGGGCTTATTATTATGGCCTGGACGCCGTATTTTCGATGGTATACAGTCTTGCACTGCTTTTAGGCGAGTGGTTTCGAATAACTTCCAAGATGTATTTATGTCGTTATTGTTAATTAAAAAGCTCCAGTCAGTTTCTTTAAACATAGCTCTAAGTTTATGGAAGTTTGCTTTCTTGAAATTAGGGACTTTTTCGATGCTACTATTTGGTTCGTTACTAGTAAACTTTAAAGTGAAAGTTATCGTACGATGGTCGCTGTTACTGAATTCATCACCAACATTCAAATTCTCTATTAATTCTTCTTTTGTTGCAAGTACAATGTCAAGAACGTTATTACCACGGGTCGGCGTTCGAACAAATTGATAAAGCGAACTCTCTTGCAAGTTCGTATACAAGTCCTGTCCGGAGTGTGAAGTAAGAGTATCGCCCCACTTGGTCACAGGTAAATTAAAGTCGCCAAAAATTACGGTATCTTGCGAGTTACTTACATCTGCAATTTGTTCGTAAATTTCTCGGTCAGTTTGCACTGATTGAGCTGGAGGTCTGTATATTAATGCAAGTATTATTTTTGTACCTTTATTATTCTTTATTAGCACAAAAGATGCGTCGACGTTCACAATTTGAGGTTTTGACAAGAGGGTAGGGTTAAGACTTATTTTGATATAAAGTAAAACGCCACCTCCATTTCGATTTATTCGGCTTTTCTCAAACATTACATAACCGGAAAGTGAATACTCTGCTAAAAAGTCTATCTTCTGTATTGAGCCAAGATTCTGTTATGCCAATCACATCATAATTTTCTGTAAACACTAGCTCCTCTAAATCTGAAAATTTATTGCGTATGCTACGAGCGTTTGCATAGAAAACCTTTAAATTTGTTATTTTAGAACTCACGGAACGCTCTTTAATAATATTTTTGGTTCTTGTCGGATCTACAGTTATGTTCATGGCTGTCCTCGGTCCTCGCTGTCTTCGGTCCTTATCGCTGGTGGTCCTCGGTTGCTTTTGTTTTTTTCTTGGCGTTGGATGATTTATGTCACTGCTGCTTCTTCTCGGATGGCGTTTTTTGATCCATGGCTGCGGACTGCTTCGTGTAGGAGACGACCCATGCATGCTGAACCCACAGGGTTTAGATGAGTGCCATCCTTGCGGAACAGAGTAGGCTGGTTGTAGAAGTTGTCCCAGAGGTTGATGAATTCAACTTCTTCCCTCAGACACAAATATTTTAGTCGGCTATTTGTGCTGAAGGCCTTGTCGTAGAATTTGTCAGGTGCGTCGATCTTGGGGAGAATGCCTGAGATGATGATATTCCTTGACTTGTTTTTGTAGTGCTGGATCATCTTGCGATATTTCTCCATCAACTCTTCGGATCTGGTGCGCATGACGTCATTTGAACCAGCATGGATGACAAAAAGGGTATTTTCATTTGCATCCTTTGTGGTATCTTCGAAGGCTTCCACAATGTCGTCCAGTCCAGCTCCTGGGATGCAAAATCTTTTTCGTTGATTTGGGACTCTGTCGCAGAACTCTTCGACCTGTCCTCGTAGGATGGAATCCCCAACGAGCCTGGTCTCGTCTGGTCCGTCTTCCATCTCTACCAATATCTCAAATCTGTTTGACATTGTGACTGGTAGACGAGACCTTTTCTGCGTTGGCCGTGCACCGTTCCTCACTGGTGTAAATCCGGAAACCTGTGGTGGCGGGACTCTACGTACAGGTCGGGAAGAGGAGTGCTTAGAACGGGGGCGAGGGGTTGGTACTGTTCGTGCTAGCAGGCTTCTTGCACGAGGAGTAGGGGAGAGACTAAGGTGAACAGGGCGGCTGTCCTGGTTTGATATCGGCTCAGGTTCGTCAGAAGCATCTGCTGCAATGTCTACTGCAGGTGTTTGATTGTTGGCAGATGACGTTGGGGCGGTGGTGGATGCTGGAGTTGAAACAATTGGAGTTAGTGATACTCCAACGTTGAGTGTTACAAACTCTTGGAGTGATTCCAGCTTCCTGGTGAGGGTGTTGATCTTGTTGTGGGCTTCATCCAATTTTTCTGTCAAATCCTCTCGTTGCTGGCAGAGTCGGCAGACTTGTGGATCGGCAGGAGCAAACATGGAAGCACCAAACCTACCGGCGCAGTTCGTACAGGCACGAGGCATGGTGACGATCACTTTCTTCAGATCACTTCACTCACTTAAAAACACTTAACTCACTTTAAAAACACTAAACTCACTTTAAAAACACTTCACTCCCTTCAGGTCGCTTCACTTACTTAAATAGGCCTAACCGAAAACAAAAATGTTGAAATACACACAAATCGGTTATCAGCGGTGATAGCCTAACCGAAAATTAAAACAAAACAAAATTAAATTTGAATACGCAGTGATAGCCGAACCGAAAACAATTTTATGTTTATTTAAACAGAAATAGGCCACCAAGGGTTATAGCCTATCCTAACCGAATACCAAAATTATGAAATACCGGTACGCAGAAATAGGCCACCAGCGGTGATAGCCTAACTGAAAATTAAAAAATTGAAGTACGCAGAAATAGGCCACCAGGGATGATAGCCTAGACTAACCGAAAACAAAAATAACCGAAAACAAAAATTATGAAATACTGGTACGCAGAAATAGGCTACCAGCGGTGATAGCCTAGACTAACCGAAAACGAAAATAACCGAAAAAAAAAATTATGAAATACCGGTACGCAGAAATAGGCCACCAGCGGTGATAGCCTAGCTGAAAATTTTAAAATTGAAGTACCGTACGCAGAAATAGGCCACCAGGGATGATAGCCTAGACTAACCGAAAACAAAAATAACCAAAAACAAAAAAGTATGAAATATGCAGAAGTAGGCTACCAGGGGTGATAACCTACCTAAAAAAGCAAAACAAATATATATATATATATAATATAATATGTAACTAAATATACAATTCACCAAATAGAGATTATATAAGAATAAAGTGTAACTGCACACAAGGGGTTAATATACTGTATCAACAGATGGCGCTGGTGTCACTGTAGGCTAGTCAAGCAGGATTATATTTAGATAAACAAAGTTATCAGTCAAAGGTTACTACAAGATCATGCAAGCAACAACTAAAATTACAGATATATATAGCTACAGTAGGATACTGAATACGATAACTACTAGAGTTAATAAGAAAATACAAAGCTAGGTCGACTAGGCGTGCGTCGTCTGCTACAAGCTAGGATAACAAATGTAAACTACAATGTTTATCAGTCAGAAAAGCAATAAAATAACATGCACGGCAACTACAGAACTATGTGGAGGTTAAACAAGCACTTAACTACTGTTCATGCAATGAATAAAGGGAATTGGGATATGAAATACTCAAATTAGGATCGAGATTTCTCAGTGGCGATGCGGAGCTGTTGGCGGTGCTAAAGCCGGCGGGTGAAGGAACTCGCTTGTGGAAGGAGGAAGGATGTGTGGCCAATCGTGCACCTTCTCCCTCGCACTCGATTCTACAGGCTTTAAGAGGCTTTACAAGCCTGTAAATTGCTGTAAATGTCCATGGTGCTCGGGAATGTCTCTCGCAGGCAGTGGGTTAATGGTTGGTAGTGCGATCGAAGGGTCGGCAGTTCGACCCCACCCTATGCCATTGGTAGAAATCAAGAATTTGAACACTCAGGTCTAGCGATTTTAAGCAAAAAAGGGCATGATCTAACCCTGCCAATCAAAGGAGTGTACAGCGTTAAAATACTGCATCATTGGTAGGTGCGGACACTCATTACCCCGAGGCAATTTTTTTGTTTTCAGGAGAAGCATCTTTGCAGGCAAATGTATCAAGTTAGTTGATGAGTTACCCTATCAGCATCAAGTCATAAGATTGAAAAAACGTAGATACTATGGCAACAGCAATGATATATTGCCCTGTATTTCCCGAACTCCCTTATAGACCTATAGGTGGCAAATATGGTATTGGAGCCGGAGAATCCCACATATCTGTTGTTATAAAGTAAATATTTGTTTGAAATATAAAACATTTCACAGATAGATTAATTAATAAAAACATTATATAATACTAAAATATATAACTCTCATTATTAGGAGCTATAAAAGATAATTTAAACAAACATCAATAACTTTATGTCATCGGGTGAGGGCTGATATTATCCCGAGTGAGGTTTGGCATCCTCTACCCTATACGAGATCACCCGATTGGGTGGCACTGCAAGGGGGGCTGCGGATGGTGGGGACAATGGCCTGGGGGGTGCAAGCCCATGGGCTAATGATCCCCTCCCCCACTGCCCTCTCAGAGACAGATCTCATCTCACCCTGGACCCTTCGGGAACCCGAGCCTCTGGTGCGGCTTTGGTCAACCAGACTCCGGACTGCTCTGTCAGACAGTTTGGGAACTACAAAAACAACAACTTACAGTCATCACGATTTTTAGTGAACTTACATCCCGAAGATATGTTTCCTTCAATATCAACAATACCGTCACAATATATTATCATATCTCATTCCTATTATTTAATCACTGTGTAGTCAAATCTTAATACCTGAGGAGCTGCAGCCCTTCTTTCTTCCTGCCCCCACTATATGGAATATGATGCTTCAGGCGTTCAAGCTTTCTATGGCTTGTCTTTCTTTTCTGTATGAATGGTATGTACAGTATGCATTGTATGTCATTTGTATGCCAAAAACTAATTATAACAAAAACTGTACACATGTTGGGTCAACCACTGACTCTCTTCATTCAAGCTACCAAATTAATCCATCTCATCCAATAGTAAATACAGAGTTCCTAATTAAACTGGCGTTTATAACTTTATATCAATTAACTCTTCTTCTCACTGAAATACCTAATGCAGAGTACAGTTACTCCTCAAACTACCTACAATATATCTGTTGCCAGACACCTTACTCCTCTTTATGCAGATGGCCATAATTATACAAAACGACCACAAGCAGACCTGACCTTCATGAAGAGGGTAACCCGGGCCAGATTAATTAAGGATTTACCCCATATTTTTAATAATTTAAGAGGGCGCTACCAACCCTATATCGTACAAAGATCAAATAACTGAGCGATAGTTTATAATAAATTATTAAATCCCACTCTATTGCAGAAGGATCACTATTTGTTTCTGCTTATTTAGTTAACGAACGGTTTAGGGCCTAATATAAGTCAGGTTAAATAAGATGGTTGTTAGATAATTAACCAATAGACTTGGGTCCATCTAACACTGAGGCCCTCTATATATATATCTTTCAGCACTAATTTTTTAACAGTGGTGAGTAGCTAGCCCATACCCCAACCAGTTTCACCCTTAGGAGAGCAGTAAGGATTTGTGTAAGGTTTACTCTCCTACATGGGTTGCAAACCAAGGCTGATGAATTTCCATCCACCCAGACTCCCCAAAGTAACATATATTTAATTCTAACTGACACATAAATTAAATCCCTTAGCAGGTAATTTATCGATGCTGAAAAATTTGAATATGTTTTTGTATTATTATTGCTAATTTTCCGTAATTAATAAAATATATGTATACTCACTGGCACAGCAGATACAGTCGTACCCATTACAGGTGTAGTCGGGCAGAGGATTTTGACAGAACCTGGCATCCACACAGTTACTAGGGCACTGAGAGTTGGCCTCACAGATGGCGGGGCGGCTGGTACAACACTTACAGTCATGGATGTGGCTACATCCACCATCCTTTTGCTCCTCTCTCTCAAAGTCGTAGCATTTATCCCGACAGTGTCCGTAGCCACTGTCACAGGCGTGTTGATGGTGGCATGCTGAGGATTACAGGGTTATGGTACCACATTTATTCAGATATTTTATTATTAATGCTACTGTCAGAGGATATTACTCAACTTAGAAAAGACCTTTAGCATTCAAAGTTAAAGAATAATTCACTGAAGCATGTCCTTCAATTGAATATTTTCTGTAGGTAGTCAGAATGAAACATTAACTGGCAACATTGTTACTCAAATTTCTGTTGCAGCAAAGCAATAACATTCCACAAAATGTTGGAGATTTTACTGAAAGGTGAATAGATAATAATTCACTATGACAGTGCACTTCCCATATCCGTGCTCCACACATTCGCGAAACCCGTTATTCACGGATACCCCTAAATATCCTTTTACTCGTTATCTGCACAATACCATCCACAAAATATCAACTATTAACAGATTTGAATCGGGCGGGCAGATGCGCATCTTGTTAGTGTTTTGGTCGGCCATCTTGCCATCACGTCAGAGCGTCACCACCGGGCAACCAGCATCAACACTCGACCATTGTGTTCTTTTTTATGTGCTTGTTCACCCCCGCCCAGCCATGCCTCGTGGCGCCCCTCCCCCACTCCAGAACCTGGAGAACCTCGAGAACCTCGTAGGAAGAAAGTGGGGTTGCCATTGACCAAAAAAGGCTAAATTCTACAGAGATTAGATAAGGCTGAACAAATTTGTTACGTCTCACAAGTTTTCGTTATCAATGATTCTACTGTAAGATCCATTCAGGCTCATTTGGTACATATTAATGTCATTAGGTAGGTCAAACTAATGATGTTTCAGGGTCCAAGATGGGTGAGGCTGGTACGACCTAAGTCTATTTCCCATTGAAACCTATGTTAAGAAGCCCTGCTTATACGCAGACAGGTACCGGTACGAGTTAAGCAAGAATACGGGGAGTGCACTGTATTTTGTTTTAAACTGCGCATATGCGCCAGCATTGCACCAAGTAAGTTTAGCAACTAGAAAATTCAGAGATGAGGAATCTGTTTAGATACTATGCATCTAATTCTTTTGGGTTCAGTGAAAATAGCCACTTGACAACTGGACAATACAAAAGACGCTATTTCACATTGTATTAGTGTTATCATTGGCGATTTTAGGCAGGAAGAATTTCTGGGACTGAAAGGGGCGGAAACACTCAAACCAACCCTTTCTATTTATCTATCTATTGCGTGACGCCATGGTCCTCGAAGGGGTGGCTACGAACGATCATCCCCCATGCGCCTCTGTCCCCAGTCAGTCGATGCCCCTCCTCCCAACCAGCACCGCCTTCATCCATATACTTCCTCACTCCATCCTTCCACCTCTCCTTCGGTTTACCCCTCCCTCTCTGTCCCTCCACCTCTCTCTCGTACACCTTCTTAGTCATTCTCTCGCTTCCCATACGTTCCATATGGCCGAACCATCTCAAGGAGTTCCTTTTCACACTTTCCAGCACATCTACCTCCAAACTACACCTCCTTCTTACTTCCTCATTTGTCTATCTATCCCTCCATGTAACTCCGCACGCACTTCTCAAGTAAATCATTTCCACCCCTCTCACTCTTGGTCCGAGTCTCTTCTCAAACGGCCATGCTTCGCTTCCGTAAGTCAATGTCGGGATTACCACACTGTCATGCAAGGACTGGACTTCTTCACTTCCATACTGACCACTCTATTTCTTGTTACTGCTTTCAACGTTCCTACAACCCTATTCCCCTGTTGTACCCTCTCCCGCACTTCTTCATCCATAGTCCCATCTTTACCCAACACACTGCCCAGATACTTAAAGGAGCTGACAATCTCCATTCACTCAAATACTTCAAAAGCTGAATACATTTGTCAAATAATAGCCAAAATAAAATGAAAATACAATTCAACGTAATCACCACTCACTGTGGGATTGAATGACGTCAGGTTTGTGTGGTTTCTCGGGTTTCTTGGGTTTTACACAGCAGAAACAGCTGTCGCCACAGCCAGCCTTGCAAGTCAGTTTCTGCTTCCCCCGACAGCCTTTCAGACACTTGCCACCCGCACTCTTGCAATCGTCCACTGCTTTCTTGCACTCTGCCGGAACATAGAAATGATTGGTTTGTAATAATTTGATAAGCAACATTGTATTAAGAGTTTTGTAAGATATAATTTTTCCGTTTTAGTACATTATATATATATATATATATATATATACTCTGGCACATTCCAGAATATATATTTTTTTTTTCTTCTGGGGCTGGTCGACTCGAGACAGAGCCCGAACAGGGACAACACAACACAAAAGAAAAACAATTAACACACAAAAATAAAACACACATCTAGGTCACCCAGGAGAAGACTCAGAGATCACCAAGGTCACACCAGCACTCCCCCGGCCCACAACTGCCCGGAGAAGTTCTGGTTTCAGCAGGCAGACATGCAGCAAAGCCGAAACAACAAGCCCACCCACCACACCTCCAGGCGCACCCTTCATATATACCGGCTCCCCGGGCCAGGCGCCTGACGGACTATTATCTAGTTCAACTGGCACCAGACCCCTTCTCCAAAACGACCGCATTTTCACTCGTCTATGCACAAGCATTCTCCATTATTATTGATTATTACCACTGCCCTTGCCTGATCTATAGTAATTCCTCTATCATCCAAAACTTGTCCTACACAGTATCTCCATCTCAATGGAGGTGTTCCTACCCCTCTATCTCCCCTTGTATCTGGATCACATATTCTTTTTGTAAGCCTTTCATCTTCCATTCGTTCAACATGACCATAGCAGGTCAGCACCCTTCTGTCCACTCTGGCCAACAAATGATCCTGCTGCCCTACTCTCCTACATATCTCTTCATTCCTCAATCTGTCTCTAGGAGTAACTCCACATATACTCCTCAAGCAGCTCGTCTCCATCACTCTATATACGGTGAGTGCACTGTATTTGTTTTAAAAATGCTCATATGCGCCAGCTTTACACCAAGTAAGTTTAGCAAGTAAAACATTCAGAGATGAGGAATCTGTAAAAGGATCCTATGCATCTAATTCTTTTGGGGTCAGTGAAAATAGGCACTTGACAACTGGGCTATACAAAAGACGTTATTTCACATTGTATTCGTGTTATCATTGGCGATTTTGTGCAAGAAGAATTTCTGGGACTGAAAGGGGCGGTAAAAAAACTCAAACAACCCTTTAATTCACTCAAATAATTTTAAAGCTGAATACATTCGTCAAATAATAGCCAAAATAAAGTGAAAATACCATTCAACGTAATCACCACTCACTATGGGATTGAATGACGTCAGGTTTGTGTTTGGTCTCGGGTTTCTGGGATTTTACACAGCAGAAACAGCCGTCGCCACAGCCAGCCTTGCAAGTCAGTGTCACCTTCCCCCGACAGCCTTTCCGACACGTGCCACCCGCACTCTTACAATCGTCCACTGCTTTCTTGCACTCTGCCGGAACATCGGAACGTAGAAATGATTGGTTTGTAATAATTTTATAAGCAACATTGTATTAAGAGTTTTGCAGGATATAATTTATCTGTTTTGATACATTATTCCAAATATATATTAGTAGGGCAATGAGAAGAAATACGTTGTGGAACATCATGATTTATTCTAATTTTCGGCGACGTCACGCAGCCATCCTCAGGAAAGGGTTACCAACAGATCCTAAAAATTGAGTATAACTCTGTATATATTGCTAAAACAGGATCACTAAAATGTAATGCATTGTTGAACACGTGGCAATTTGCCTATCTAAAAAACAATTAAACAACATAATGTTGGCCGACTAGGCAAGGTTTAAATATAAAATAAATCTACGGCTAGACACCATCAAATTCAAAATTGCTAAATCTCAATGCAACAAAAAAAATCAAAACTCATAAGATATCAAATTTATATTATCATTTCTTTTTCAATTCAAATATTATTCTGAACTGTAAAGTCTAAAATATATTAAACAAAATTTAACCTACCGCTAAACAGCGTCCAAAGTATTATGCTAATATCCAACCATGTGAGGACAAGACTTAGCAAAAGCAATCATAATAAACGAGAATATTAAAATGAAGGACTTTACAAAACATTTCAAATTATCTAGTAAAATTAGAAGCAAATTATAGTAATCCTAATCACATCGAACGGCAACATAAAGCAAAAAAGTACATTTGAATTACTTGACTCTTAGAAACAAAAGATAAATGTTGAAAATTTACATAAAGGAAAATTGTCACAAACAAATCGGAACTCACCATGATACCACCAGTCTCCAATGAAAGACGATGAGGGACTGATTAACTGAACACATTTGAACTCTATATGTAAACTCAAAATATGGTGAAAATTAAACTAAATAAAATGAAAAACCAAACTACATGAACACCCAAAAAGCAACCAATCGTACCTAATAATGAACCTTCAACTATTATTGACAAGATTTATTTCTGGTTTGTGCTTATTTATCAGCATTGTTTCGCCTATTAAAGCCTCATACGTGCTTCTAAACCTGCCGATGATTTCAAAATCCCTCTCCGAAAAAGGGTGATCTTCATTACGGGAGTGTTCCCTTACTGCAGAAAATGACATACTCCTCAAAAATATTCCAGACCTGAAGCTTTTCCCCAAATGCTCATATATTCTCATTTTGAATGATCTACTCGAACATCCAATGTACCCAGCCTGACAACTGGGACAAGTGAATTTATACACGATATTTGAGCATAAAGAGTCCGGCACCCGATCTTTGAAGTTGAAGAAGGTTCCTATCCTGAAATCATTGGTGAAAACAATTCTAAAATTTATTGCAGGAAAACTTTCCCGGAGTACGTTACTAAGTAACTTGCGAAAATCATAGCTCACTCTCCCATAGAAAGGCATTTTGACATACTTAACAAGTTTAGGCACATCGTAAGTTACCGATCTGCTGTGTAACACTTTATTATACATAAATTGTTTTAGCACTCTGTAAAACAAATCATCCTATAATTATTTTTCAAAAAATACTCTTTTAGTTTGCAAAATTCTTCATGAAGTGTGAAATAGTTAGAACAAATCCCGTAGGCTCTCTCAAGAAGTGTTTTGATGGAATTAAGTTTATATATTTCAGGGCAATAACTAAACCAACTTAAACCCAAGCCAGTGAAAGTGGGCTTTCTATAAACTCCAGTGGTTAACCGATTACATGATTTAGTGATTAAAACATCCAAAAATGCAAAAGTATTTTTATCCTCGTTTTCACAGGTAAATCTTATGTTTTTATGCTGCTTGTTAATGTAACTGAAAAATCTATCATTATCATCCCTATTTTTGAATATTAAAAATGTATCATCTGCATACCGCCTATATAAGATAGGCTTACAATCTGGTGGACAACTCTCAAGCCACTGAACCTCCTTGTTACATAAAAATGCATCAGCGAACAAAGGCCCTAAACTCGATCCCATGCTAACGCCATCTACCTGGCTATAAAGGTTGTTATTAAAGAGAAAACAAGATTCAGAAGTGGCGAATCTGAATAACTTTCTAACCAGAGTCTTACCTAGTCCAAAAAAGGTGCTTGGTTCAAACTTATCTAAAATTATATCTAACGTTTCATCCAGTGGTACATTTGTAAACAAAGACTCTACATCATAACTTGCTAAATAAAAATTATTAGGTAAATCTAAAGTTGATATTTCGTCAGCAAAACTTTTAGAGTTCTTTACAGTATATTCATTGTGAGTTAGAGGAGTTATTAAGGGTTGTAAGAATTTAGCCAAATTGTATGCTGTCGTTCCAATGGATGAAATGATAGGTCTAAGGGGGATTCCTATTTTGTGAACTTTAGGCTGCCCAAACAGAATACCAGGTTTCGTTCCAGAAGCATATAAAAAATCATAAGCTTCATTACCAATATCGTCTCGAATGGGTCTCGGTAATCTATTTAGTTTGTCCTCTAATCTTACATTGTTCGCAAAGACTTTCCCATTTACTTTTCTGAATTTCGTTGTGTCACGAAGAATTATTCCCATTTTTTCCGAATACTCCGATCTGTCCATAATTACCACTCCATTACCTTTATCGGGTTTCACTATTATTATATCCTTGTTGTTACCAAGTACCTTAAGCAAGTGAAGATCTGTCCATAATTACCACTCCATTACCTTTATCGGGTTTCACTATTATTATATCCTTGTTGTTACCAAGTTCCTTAAGCAAGTGAAGATCTGTCCATAATTACCACTCCATTACCTTTATCGGGTTTCACTATTATTATATCCTTGTTGTTACCAAGTTCCTTAAGCAAGTGAAGATCTGTCCATAATTACCACTCCATTACCTTTATCGGGTTTCACTATTATTATATCCTTGTTGTTACCAAGTTCCTTAAGCAAGTGAAGATCTTCTCGCATTAGAACCAACGAAGTAATACTGTTCCATTGAGTTTTCATTCGATTAAAATTTCCAACACCCAGTTCTTTTATCCTATTTGTTATGCTATCACAATTTAAACCATTAAACAATTTAGAAGCACGTATGAGGCTTTAATAGGCGAAAAAATGCTGATAAATAAGCACAAACCAGAAATAAATCTTGTCAATAATTTTTGAAGGTTCATTATTGGGTACAATTGGTTGCTTTTTGGGTGTTCATGTAGTTTGGTTTTTCATTTTATTTCGTTTAATTTTCACCATATATTGAGTTTACATATAGAGTTCAAATGTGTTCAGTTAATCAGTCCCTCATCGTCTTTCATTGGAGACTGGTGGTATCATGGTGAGTTCCGATTTGTTTGTGACAATTTTCCTTTATGTGAATTTTCAACATTTATCTTTTGTTTCTTAGAGTCAAGTAATTCGAATGTACTTTTTTGCTTTATGTTGCCGTTCGATGTGATTAAGATTACTATAATTTGCTTCTAATTTTACTAGATAATTTGAAATGTTTTGTAAAGTCCTTCATTTTAATATTCTCGTTTATTATGATTGTTTTTGCTAAGTCTTGTCCTCACATGGTTGGATATTAGCATAATACTTTGGACGCTGTTTAGCGGTAGGTTAAATTTTGTTTAATAGATTTTAGACTTTACAGTTCAGAATAATATTTGAATTGAAAAAGAAATGATAATATAAATTTGATATCTTATGAGTTTTGATTTCTTTTGTTGCATTGAGATTTAGCAATTGTGAATTTGATGGTGTCTAGCCGTAGATTTATTTTATATTTAAACCTTGCCTAGTTGGCCAAAATTATGTTGTTTAATTGTTTTTTAGATAGGCAAATTGCCACGTGTTCAACAATGCATTACATTTTAGTGATCCTGTTTTAGCAATATATACAGAGTTATACTCAATTTTTAGGATCTGTTGGTAACCCTTTCCTGAGGATGGCTGCGTGACGTCGCCGAAAATTAGAATAAATCATGATGTTCCACAACGTATTTCTTCTCATTGCCCTACTAATTTGGAAGTTGCGGTGTCCAAGATCACCTGCTGAGGATCTCATAACTATATATATATATATATATATATATATATATATATATATATATATATGGCCACGAACGAACCGCCCCATGCACCTCTGTCCTCAGTCAGTCGATGCCCCTCCTCCCAACCAGCTCCGCCTTCATCCATATACTTCCTCACTCCATCCTTCCACCTCTCTTTCGGTTTACTTCTCCCTCTCTGTCCTTCCACCTCGCTCTCCTACACCTTCTTAGTCATTCTCTCGCTTCCCATACGTTCCATATGGCCGAACTATCTCAAGGTGTTCCATTTCACACTTTCCAGCACATCTACCTCCACACCAAACCTCCTTACTTAACTGTCTTCGTGGTGCAATGCATAAGTGTGTTGATTTTCGGTGTGAGCATCCTAGGTTTGAATCCCCGGACTGCCACATGTGTTTGTTAATTTCATTAATCAATTTTAGGAGTAAAGTTGGTTGGTGGAGAGAACATAATAATTCCTCATGTGTCTGTCTATCCCTCCATGTAACTCTGCACACACTTCTCAAGTAACTAATTTCCACCCCTCTCACTCTTGGTCTGAGTCTCTTCTCAAACGTCCATGCTTCGCTTCTGTAAGTCAGTGTCGGAATTACCACACTGTCATGCAAGGACTTCTTCACTTCCATACTGACCACCCTATTTCTTGTTACTGCTTTCAGGGTTCCTACAACCCTCTTCCCCTGTTGTACCCTCTCCTGCACTTCTTCATCCATAGTCCCATCATTACTCAACACACTGCCCAGATATTTAACCCTCTCCGACATATGACGCAATTGTGAGCCTATTAGGGATACTTTAAAACCTTTGTTACCATCAGGGGTATTTAGAAACCTTTAGTTTAGTTACTTCAACCTCTGCAGTTGTCTTTGAGTTAGCTGTGGGCAGAAAACTAATTTTGGAGAGGTATTTATAAGAGTGAGAGAACTCTATTTCTTATCTGGCAACCTCTGCGTCATATGAGTAAGGGGTTAAATGAGCTGACAATCTTCATAGCCTGACCGTTCAACTTCACTTCACACTCTGTGGCTTCACCCTTTTTGAAGACCACAATCTTGGTCATCCCTATATTTACCTTCAGATTCCGTTTTTCACACTCTGTTCCAAACACATTTACCAGACCCTGCAACTTCCATTCATTATCGCTCATCAGAACTGAATTATCAGCAAACAGCAGTACAGACAGCTTCCACTCATTTCCCACCCTTATCAGCGATACACCAACATCCACTGCTCACCCTTGTATTTCTTTCATGACTCCATCCATATAGACAGTAAACAACCACATCACACATCCCTGTTTCAACCCAACATTCAGGTCAAAGAACTCGCTCTGCTCATTCTCCACACGTACTGCCGCCTTTGCACCCTCATACATGCTCTTCACTACTTTCAGCAACTTGCCATCTACTCTGTATATTCTAAGTACTTTCCACATACCTTCTCTATCCACTCTGTCATAGGCCTTCTCCAAGTCCATAAAGGCAACCTACACCTTTTGTTGCTTCTCTAGATATTTCTCCACAACACAATTCAGGGTAAAAATCAGATCTACTCATCCTCTTCCCTTCCTAAAACCTCCCTGCTCGTCGCCTATCCATTTCTCCGTTCGCACTCTCACTCTCTCAATCAATACCCTACTGTACACCTTACCTACTATGCTTAGAAGACATATTCCTCGGTGGTTACCACACACTCCTCTTTCCCCTTTGCCCTTATATAGGGGGACTATTATGCCAGTCTTCCAGTCATCGGGTGCACTCTCCTTCTTACATGGTATTTTGCACATTTTCCATACCCATTTGATCACTATCTCACCACCATACCTCAACATTTCCCCACACACTCCATCTGTTCCTGGTGCTTTCCCCAACTTCACTCTTTTCATGGCTTCCCACACTTCTGACCTCCTGATCCCCACCTTCTCCTCCACTATTTCTCTTCTTCTCCCTCCCATACCATATCCAACTATGTTTGCTGGCCTCTCATTCCTTACATTTAGCAACTTATTGAAGTACTCTCTCCATCTTTCGATTCTCTCTTGCGTCTTGGCTAGCATTCTCCCATTTTTTTCTTTCACATCCTTACTGTTACCCTTGCTACCTTCCCTAACTTTCTTGACCTCTTTCCAGAACAGTTTCTTACACTCCCTCCATTTTACACTCAGATTTCTTCCAAATTCCTCATCTACTCTTCGCTTACTTTCCTTCACTACTCACTTTCTCTCCACGTACCTCGCTCGTTTCTGCCTCTCCAAATCTTCATTCCCTCTACTACCCAACCACTCTCTATACGCTTTCTTCTTGTCCTCCACAGTTATTTGTATCTCTTCTGTCCACCATACTGTACCTTTCACTCCCCTCCCTCTTCTCCTCACTCCATACACCTCCTCACATGCTGCACAGACTCTTCCTTAAACACCTTTCTCATCTCCTCCACTTCTTCCATATCTTCCAGTTGGAACCAACCTAGTCGTCTTTCTACTGCTCTCCTGTACTCTTTCCTGATTTCCTCCTCCTGTAGCCTCTCCACCCTCCTCACCATTCCACCTTCCTCTCGCCTCCCTCCAGCTCTCCTCACCCACTTCTTTTGTATCCTATTTTTAGCTACTACTACATAATGATCAGACAGACCCCCTCCAATACCCCTATACACCCTAGCATCCAGCACAGATTTCTTCATTCGTTCATCCACACATATATAATCAATCAGTGACTTTCGTTCCACCACTGTCTTATCCTTCATCATCCACACCACTTTCCATGTGTACCTGTGTATCATTCTGTGTCGGAAGAAGGTGTTGGCTATCCACAGCCTCCTCCCCACCCATACGTCCACAAGTGCAATACCATTCCCATTCACCTCTGACGGTACTCACCACCACCCTCCCACCACTCCATCAACTTTCCTATCACCCACCTTACCATTCATATCCCCAATCAGAAATATTCTTTCGTTCTTATCAAACTTATCCAGGCACACCTCCACATTCACCCAGAACTCTTCTTTCTCTCTTACAAGTGTATCCTCTGTCAGAGCATACACACACACAATCACCCACGTTTGTATTCCTACTTTTATTCTCACCCACACGATTCTTGAACCCACAGACCCATATTCTCTTACACGCTCCTTCCATTTGTTACTTACAAAGAAACATGCACCTTCTCTCGCTGCTCCCTCACTGACTCCAGCACACACACCCATTCCACACTCCCACTCTCTCACATCCGTACCCCTCCATTTGGTCTCCATCATGCCACATACATCCAGCCTGGCATTCACTAACACTTCCAGGACCTCTCTCTCTTTTGTGCCATCATTCATGCCACTCACGTACCATGTAGCTATTCTATGATTGTCCGTAAGATTGTCCATAGTCGGTCGTGGTTCGTCAACACAGGGTCCATCCGCATCTGAGGCTGATTGTTCGTTTTTCATTGCTTCATTATTTTTCGCGGGTGGGGGTCGCAAGCACACCGACCCAACCTCTTTAGTCGCCTCTTACGACACGCAGAAGGCACGTGGGGCATATTCTAATCCCATACCCTCAGGGGAAACCTTGACATACCTCAGTCTATACCCTCACTGTATTCATTGTTACCATTACTAACAAGAAAGACACTTAAAGGATTTCGTAGAGAGTAGAACACTGGAAGAACGAGTTTGGAGCACACAGGTATAGGTATGGTTGTCTTGGTTCTTGACTACAAGGACCATGGGATATTCACACTTCCCAGCTAGGTTCGGGCCAAAACAGTTCCAGCATACGTTCTGCTCTACTTCTCCTTGACCTCGTCTTGGCACGATGCACTTGATCACTATTCACGCTGAACCTAGAGGATGACACTAAAGGATCCCCTGCACTCTGTAAACACAAAGTATTTCCAGGCGTAGGTGGACAATTCAGATTTTCACTGTCCTGAACCTCGATAGAGTACGGTGATGCAAGCCTAGGTTTAGAGTGGTTTGGCAGACTTGCGCTAGTGGTACTTAGTTCATCTATTACGAACTTGTCTTGGAAAGTTAGCGAAGCTAATGGCACTATCTCATCCCCACTTTGGTCGGTTATGTCCGAGAAAGAGTCAAGAGGCCTACCTTGCGTTCGATTATGTGGTTCAATCTTAATCCCACATTTGGTGTGGAAACGGATTGAGCCATTCCTTGGCCTGCTTTGGTTGGTATAACCCGGGAATAAAGAATTTCCTTCTTCGCTATAATCAATGCTTTTCCTACTCCCTTCTAACCTGGGAGCTTCTAGATCAGAACTCAAAGATAGTTTTAAGCCAACAGGCTGATTGCTTGATTCTACTTTGTTCAACGCGCATAGTGACTCAGTTTTTGTCAGCGTTTTCGTTGCCCGGTTTTGGGGCAAGAGGGGCTTGGGTGACACTCTGGCTTTGTGTTCTTTTAGGGAGCCGGTCGCACTAAGGGTTGTTTGCACTTGAGAATTATGTGAAGATAATGCATGCATTGGTTTAACTTTGTTATTTGGCTTGTGCTGGATCTGAGGCATATTTGCATATAGCATGTGAGGCTGTTCTGTTATTTCTGGCCTGTTAATTTCTTCATTATTTGAACTATGGTGATAGGTTAACACTGCTTCTAAATATTCACTTTGCATCTCTGTGTACATTTCACTGTGGGTTTGATAGTCTATAGGTGCACATTGTAGCGGTTGATGGTTAATTTGCATAGTGTTGCTGAAGTACAGTGCAGCCACGTGTTGATTGGGAAGGCTATCATAGTTTCCCCTTTGGATCGCATTTTCTCTGGTGGTTTCTCCCTTGTTGTATTTGTTTGCTTGGTTCTTGTTGTTGTCGTTGCACATCCTTATGCTAGCAATGCGGATGGGTTGGTCTTGCAAGCTAGTTATGGGTGGTAATGGGTTGGTATCTGGTTCTGGAACAACTTTATCCTCCGGCATCAAGAAGATAATGGAGTACTCTTAACTGCCCAAAAATGATCCTACTAACCCAAAACAAGAATAAACCGCAATGGGGCAATTGCTGGTAAATATAAGAGAATGCTACTAATACCTGCAGTGCCCTGAATTATAGCCTATGTAAAGCCTAGCAATAGGTTGTGTCATTCTAAGATGACAAGCAACAACAGGATGTTATTGAGAGAAATTCGGAACTTAGAATAAAAGGTAAAGATCTTGGTGAGGAACTTCATTCCTTCTCTAGTGTTCATCCATCCAAGGAGCCTAGTAGATAGTTCAATTGGAAACGTCACATTATGTGCGTCTTCAATCGAAACCCCAGATCTTGCACAGAGCAGCTTCTCAAGTTTTTCTCGTGACTTAGTATCCCAAGATGGGGACGAGATAGATTTATTGGCTGTGACCCCTTTTGATTCGAGCATATTAGGTGACTCCAGTACTTTTGATGCAAATCTAGTTAACCTTGTCCAGCCTAAGTTTGCATCACTGTACCCCTTCGAGGTTCCGGATAGTTTGTTTTCATCTTGTCCACCTACGCCTGGTAATACCTTAAGTATACCCAGTGTTGGGGATCCTTCATTGTCATTCTCCAGACTCATTGTGAATCGTGCCCAAGTGTGTTGTGCTGAGTCAAGGGAAGAGAGAGATACAGACGACCGTGCCCTACAGTTATTTGGGCCTGAGCCTACCTGGGAGGTGTGAAATCCCAGGCCCTGTAGTCAAGAATCAGGACAACTAAAACTACACCAGTGTGCTCCAACGTCGCTTTACCAGTGCTTATTCTCTACTAAATCATTTACGTGTTTCTTTTGTTCGTAATGGTAACGATGATTGTTGTGACTGAGGTATGATAAGGTTCACTAAGTGTTAGCGTAAGTTAAAGAAGATTTTCCGTTCTTCCCTTCTTTGTTTATTATTCGTTGCTCTGCTCCGGGAGAACAATACACACGTCTATCGGGCGGAAAATGTTTATATACTTCTTTGGATACAGGCTTCTGTATTTATTAATATACAAAGGTTTATCCGGTTATAAATACCTACACTTACACGTCAGCTTGAATGCTTACTCAGACCTTAGTTTATACGCTACTTGTCATCATGGTACAAGTCCAATAGTGATAGTTAAGTCGCGGTTAATTGCTCCTCAGTCACGTATTTCTGACTATTTATATTTATTACAAGTTTATGAATTAATAATTCATTTTGATGTCTCATTGAGTTATTTAAGTTTAAATACTTATTCAAGTTACTTTGACTTATTGTTCATTTAGAAATCAAATAACTGTACTATTGGCCATACTTATCAGTGCTACGCTTATAACATCGCAGTAACTATTATTTACTCTTTCCAAGCCATATTTGAGAGCATGTACAGTATATTTATATCAGGACTATTCATTGTGATTTGAGACTTATCCTCTCTATGTGTTATTCTTCATATGTTCAGTTGTAACTTCATTATTCTCTATACATGAATGTTATGTTTACTTTTCCAGAGACATATTGAGGCTGTACCCTAGCTATTAAGGAATAAAACCTGTTAAAACCTATCCTGTATATTTTGTGTCTATTGCTTATTACTAGAGTGTTGATTAATAGAGCTAAGGCTAGTCTTCACCCAGCGGAGAGGTATTGAAGTTCATGCATAGCGCCGATTCCTAAGGTGGAAATCGCAATCAGGTTATCTCACGTTTAATTGAAACCATGGCATAACAAAAATATATCCTATGGGTTAACTCTGCCAGCCAGAAATCTTCTGAATATACTGTAAATAATGCTTAAACAAAACTCACACGAGACAAGAGTAAGTCTATAATCTGCCACATTTGCCACATGTGACAATATATAGAGTATATATATATATATATATATATAATGTTAGTGTAGCCAGGTAATAGATTATCTTTTAAACAGACGAGGTTAAAAGCAATAGCGGTTTCAGCATTCAGAATTTTATTGTTACAGCTTTCAATAGTTCTAACAATTTTCCTCGGGTTCAGAGATGAGGTACAAAAGGTTAGCAAAATTCATGGTGGATCCAACGTTTCACAAGTAAACATCTTGCATCTTCAGGGAATGGAGAGGAAATGGTTAGAATAGGAACGGGAACGGAAGAATATAGGAAAGGTGAAGCAAGTAATAATTTTGATCACTCTTATGCTTCGAATACTAGAGTTGGTACAGAGGAAGTAGTAGGGGGTGAGGAAGTGAATTTTAGTAGGAGATGAAGGCGTCGGGGCTTGACCCAACTTGCGTGAGCTGGATTTTGTTGGAGAGACAGTTTGAGGATACTTTTCGAGAGGGGACAGGACGGACAACACATAGGGAATGGAAGAATATAGGAAAGGTGAAGCAAGTAATCAAATTTACCCTAGTGATACGACCTACGCCAAGGCCGATTTTACACTCCAGGTACCCAGTTTAACGTATGGGTGGGACGAGGCGAACACGAGAGAAGGCCTGCCCAATGGCCACTGAGCAATCCTGGTGGCTAACCAAGTTCTCAGTCTCGTGTGCGGAGCTACTGGGTGTGTGGTGGCTGTTCATTGGTGGAAGGTAGTCTATTCGCGAGACGGGCACTAAATCTTATCGGTGGGTGGCTGTGATTGGTTGGTGTTGTCAGTTGTGTGCTGAGCGTGGAAGCGTTAGGAAAGGGGGCACGGGGCGAGAGGAGGGGGGGCAGCATGCCTGTAGTGCTTGCCTGAAGGAAGAATTTGAAGGTCTTGTGTTTGGTTGTTGACAAATAAACATTTATTTTAATTGTTATCATATCAGCTTCTAGGAAATGTAATATTTTTTTGAGTTTCTTGTCTGGGCAATAAATCATGAACATATTAATGGGTCACATTTATATTGAGACACCCTGTATATATATACTGTATATATATATATATATATATATATATATACTATATAATTATATACTGTATATATGGATGGAGTCATGAAAGAAATACTATCGAGAGCAGTGGATATTGGTGTATCGCTGAAAAGGGAGGGAAATGAGTGGAAGCTGCCTATACTGCTGTTTGCGGATGATACAGTTCTGATTAGTGATAATGAATGGGAGCTGCAGGGTCTGGTAAATGAGTTTGGAACAGTGTGCAAAAAACGGAATTTGAAGGTAAATGCGGGGAAGAGCAAGGTTATGGTATTCGAAAGGGCTGAAGTCACAGAGTGTGAGGTGAAGTTGAACGGTCAGGCTATGGAGATCATCAGCTCTTTTAAGTGTCTGGGCAGTGTGTTGAGTAAAGATGGGACTGTGAATGAGGAGGTGCGGGAGAGGGTGCAACAGGGGAAGAGGGTTGTAGGAACGTTGAAAGCAGTAACAAGAAATAGGGTGATCAGTATGGAAGTGAAGAAATCCTTGCATAACAGTGTGGTAATCCCGACACTAACTTACGGAAGCGAAGCATGGACGTTCGGGAAGAGACTTCGACCAAGGGTGAGAGCGGTGGAAATGACTTGCTTGAGAAGTGCGTGCAGAGTTACATGGAGGGATAGACAACCGAATGATGAAATGAGAAGGTGTGGTGTGGAGGTAGATGTGCTGCAAAGTGTGTAAAGGAACAACTTGAGATGGTTCGGCCATATGGAACGTATGGAAAGCGAGAGGTTGACAAAGAGGGTATAGGAGAGTGAGGTGGAATGACGGAGAGGGAGAGGTGCACCGAAGGAGAGGTGGAAGGATGGAGTGAGGAAGTATATTAATGAAGGCGGTGCTGGTTGGGAGGAGGGGCGTCGACTGACTGGGGACAGAGGTGCATGGTGGCGGTTCGTTCGTAGCCACCCCTTCGGGGATTGCGGCGTCAGGCAATAGATAGATAGATATATATATATATATATATTGTTACGACTGAGGTTTAAATATATCAGGGCTCTTATTCATTGGACTAGTAATGGCATAAATGCTACAACGGAAAGCGCTAGATCCAACCTCTGATGTATATGCCCAGTGAACAAAGAACACAAATACTCTCCAGAGTTCTATATGCAATAATAGGTTATCAAACTCTCAATAAATGTGCGTCTACTCTAGGCTTAATGTTATGTGAAAACAGCCTATTACTACCTATAACCGAAGGTGCTTGGTTATGGTATGCAAAGTATGGTGGTAAGAGCTTACGTTACTTTAATCAATTAATGTCAGGCACTTCTTGCATGAAAGAAAGTGCACTAAAGTCCTCCAACACCAACAAGGAATCTTCTTTAAATGTTAGATGCTATCAAGATGCTCGAATCGGAAATGGAACCCAAAAAGGCAGGCAGCGGAACAATGCTCGTGCAGGCTATGCACACAAAAAGGCAGGATATATAATGCAGTCAGAGCCAAGAATATCCTAAACGCTACAACAATAATAATAATCGCCACGACAATGCAGTATTCCTATCAACAAAAAGAGCCTAAGTCGTTTGTGTCTCAATACATCAAACTAGGCTGCGAAATGCTTGTGTAATCATAAACGGGTATGCATAATAAGAGTAATTGGTTTAATATACTTAATGTCTACTATGACTGATAAAGTCTAGCTAGAGTCAATGATACGAGATACTGGTGCGCATGGCATGCCGCATAGCCTAGTGCAAATCTCAAGTCTGTTCCTCAAGTATTACATTATAGTGAAACCTTGAGAAACCTTAATACCGAAGTATTAAGTGTTCTCCTGGCGTACCTCAAAGACAAACAACCGAGCTTAGAACAGTGCAGAATGGTATAGGCAAAAAGCCCTCATTCGTGCATGCTCTATTCTCAATGGCACACAGACTAGAATTTACCCAATCAACTCCAGTTCTCAGGTATGTCGTGCAGCTTTTAACTAAAGCCAGCACCCATCGGAAACAATACCTTATAATATCAGACTCCTAGTCTAGCATTATTTAATCCAGCAGAACACTAATAATTATAGGAAGCGGTACTGAACAATATGAATGCCAACCAATGCTTAGTGATCAACTTATCTTAACAACTAAAATACATGGGTTATATAAGACCTTAACGCACAATACAACTGGCCAGCATGAAGCTGATTATGCATAGTTAACCAGAGGGGGTATAATATTAATAAAAGGTGGTGAAAGATATGGGAAATGAGAGAGATAGGCAGAGGAAAAGGTTCTCAGGTGCAGAGAGGGAAACAGATATCAAAGGGATAAGGAGGATGCGTTCTAGAGACCAGATCTGAGGGAGAGAGTGGCAAGAGAGCTGTATATATACTGGCACTAGCGTGCACCGCGTAGGCAGGGCGGTAACATGTCCTCCAGCCAATCCCAAGGAGGCCATCCAGCCATGACGTCACCAAGCATGGAAAAAACTCCTCCAGCCAATCCCCAGGAGGCCAGCCAGCCATGACGTCATCGAGCCTGGTAAAAAACACTGCGCGCCTCCTCACACTCTGTTCTACTCTCTCTCTCTCTCTCAAATCCCATCATTACTACTTAATGATAAAACTTATACTTTGCAATTAAATATATAAAGCCTTGACATGGGCGAAAACAAAGGGCCTTTCTGGACTGCCCATGACACGAGCTTTCATATGAAAGAAAGCACACAATAATACATCAACTGTAGCCACATCCACTGCCCTGGCGATCCTAGCAAGTCACCGTAGGACAAGCCATGCGGTTCTAACGGAGTTGTTAACGTCACACCCCCCCCAAGATTTTTCTCAGAGGCCCAAAGCTAAAAAAAAATCTGATGGTTAGAATCCATGCTATATCTCTACTTCCCATCACCCAGCGGCAGTAAAATATCTGGCACAGTTCTCAACAAAACATTTTACAAAATTATAACCCTCCCCAACACAATAGGTATAGGTTAAATCATATGTAGTCATGCTCCTCAGGAGCGAGCTTCTCGAGCCCAGTATTCTGAGAGGAGTGCAACTCAGAATTACTGCTATAACATACTGAAAAAATTCAACTATCAAAGAAAGAGTTTTTATTTGATTTTTATGCGTTTAATTTGTATATTTCGGCTGCACTATAGGGGCAAGCCTAGTTTTTTCTTCTATACCAAACGCTCAACTCCTGCTTTATGACCCAATACGCTGGGCTACAACCGCGAGCCAACAAGCACCAAGTGCAAAATACTATTCAAACCAAAGCAGGAGGCTACCCGTGTGTCAATCTACCCAGGATCATCTACCCTTGAAAGACAATCTGCAATCACGTTGTCACAACCGGCAATATGGCGTATGTCCAGGTTATATTCCTGTAACATTAGCGACCACCTGGTCAGCCTCATATTCCGATTGTGAAACTGGTTCAGGAACTTGAGAGGGTGATGATCTGTGTAAATTACAACGACTGGACCATAGGCTGGAACATAGACCTCGAAATGCCTCAGTGCAAGCACAACTGCCAGCAGCTCCTTCTCGACAACAGAGCAGCTCCCCTGGGCTGAATTGAACTTCTCCGAGCAGAAACTAACAGGATGCTCCAGCCCATCATCGTCCTCTTGCATAAGGACGGCACCAGCCCCCACACCACTAGCATCCGTTGCTAGTTGGAAAGGTAGGCTAAAGTCAGGGCCCTGAGGATCGGGTGAGTGCACAACAGGTGTTTTACTACTCTAAACGCCTTCTCACACTCAGGGGCCCATTTGAATTTCTTATCCTGCACCTGAGCTTGACTGTCCCGTTTTCCTTCTCCACCTTGACTGCTAAACGTCATCTCTGGCATAGTGAGAGGCTCAGGGGGGTGCCTCACATACTCCTTCATGAGATTAACGTGACATAACTGATTGCGCTTACGTCTGTCTGGAGTGGCCACCAAGCAATCCATGTCCGATAGCCTCTCAACCACCCCACAAGGACCAGTGTACTTCGCGGATAAGGGGTTACCTACAAGGAGCAGTAGAATCAACACCTCCTGACCCACGTGAAACTCCCTGAGTTTAACCTTGAGGTCGTACTTGTCCTTCATGATGGCCTGAGAGCTAGTCAAATTACGGCCAGCCAACTCCAGACTGCGCAACATCCGTTCTCGACTGTCGAGGACATACTTGAGCATAGAACAAGGTTTTTCTGCGCCCTCCTATATTTCTTTAACCATATGGAGAGGCTCTCTGACACGGTGTCCAAAGACGAGCTCATTAGGGCTGAATCCCAAACTTTCCCCAGGTACCACCCGTGCAGCAAATAAAACATATGGCAGGCCAAGATCCCAACCCTTCCCACCCTCAAAGCAACAACAACGAAGCACAGATTTTAAGGCTGAGTGCCATCGCTCTAACACACCCTGGCTCTCCGGATGATACACAGATGACACAACCGTAACAATCCCATGCCGCGGCATTGCTTGAACAAAGAGGCCAGAAGTGAAGTTGGATCCTTGGTCTGACTGAATCCCGTGCAGGTAACCATACCGGGAAAAATACACTAACAAGTTTCGGACCACCGTCTTCGCTGACCCATTTCTCATAGGGTACGCGTCAGGGTACCTTGTTGCTACCTCCATGATGGTCAGGGGATACTAGTTTCCGGCACTTGTAGGGGGAAGGAGACCAACCATATCAACTATTACCTTACTAAAGGGAATGACAGGAATGGGGTGTAACGGCGCCATAGGAATGCTCTGATTTGGTTTGCCAACCTTCTGACACACATCACACATTGCCACCCATGACACAACTTGTGCTCTCAGACCAGGCCACCAAAATAATTTTCCTAAGGCTGCAACCGTCTTACAGACACCCAGATGTCCCGCCAGTGGTACATCATGAGCCAACCTAAGTAAGCTTTCCCTGCAAACCCTCAGCATGACCAGCTGGTCTACCTCTCCTGACCCCGCTCCCAATTCCTCTGCGGATCTTGGAATCGCCGGTACAATATGCCATCTATGAACAAAAAATCTCCCGACTGTGCATCACTGTCCTCCTCCAACTCGACAGCACCGGTACCACATTCAAGAACCTCCGGGTCTTCTAATTGCAATTTACGAATGTCCGAAGGAGCAAGCTTATCTAAGTGTTTGCGAAACAACTCATGTCCCCCTCCTACATTGAATTTAGCCTCCCGTTGCTCTCTCTCTGTGTATCGTTGCTGTCTCTTTGTCTTTTTAAGCCCATCCTCTGCCTTCTTAGTAACAGTTAATGGGTCTTCTCCAGACTCGAAAATCGGTCCTAATAATGAGTCCCCGAGAATGTCCGTTGATACTAAACTCTCAACCGCATCAACTTTCAACCCCTTCTCGGTACCTTTCCTCCGCTTGTCTAAAGACTGTTGACCAGAATGTGACTCCCTGGATGCAAGAGATCTGGTGACAACACACGCCATAGGTTGCACCTGACACTTCTCAACCCACTCCTGCTCCTCCCTACTCACGTCGGCCGGCTTCTCGGCAACGACCAAGGTTGGAGCCTCAGAAGTAGGCCCCGCAAAGTCGTTGCCGAGAAGGAGGTCGACGCCCCCAACAGGCAACTTCTCCACAATTCCTACGTCCAGGTCACGAGTCACACCATCAACTTCCATCTTCATTCTTACAAGCGGGTATGACCTTGTTGCATTAACTCCCTGAACCACAACCACCCGCGCCGTATTTACAGGTTTACCAGTGAAATTTCTCAACAGTGTTTGCGATGCCCCAGTGTCACGCAAAAGTCTCACCTCATGTCTTCTACCCCCCCACTCCACACAACCGAGTCCCCTGTGGTCACTAAAGGCATCACGGACAGGGAATAAGCCTTCCGGATCCTTCTGCAATGGCAGTGTATTTACCTCGGAAGAATTGCCTCTAACAAACTCCGATGTCCTCTTGAACACGCCAATGCCGTGAGCAAAAGACACGGCTGCCGGAGGAGGTCGACTAGGGCACTCATTTGCTTAATGACCCTCCTTGTGGCACCTAAAACACATAAATTTCGGTTTCGGCTTATACTGTGATGTAGAAGGCCCCTGACTTTTCTTATACAGCGTGGTGTTAGGTTTGGATTCAGTTTTAGTTTCATTGCTCTTTTGTTTAAATGTGTCGTTGCTACGGGGAGGGGGAGGATAACGGTCCTTAGCACTTGCATCGTACTTCTGTGAGGACCCGCAACCCCGAATCAACGACAGCCGTCGATCAGCCATTTCTGCTGCTTCGACTAGAGTTCTTGGGTTTTTCTCCTTTAAGTTCAAAGTTAGATCACCACCCGTGCTCTTAAAGAACTGCTCCAACGTCATTAGGCCTAACTGCTTAATTCCATCAAATGTTGTTACCTTCTCAGATCGGAGCCAGTTTCCCATAGCATCGGACAAGTCCCGGGCGTGTTCCAAAAAGGTGCTATCTCTTCCCTTGGTTACACCCCGGAACTTCAAACGGTACGTTTCTGGTTGCAGTTCGTAAGCCCTCAGGACAGCCTCCTTGAGATCCTCATACACAATACATGACTCCAAAGGTAACGCATCGTAGGCTTTAAGACCCTTACCTATTAATCTAGAGGATACAAGTGCTGCCCATTTATTCTCTGGCCACTGGTGTTCCTGGCACTTCTTCTCAAATCGTGCGAAAAATTCTGTTACACCACTCTCATCAAACACCGGAACCAGTTTCAATAAGTGCGAGAGAGATTGATCATGAACACGGTTACCAGCCCCAAGTCGCTGTCCCGTTGTCTCTACTCGCGACTTCTCTACGTCCATGTCGGCACAGTACCTAGTCGACTCTATATCAGCTTGGATTTTTGCTAGCTTGGCTTTCTCTTCTATCTTGGCTAATTCTAATTGCTGCTGAAGCTCACATGCCCTTTGTTGCTGTTGAATCTTAGCTAATTCGAGGTGAAACAATAATTCTGGAGTTAACCCTTGAGGAGGTGAAGGTGCTACAATGTTTGAAATTACCGGTGGTCCCCCCAGGGGCAACCCACCCTGCCAGTCACCACCCAACTGTGGAAGCGTTCTCGGGGTCGGCAAACCACTGGGATGGCTGGGGGTCGAGTGTAGGGGAAGCATGGCCGAAGGGCTATGAGAACTCAACCCATCTCGCTCACCAGTCACCCTGCCCAGTACACACGTTATCAAGTTATCCCTGGTCATGCTGCTAGTACCCGCATGACCGATAGCTGTGGCCAGGCATTGAAGACCGTACCGATTCATACCCTCCAACCGCTCGGCAGTAACAGGCCATTGCAAAAATATCCTAGCATCCTCCTCACAGTTCACCTGATTAACCATTTCATCATGCTGCTGTTCCTCAGTTTCTACATTACGTACTGTGTCTCCATTCTCTTCTGATCCGGTATAAGACATGATGCTCACAAAAAAAAATCACCTCAATATTCAGAAAAGAAGCACCCCAAACTCTTATACCTCAATATACACACAAACATTCTCGGAAATACTCAAGGGCTATAATATGTTGCAAACAAAAAATTATTCTTGCTGATCCCCGCAAAATATTCCCCAAAACAACAAATGTTCCCTGCTAATAAATGTAGGTTCACCAAATCCTAGGTAAGGTCGCCATTTGTTACGACTGAGGTTTAAATATATCAGGGCTCTTATTCATTGGACTAGTAATGGCATAAATGCTACAACGGAAAGCGCTAGATCCAACCTCTGATGTATATTCCCAGTGAACAAAGAACACAAATACTCTCCAGAGTTCTATATGCAATAATAGGTTATCAAACTCTCAATAAATGTGCGTCTACTCTAGGCTTAATGTTATGTGAAAACAGCCTATTACTACCTATAACCGAAGGTGCTTGGTTATAGTATGCAAAGTAAGGTGGTAAGAGAAGTTACAGCTTACGTTACTTTAATCAATAAATGTCAGGCACTCCTGCATGAAAGAAAGTGCACTAAAGTCCTTCAACACCAACAAGGAATCTTCTTTAAATGTTAGATGCTATCAAGATGCTCGAATCGGAAATGGAACCCAAAAAGGCAGGCAGCGGAACAATGCTCGTGCAGGCTATGCACACAAAAAGGCAGGATATATAATGCAGTCGGAGCCAAGAATATCCTAAACGCTACAACAATAATAATAATAGCCACGATAATGCAGTATTCCTATCAACAAAAAGAGCCTAAGTCGTTTGTGTCTCAATTCATCAAACTAGGCTGCGAAATGCTTGTGTAATCATAAACGGGTATGCATAATAAGAGTAATTGGTTTAATATACTTAATGTCTACTATGACTGATAAAGTCTAGCTAGAGTCAATGATACGAGATACTGGTGCGCATGGCATGCCGCATAGCCTAGTGCAAATCTCAAGTCTGTGCGTCAAGTATTACGTTATAGTGAAGGGTAGCTCTCTTGAGAAACCTTAATACCGAAGTATTAAGCCTTCTCCTGGCGTACCTCAAAGACAAACAACCGAGCTTAGAACAGTGCAGAGTGGTATAGGCAAAAAGCCCTCATTCGTGCATGCTCTATTCTCAATGGCACACAGACTAGAATTTACCCAATCAACTCCAGTTCTCAGGTATGTCGTGCAGCTTTTAACTAAAGCCAGCACCCATCGGAAACAATACCTTATAATATCAGACTCCTAGTCTAGCATTATCTAATCCAGCAGAACACTAATAATTATAGGAAGCGGTACTGAACAATATGAATGCCAACCAATGCTTCGTGATCAACTTATCTTAACAACTAAAATACATGGGTTATATAAGACCTTAACGCACAATACAACTGGCCAGCATGAAGCTGATTATGCAGAGTTAACCAGAGGGGGTATAATATTAATAAAAGGTGGTGAAAGATATGGGAAATGAGAGAGATAGGCAGAGGAAAAGGTTAAGGTTCTCAGGTGCAGAGAGGGTGACAGATATCAAAGGGATAAGGAGGATGCGTTCTAGAGACCAGATATGAGGGAGAGAGTGGCAAGAGAGCTGTATATATACTGGCACTAGCTTGCACTGCGTAGGCAGGGCGGTAACAAGTCCTCCAGCCAATTCCAAGGAGGCCAGCCAGCCATGACTTCACCAAGCATGGTAAAAAACTCCTCCAGCCAATCCCCAGGAGGCCAGCCAGCCATGACGTCATCGAGCCTGGTAAAAAACACTGCGCGCCTCCTCACACTCTGTTCTACTTTCTCTCTCTCTCTCTCTCAAATCCCATCATTACTACTTAATGATAAAACTTATACTTTGCAATTAAATATATAAAGCCTTGACATGGGCGAAAACAAAGAGCCTTTCTGGACTGCCCATGACACGAGCTTTCATAATTGAAATAAAGCACACAATAATACATCAACTGTAGCCACATCCACTGCCCTGGCGATCCTAGCGAGTCACCGTAGGACAAGCCATGCGGTTCTAACGGAGTGGTTAACGTCACAATATATATATATATATATATATATATGGTTTTGCCACTGGACTGGTAAACCAATGGACCCAGGTTCATATCCTGATATGTCAATGGGAAGATATTATTGGGATGGAATTTGTGCTGTACCTAGTATAAGTGCATTACCACAAAGCCCACCAAAATGCCAAATAAACACCCTCATTGTTCCCTGATTAAATAGCACTGTATGAATATTCAGATATACAAAATATGATAAAGGGGTGCAATGCCGAGTGAGTTCATTGCTCAATAGGTGGCATTCTGAGTGAGGGTCCGAGTCTAGGAGATGAGACAGTGAAGCACTGGAGCGAGGCAGCTTCAGAGATGGGGCTGCTTCGAGCCATGAGTGAGCAACTAAGACCCATGCATCATGCGAAGGCAAGATGGCAGGGGCTGTTTGCAGCTAAAAAGTGCTTCACATATCTCAACCCCTAGAATGGAACGAGACCTCACAGGTTTCTCCGTTCAATGTAGAATGGTTGAATGCACAGGCTCTATGCCTATGCCCGAGAGGGAGTAGTTGGAAAAAAATATATATATTGGGCCCACTTACTTTTTCTCACTTTTTCCTCAACACAGCAGAGGCAGCCAATACAGACCCCCTTCAGAGCAGTCTCCTCGGATCTGCAGGTATCTCTACAGGTCCCCTTCTTGCGCTTACATTTTTTGGTTTTCTTGCAAACTGTTGGCAGTTAATTAAATGTAAAGATATAATTGAAATGTATAGACCTTATTATAAATCATCATATATGTTTTTGTATGGATGCGCATCAATCAAATTGTATGTGTGTGTGGGGAGAGTAGGGAGGAAGCAAACATGTGACAAGAAGATGCTGTAACTTGTTCATAAGTCTAGCCTCTCGCTGTTTTTTTTTGTTTTTTTTATTTTTTTATGTGGCCTCTCAAACATTGAATCCAACCCTGTTGTCTCAATAACAATTTTGCCTCTCTATACAGCACCACACGACATTGGCAACGCTGCATTTAGTCAAGCAGGGTCACTCGCTAATATCAGATTAAGCACGATTTTCAAAGGCACAGAGGCGAATGTTTGGTAGTGTATGGTAGTGTTTGATGATTTTATCATACATAAGCATACAGTCTCCGGAGCTTGTATGGTACTGTCTGCTCCAGACCAAATATTAACCCTCTCAGATCCTTATGACGCAGAGGTTGCCAGATTAGCAATAAGAAATAGATTACTCTCACTCTTATAATTACCTCTCCAAAATTAGTTCTCTGCCCACAGCTAACTCAAAGACAACTGCAGAGGTTGAAGTAACTAAACTAAAGGTTTATAAATACCCCTGACGGTAATAAAGGCTTTAAAGTATCCCTAATAGGCTCAAAATTGCGTCAAGGACGTGAGAGGGTTAACAGTTTTGGGGTGTGTTGGCAACGGCTTGGAGGCAGGACTCTGGTGACGTCATGGAACAGATTCAGCCACGCAGAGCCTTTGTTACAAGTCACAATTCAAATGTTAGACAACTGAAAGGGGAGACTGTTGCAAATATTGTATCCTGCATTATTTTAAAACTAATATTGGGAAAATAGATTAGTCATTTGCATTCCTATATTGTTGGAAAGTAATAATAGCCTATTGTTAAAATAACTATTTATTCTCTAAATTATGATTCTTCATTATATATATTAAGAAATGATAGGTCTGTCATGAGTAAATTGCCTCTTTATTTTTTTCAAAACTTAAAAGTTGTATTGATCCAGTGTCTTTAAAAGATTAACTTGTTCTCGGTTATCTGGTGACAGGAAGGGGGCAAAGTACGGTCCCACAGCCCTTTAACTCATAGATCACTCTGGGTTTCGGTTTTAGTCCTGCATAGTAACCCAAGAACGGCAAGCGTCCTCATATGAGTCTTAATCCTACGAGGACGAGCGTCCTCATATGAGCCAAGGCCTAAGGAAAGCCTTTCAGAACATCCCACTGGCACTCAAAACAAAGGAAGTTGTGATTAAGATAATTCCGCTCCATACCTCCTATCACTCCTCGACATGTGTTAACCCCCCCCCCCCCCTTTCAATTATATTTCCTCTTATTCCGTTGTTTATCGGTTTATTTTCCGCGGCAATATCTCCCACTCGGTTTCAAGGTCATCTGGGACGCATGTAGAGAGCGTGGAAAGAGAGAGACAGCACTAGAGACATCTAGACATAGACATCAGTCTCGCTTCAGGCCTCGAGAGGGGAGGGTGTATGGCTCGTGCACCTCTCACCTCATGACGGTCGGCAATAATTCGTCTTTTTCACCACCCAAATACTATTGCCACTTGTTTTATTGTTGTTACATGTTAATATCTTCATATTAAACATAAAATAGGCGCATATGAATAAGTAATAACGATATTTATCAAAAGATGACTAAATTGATCGGGATTTACCCACAAACCCTTCGCCCAGCGGGGACGTTATATATACCATAGGCTCGCCGCGCTCAGGATAATAGTTTCTTGATTGCCAGCCTGGTAGTGACATCTGGTGGCATTAAGGTGAGGAATTTTTTTTTCTGGACTCTCTTCTCCCTAATGTTTAGCCCCATTAGATATGAGATTATAGGACGTTCACTATTAGTTAGGCGATTTTAAGACGTTTTGTTCCATTTGGGTGTTGATTTTTCCTGGCGAGCGATAGCGAGCCTGTAATTTAGGAATTGGCCTTGGTTTGTGATATTCTTCTACTGAAAAATGTACAAATATATCTTGATGGTGGGTCTTAGGGGTATTTTCTAAGCTTGATGGAGGTCTTGGGAGGAAACTAAATATATTAAATACATGAATACATATATACTGTATATTAACCCGGCAAGCGCGATAGGCCTCACGGAAGGCTTCCTATAGGGAACGCGATAGGCCTCACGGAAGCAGGACCATAAAAAAAGCCTTCCATAAAAAAAAAGGGCCTATCAAAACAAAGGAATTTGTCTCTAGGTGAGATAATTCCCCTCCAGTACTCATCCATGTAAATCTCACCCACCCCCCTCCCCTCCTTCCCCACCTTATTCCCCCCTCCCTCCCCACCTCAATTATCACCTATTTTTCCTCTTATTATCATTTATCGGTTATTTTTCTCTCCCGCGATAATGTAGCACAAGTGGGTTGCATAAAAGATCGTTATGCAACACCCAGACACCGGCACACACCGCCCCGCTCTTCTCAGTTGACTCCCAGACAGCGAGAGGGGAGGGCTGCCTGTCTCTCTCTCGCCTGAGATTATGACCGGGTGGCCAATATCTTCGTTTTTCACCACCCAAATGCTTTTCCCACTTATTTTAGCACTCTTGAAGGTTCATATATACATCATATATGTAAAATAAAAGCATACCGAAAACAAATAATGGTTTATATTGTAAATATAACTAATTCTGTCAGAATCCAGGGCTAGAAATGCACAAATAACTACCCTAGCACCTACTGTCATATCGCGCTTGTCAGGTTAACAAATAAGGGTGTGATTTTACTATAGGAGCGCGCATTTGACAGGTACCGCCAAGGATTTAATGCAGATTTGTTTTCAATGTCCACCCATCCAACACAAAGCTACACCTTTTTCTGGTATACGAAACACTAAAAAAAGAAGGGGGACACTTTAATATTAATAATATTAGACAAAATATAAATATAACTCTGTGGAAAAGTAGCGTTCGCGGGAGTAACGTCGATCGTTTGTTTAAATTGCGCTCGAGGTTAGTGGGCTACTTCGCGCATCTAACTATTGTCCCATATTGTCGGTTCAAATACAAAGTTAGGCTGCGGGATACAGTATGTATTAAAGGCCCCCCTCACCCCCCCTAATTTATTGTCATTATCATATATATTGCCAGCAGGGGGGTACAAAAAAACCCAGCAAACGTAACTAACGTCGAGCATCACTTTAACAAACCGACGATCGGAAGAGGCGGTAAACTCGCGATTTTTGGCCCAAACACGCTTCTTCATTCTCGTCGAAAACTACATTAAAAACTTTATTAAATAGTATATATTAGACTAGTATCAGACCAGAAAAGGGTGTAGGTTGTTGATGGATATGTGGAAACCTAAATTAAGTCTCTAATAAGTACGTGGTGGTACCTGTCAAATGTGCGCCCCTTCAGTAAAAGTTCTACCTAAATAAACATAAATCTCCCTTTTAAGGTTTGATTGGCCCAATAGTATAAGTAAAACCATACCTGTTGTAGGTGGCTTGTGTTTATAGAGTCTTTCAAGTGATGGTTTCTTCCCCGCCCACACTTGTGACTTGCTGAACTTGTTGCCTCGATATTTGCCATTAGTTGCTTTCTGACTCTGTTTCCCACTAACTTTCTTCTTCACTTTGTTTCGTTTCTCCCCTGCTTTCTTGGTTTTCCTGCTCACATTCTCCTTCCTCTTGTTCTTCTTGGTCTTCCGTTTTCGGTTTGGTTTACTTTGGCCATCTTTCTTCCTTACCTGTTTTTTGGATTTATTGTTCTTTCCCTCCAGGTTGCTTTCCATATTCTCCTTCTTCTTCCTCACAAACCAGAGCGCTGCCTCACCTGTATGGATGTGCAACTTATAGTTAGCTATAACATAAAGCAAGACATAACAATCATATCAAAGAGGTCACACTATACAAACGAAGCCTGGCTTCATGTAACATTTTGCCAGGGTACATTCTGAACCAGAAGACCACAGTGCGCATGTGCACTGTGTTAAACTAATTATCTCTTCCCAGCAAATTTACCCAACAACTGGCTGTGTTTATTTTGTTGTGGCCTTACAAACATTCAATCCAACCCTGCTGTCTCATTAACAATTTTGCTTTTCTACACAGCCCCACAGGACATTGGCAATGCTGCATTTAGTCAGGCAAGGTCACTCGCTCATCTAAGATTAGAGACACTCGCTCATCTCAGATTACAGAGACAATTAAGCATGATTTTCAAAGCACATAGAACCTTTGGTAATGTATGGTAGCGTTTGATGATTTTACCATACATAAGCATACAGTCTCCGGAGCTTGTATGGTACTGTCTGCTCCAGACCAAATATTAACGGTTTTGGGGTGTGTTGGCAACGGCTGGGAGGCAGGACTCTGGTGACGTCATGGAACAGATTCAGCCACGCAGAGCCTTTGATACAAGGCACGATTCAAATGTTAGACAACTTAAAGGGGAGAGTGTTGCAAATATTGTATCCTGCATTTATTTTAAAACTAATATTTGAAATAGATTAGTCATTTGTATTCCTATATTGTTGGAAAGCAATAATAACCTATTGTTTAATTAACGATTTGTTCTCTAAATTATGAGTCTGCATTAAAACCTATATATATAAATATGATAGGTCTGTCATGAGTAAATTGCCTGTTATTTGTGTTTAAACGTAAAAGTTGTATCGGTCCACAGTGTCTTTAAAGAGTTAACTTGTTCTAAGTTATCTGGTGACAGGAAGGGGGCAAAGTACGGTCCCACAGCCCTTTAACTCATAGATCACTCTGGGTTTTGTTTTTAGTCCTGCATATTAATAGTTTCTTGTTTGCCAGCCTGGTAGTGCCATCTGGTAGCATTAAGGGAAGGATTATTTTTTCTGGACCCTCTTCTCCCTAATGTTTAGCCCCATTAGTTATGAGATTATAGGACGTTCACTCTATTAGTTGGCGATTTTAAGATTTTGTTCCATTTAGGTGTTGATTTTTCCTGGCGAGCAATAGCGAGCCTATAATTTAGGAAGTGGCCTTCGGTAGTGATATTCTTCTACTTATAAATTTACAAATGTATCTCGATGGGGGTCTTAGGGGTATTTTCTAAGCTTGATGGAGGTCTTGGGAGGATACTATATATAAACAAATAAAGGTAGGATTTTAATGTAGGAGCGCGCATTTGATAGGTACCGCCAAGGATTTAATACAGATTTTGTTTCGGTTTCCATGCATCCAACACAAAGCTACGAAACACTAAAAAAACAATGGGGACACTTTAATATTAATAATATTAGACATAATATAAAGATAACTCGGTGGAAAAGTTGCGTTCGCGGGGAGTAACGTTGATAGTTTGTTGACATAGTGCTCGAGGTTAGTAGGCTACTTCTTGCATCTAACTATTTTCCCATATTGGCGGTTCAATTAAAATTTAGGCCGCAGGATACAGTATGTGTTAAGGGGGTGCTTTGCACCCCCCTCACCACTCCTAGACTTATTGTCATCATAATTATATTGCCAGCAGGGGGGGGGGGGGGGGGGGGGGGGGCAAAAAAACAACCGCAAACGTAACTAACGTCGAGCGTTCCGCCAACAAACCAACGATTGGAAGAGGTGGTAAACTCCTGATTGTCGGCCCAAACGCGCTTCTTTATTCTCGTCGAAAAACACACTAAAAAGTTATTAAAGCAGTTAAGAGTTTTTATGAAGGGAGCAGAGCGTGTGTTAGAGTAGGAAATGGTGAGTTGAGTGAATGGTTTGAGGTAAAGGTAGGTTTGCGACAGGGTTGTGTAATGTCACCATGGCTGTTTAATATGTTTATGGATGGTGTGGGAGGTGAAAATGAGAACTATGGGAAGAGGATTGGGTTTAGTAGGAAAGAATGGTAAAGATTGGGAGTTGAATCAATTGCTGTTCGCTGATGACACAGTGTTGTTGGCGGATTCTGAGGAGAAACTGCAGAGGGTAGTCAAAGAGTTTGGTGTGGTTTGTGGGAGGAGGAAACTGAAGGTGAACGTCAATAAAAGTAAAGTAATGGTGTGTAATAGGGGTGATCGTAGAGTGAATCTAAATGTGAGGCTGGATGGGGAAATATTGGAACAAGTAGAGTGTTTTAAATATCTACGAAGAACGATAAGCTGGAGTGGAGGTATGGAAATGGAGGTAAAACAGAGAGTTTGTGAAGGAAGGAAGGTTTTCGGAGAAATGGAAACTATGTGGAAGATGAGAAATCTCGGAATGAAAGTAAAAAGTGCAATGTATCAAGGAATTGTTGTGCCAACAGTGATGTATGGGGCTGAGTCATGGGCTCTGAAGAAAAAGGAGAGAAGAAAGCTGGATGTGATGGAGATGAGCTGCTTGAGGAGTATGTGTGGAGTTACTCGTAGAGAAAGATTGAGGAATAAAGAGATACGTAGGAGAGTGGAGAAGCAGGAACATTTGTCGGCCAGAGTGGACAGAAGGGTGCTGCGCTGGTATGATCATGTTGAATGAATGGAAGATGAAAGGCTTACAAAGAGAATATGTGAGTCAGATACAAGGGGAGATAGAAGGACAGGAAGACCCCCATTGAGATGGAGAGACTGTGTAAGACAAGTTTTAGATGATCGAGGAATGACTATAGATCAGGCAAGGGAAGTGGTAATAAACAGGAACGAATGGATAATGCTTGTGAATAGATGAGTGAACATGTGGTCATTTGGGGGAAGGGGTCGGGTGCAAGTTGGACTGGATAATAGTCCATCAGGCTCCTGGCCCGGGCAGACGGTTTACTTGAAGGGTGCGCCTGAAAGTGTGGTGGGCGGGCTTGTGGTTTCGCTCTGCTGCATGTTTGCCTGCTGAGATCGGAACCTCTCCGGGTGGTCGGGGGCCAGGGGAGTGCTGGAGGGACCTTGGTGACCCTGGTCTCTGGGCCTTCTCCTGGATGACCTAGATGTGTGTGAATTTGTATTTTGTTTTTGTGTGTTCATTGTTTTCTGTTGTGTTATCCATATTCTAGCTCTGTCTTGAGTCGGCAAACCCCCCTTCCCCAAAAAAAATAAATAAATAAATCAATCAATAAATACATAGGATAAGTGGGGATTGGGCCTGAGTATATACGGTAGATATATATAAATCGTTTCTATTACTTTATCAGACCAGAAAAGGGTGTAGATTGTTGATGGTTGCGTGGAAACCTAAATTATATCTCTAATAAGTACGTGGTGGTACCTGTCGAATGCGCGTCTCTTCAGTAAAATTCTACCCAAATAAACACAAATCTCCCTTTAAAGGTTTGACTGGCCCATTAGTACAAGTAAAACCATACCTGTTGCAGGTGGCTTGTGTTTATAGAGTCTTTCAGGAGTTGGTTTCTTCCCCGCCCACATTTGTGCCTTGCTGAACTTGTTGCCTCGATATTTGCCATTAGTTGCTTTCTGACTCTGTTTCCCACTAACTTTCTTCTTCATTTTGTTTCGTTTCTCCCCTGCTTTCTTGGTTTTCCTGCTCACATTCTCCTTCCTCTTGTTCTTCTTGGTCTTGCGTTTGCGGTTTGGCTTACGTTGACCATCTTTCTTCCTTGCTTGTTTTTTGGATTTGTTGTTATTTCCCTCCAAGTTGGTTTCCTTATTCTCCTTCTTCCTCACAAGCCGGAGTTCTGCCTCACCTGCATGGATGTCCAACTTATGGTTAGCTATAATCTCAATTAAGACAACAATCAAATCAAGAGGTCACGCTATACAAAACGAAACCTGGCGTCATGTAACATTTCGCCAGGGTTCATTCTGAGCCAGAACACCACAGTGCGCATGTGCACTGTGGTAAACTAATTAACCCGGGAGCTGCGGGAAGACTCTTAGAGATTTTACTGGGTGGCTGCGGGAAGACTCATAAGATCCAAGGCCTAAAAAAAAAACTTCTAAAACCCCCCAGTGGCACTCAAAACAAAGCATTTTGTGTTTAGGTCAGATCATTTCCCTCCATTACTTGCTACCACTCCTACACATGTGTCCCAACCCCCCATTTCCCCTTCCTCAATTATCAGGTATTTTATCTATTATTCCCGATATTTATCGAGTTTTTTCATGCGAGAACGGGTGGGAGAGAGAGGGGTGGTGGAGGAGTGTATCTCCGACCCTCCAAGCCAGTCTGAATGCTCCCCTTGTCTCTTAGTACCGTCCAAGACAAGAGAGAGGGAGTTTTGTTTGTCTCTCACCGCTCAAGGTCAGATTATGACCGCGGGGCTAAAATATACAATTTTCACCAGCCAATTGCTGTTACCACTTGTTTTACTGCTTTCCCATATTCTTATTAACTCCTTCAGACATATATGACGCAGAGGTTGCCAGATTAGCAATAAGAAATAGAGTTCTCTCACTCTTATAAATACCTCTCCAAAATTAGTTTTCTGCCCACATCTAACTCAAAGACAACTGCAGAGGTTGAAGTAACTAAAATAAAGGTTTGTAAAAAACCCTGATGGTAATAAAGGCTTTAAAGTATCCCTAATAGGCTCAAAATTGCGTCATATGTCGGAGAGGGTTAAAAGTTAAATAGGTGCATATGGATAAATATTAATTATATACTTGGTATATTAACAATTTTAGTGAGGAATGAATCAGAATACGTTCGCATGGCGGGCACTTTCAAATACCATAGCTGTGCAGCTTAGAGGTTGACTCTTACCAAAAAATTTACCCAACAACTGGCCGTTTTTTGTTTTTGTTTTGTGTCCTCACAAGCATTGAATCCAACCCTGTTGCCTCAATAACAATTTTGCCTCTGTACACAGCACCACAGGACATTGACAACACTGCGTTTAGTCAGGCAGGGTCACTCACTCATCTCAGATTAGAGAGACATTAAAACACCTTACGAGCGGCCTATGCGGTTTATTTATGTGTACCGCACAGCGGGGTGTTTTTAGCCAAAATAGGGCTGTTTACGTGATCATTTTCATGCCTAAATAAGACCCAGAACGTAAAACAAGTACCTATCCCTGAAAGGGCATAAACAGAGCTTTCGAATGACACCATAACGATCCTTGTATGATGGATAGTTTTCTTGCAATAACCGTGCAACGCGAGTGCAAAAAGCAGGTAATTCGGTACTTTCAGTACATAATTGAGTATGTAGCGAGTGAGAGAGGGAGGAGGGAGCTGAGATTTGTGTCAGTAGGTTCGCCGCGGTGGTCTGGAGCAGTCATACGCTCGCTAGTCTCCTGCCACCACTTGTCTCTCTCTCTCAGCCACATTACGTGCTGAAATTGCCACTCGAGTTATGTCGAGCGCCGCCACATAGTCCAGCTTTATTTAACTCGACTTATGTTGCTCGCCGCTAAATAAGGGTTAAGCATGATTTTCAAAGCGCATAGAAGCGAATGTTTCGTAGTGTATGGTAGTGTTTGATGATTTTACCATACAGAAGCATACAGTCTCCGGAGCTTGTATGGTACTGTCTGCTCCAGACCAAATATTAATGGTTTTGGGGTGTGTTGGCAACGGCTGGGAGGCAGGACTCTGGTGATGTCATGGAACAGATTCAGCCACGCAGAGCCTTTGTTACAAGGCACGATTAAAATGTTACACAATTGAAAGGGGAGAGTGCTGCAAATATTGTATCCTGCATTTATTTTAAAACTAATATTTGTAATAGATTAATGTCATTTACATTCCTATATTGTTGGAAAGCAATAATAGCCTATTGTTTAACCCCTTCTGTACCAGCGACAGCAGGGAGCCATCAGTAGATAAGTCACTCCCCAGTCCCAGCGACGGCAGGGAGCTGTCATTAATGTACTTTCCTTGAAACTGCCAGTAACAGGCAGTGCCTTGTACCACGACTGTTTGAGCACTGCTTTCGAGTTGGCAACACTTCTCAGCTTATATCCAACCCTCTGAAGGCTGGGAGAGCCAGTATTCCTTCATCTTTTGAGGTGGGAGGTTGTTCTATCTTGCCATTTTGGCCACATTGCTTGGGACTGGGGGAGACTTTTATTACTGTATCCTCCGGTACAGTAGGGGTTAATTCTCACTACCAAGAATACACTTGAGTCCTCTGAAGGACACTTCTGAACTTGCGCCAGATCTACGACTGTGGACATCAACAATACTTAACACCTAGGACATGCACAGTTTATCATGATTTCTTGTGACTATACTTTCTTTTATTATACAGTATACGACTACACTAAATCCTTATAAAGTATAGTAGTCCTGGGAATGTCCATATGCAGCTGATAATGACTACAAACATAATTATAAGCTGATTAATTATCATAACAAAAAGGCGCGAAAATGCTTGCTGACTTTATATTGTAAATATAATATTTATGTTATATATGGGTATGGGTGACTTTAAAATATAATAATCAACGGTATGCATAGGCTATAATATGTGTCGGCTACAGACATTTCGACAGACCGCTTAAAATAAAGAATTGTTGAAAGAGAGAGAGGGTGCAGAGATCCTAGATGTATACAGGTTCCCATGATGCACAGGGGTAAACAATGCGTTCAGCGACTCTGTCGGCCACTTTTGGCATTTGTTGGTAGGGAAAATTAACGATGTATTCTCTAAATTATGATTCTGCATTATATATATTTAGAAATTATAGGTCTGTCATGAGTAAATTGCCTGTTTATTTTTTTCAAAACTTAAAAGTTGTATTGATCCACAGTGTCTTTAACCCATTTACTGCGGGAGATGTTCCGGAATGCCATGGAAATTTACAGGTTTTTAAAGCCTCTTATAGCCTGTAGAATCGAGTGCGATGGAGCGGGAGTGCGGCAAGTCACCCATACTCTCTCCAGCCAGCCAGCCAGTGCACTGAGGAATATGTACTCTCGCTAAACATACAGCGCTGTCAAAGGCAATGTAGCGCGACATTAGCGATAATTGCTCAGTATTAGCGAATGTCTATGGTAGCGCTGCGGGTGAAGCCCGCGAGCTATGAAGCTCGTTTTGGTGTCATTTTGAAACTATTTTCTTCTAGTTTTTGGTTGAATAAATTTCATTTCATTCAGACACTTGGCTAATCAATCAGGAGTGCCCGAATGAGCCCTAATATGGCGGAAATATGCCCGCAGTGTAAGTGTTAAAGAATTAACTTGTTCTCAGTTATCTGGTGACAGGAATGGGGCAAAGTACGGTCCCACAGCCCTTTAACTCCTAGATCACTCTTGGTTTCGGTTTTAGTCCTGCATATTAATCCAAGAACGGCAAGCGTCCTCATATGAGACTGAACCCTACGAGGGCGAGCGTCCTCATATGAGCCAAGGCCTAAAACAAAACTTTGAAAACATCCCACTGGCACTCAAAAAAAGGAATGTGTGATTAAGTGAGATAATTCCCCTCCATACCTTCTATCACTCCTCCACATGTGTCAAACCCCCGTTCCCCCCCACCCCCTTCAATTATCACCTATTTATTAGTGGCTCCTCCATCATTGACAATGTGCCTTACAATAGTATGATCTATCTTTGAACTCTATGGCTCGCCGTTCAAACAACCCGCCTAGGAGAGTAAACATCAAGATTGACAATCTTCGTGAGCGAAACGCTCTTAAATATAACAAAACCACTCACAGACTCGTCATTATGATGTGGGTACCACTACTAAAAAAAAACAGTAAAAATACAAATATTAAAAGCATTAAACATGATCCAGCAATAATGCGCTTCTCAGGCGTCTGCTGTCTAATGTGCGCGTCATCCAGTTCTTATCTGGGCGCCAATGTCCTTCTTCTCCTAGGGGCCGTCGGGTACGGACGTGTTCGGAGGTGTGCCCAGCCTCAGCTTCATTCTTCTCCTACCTTCCGACTTGTGAGTCTTTTCTCATATGTACACGCTTTATGCTGAAGTCAGGGTAGCTTATAGACTAGCTAGGCTGTGTACACCTTTTCCCACTCGCCTTGGGAGACTGTTTTCCGGGTGTTTGGCAAAGGTCTTTGTCAGGAGTTCTTGTTATGATCAGGCAAGACTCCCACGTGTGTGTTTTATTTCCAAAAGTTATTCTATTTTAGCTCTTATAGGCATGAGGCTTCTTTTAGAGGATCCGGGGCCCGCTTTTCGGCCACCTATTCAGGTGGGTTAAGCGGTGTTTTCTTCGCTTCAAGAGGAACATGTGGGTTTCAAGTTGTCTCACTTAGTGAGGGACTTGGCACTTGTTCATGACGCTTTTCAGCCTACATTCCTGTTACTATGTAATGGGTATTGGAGGGCTTCGCTGGATTCCAGGTTTGTGCTTTTGAGATATTCTGCCACCTGCCCCCGTCTAGTTGGCCTCCTGTAGGTATTTTAGTTATGGCTAGGATGTGTTATTATTTATTGATTGATTAATGTATAACCATGCCATAATATGTGCATGTTGTGAAATCTAGTAGCTGGGAAGGTTTGGCCCTTCCGGCAGGATTTGTTAAGTGAGACTTGTAACAACGTGCCTCTAGTCACTCACGCGGTTTCACCGCCGGGAAATTTCCGGAAGTGTCTAGAGCTATGTTGATTTTGGGTTATCTTTGTTTGGCACAGGACATTTCCGCCTTAAGGCCTAGCAGAATACGTTTGTAGTTTGGGGCTACTAAGAACGCATGCCTGGTTTAATAGTGGGGAGCCACTTCCGTCGGGTATAGGCTGAGCCGAATACGAACTCACCTCTTCCTATCTTGAGCATCTCAGTAAACTGTGTAGCTATAATTGTGGTGTTGGTCGCCGGGATTTGAGGGACGCTGTATTTCGTAGGTGTTGGTCGCTGGGAACCAAGTTCTTAATTAGATGAGATTAGGTCAGTGTTGGTCACTTTGAAAATAAGTTATTACTCAAGTAACATTTGGTATGTTACGCAAGACTCAAGTAACTTCTGGAATGATACTCAACTTAAGGGGAACTAAGATTGTCTTGTGTTAGTTCAGTTCTTCTTTATCTTTAACGTGGAATTTTAATTTTAGCTTTTCCAGCCTAGTATGTCCCTATGAGCATTGATTCTTGAATTTTTCAACCCTCAGGAGCGGTAGCCAAGTTACCACCCGGGATGCCTAGGAGGATTTGCAAACCCCCGGCGGGAGGGAGCGATGGATTTCAGTGGGTTTACCTTTTGTTCTGGCTCTGGTTGTTCGAACATCTATGTCATCGGACACAAATTGTGTGTGAAATGTGTGACCTGTCTTGACAGGTCCAGGGGTCGGTGGCTCTCGAAAACATGCCCACAATGTTCAGTGTTACGTAATGGCTTTCTAACTCACTTGGACAGCAAATGTAAGACAATATTGCTGAATATCAAATCCATTTTCGTTCTGTACTGTAAAAATGTAGCCCATAAATCTCTACAATTAGATGATCCCATATTAGACGATTTGTTAAAGACAGTGCCTTCTTCATATGTAGCCAGCGGTTCTAAAGTGAAACAGTCAAGTTCGAAACATTCATGTCGAGACTCGTAAGTAACTCGAGAATTTAGGTTAAGTAGAATAGTAGATATACTGGAAGTTTAAATTAGGTGCCAGTATTAGACTAAAACTATATATCTTTATCAAATATAATTATATAAAATATAAAAGACTCACTTTCGCTACGAACTCAGCAACACCTCCTTCTAGCCGCTCTCACTACAAACACCTATTTCATGCTAAGTCATTCTAATTCATAACTCTTAGTGGCCCCAATAGCTTTTATCTATTCCTAACTCTATCCTAGAGCTATCCATCACTATCAACATCTAAAGTAAGTCCACTCTTATAAGTGTTTAGGTAAATTAGACTTTGTTTACTCTTCAATTCTTATAAATTTGTCCTTCGAACCATGGAAATTGGTACATCTTAATTCGACCCTGCCATATGCTAGTGTTTCGTCTTTTCAGTTTCTTGCTATTTCTTTTCTTTTTCCTACTTTTTCCTAGCTGTTCCTTCCTTCTTGCGCCTTCTCCCGCTTCCCTGGTATGCTTACGTGCCTTGTGGCCCGTATTTTCGTGTCAAGACTTCGTTTTTGTCGGTACTATGACGATATACCTAATTACAATTGTTGACCACTGCGGCCTGGGAGAACTTCGTCCTTTTGAAGCTGCCTTTGAAGCTTTGAAACAGAGAAACAGCAAAGGACGAGGAGCGGGAAACGGCGGTATTAAATTAGGCTAACCATCAATTTCGTTCGTAATTTTCATGTGTTCTAGGCTAAATTGAATAGAATATTAATTTGGATTAACCATGAAATTGGGTTCCTAATTTGATTTGTTTTCTAGGCTACATTAGGTAGATTAGGTATTAAATTCAACACTTAATTAAATGTATGTGAAATACAATTGCCGACTTGCTAATTTCGCTCTATGGGGGGGTTGGACCTGTGGACATCGCTATTAAACAGAAATGCTATAATGATTTAGGCTCCTGGTGAATAAAGGATGATGAATTGTGTTTTATGGATATATAAATACACTGCAACTGTATTTTAGCCGGTGGTTTTGCATATCATCGATGTCTAATACAACTTCCTTATGGCCTGAGACTCGCAAGTGGTCAAATAAAGGGGCTAACATTATTTGGTACGGTGTTCTCAGCTAAATTTAAGGTAATTCTGCATAACTACTACTCCTGTTATTTTAGGTTTTATTTATTTTATTTGTGTATTTTAATGGATAGTAAGTGTGAATTATATTGTTAGAAAGTGAGGAAAGCACTATTTATCAGCATTTGCATTGTTAATTGAAATTCAGATACCCAAACAATCTAAGAGTTTACTTGATTTAGTCAACTTTAAAAAGACATTAGCCTAACCTAACAACCTTACCTAACCTATCCTAGTATTATGGGTGGGGGCTGCCGCCCCACACCCCCGCTAATTGTGTATTAAAACTATAAAAACATTGATGGGATAAAGTCTATGGTGTTTACTCTGCAATCTTCAGGTTTGGCTGTCGATAACAGGAAAGTACCAATAAAAATGTACTGACTTTTTGTAGGTGAAGCTCCACTCTGATTGGCTACTAAACATCAGGGAGGAGCCTCCAAGGAGGCTAGAATGTAAACATAGTGTCCTGGACTGGCAGTACAAAAATAACTCTGATAATGTTATAGGGGAGTGAAAATCAAATTGACAAAATAAGAAAAGTAGCCCTTATCCCCACATCAGTAAGGTCCCCTGAGTAAGGTAAGAGCGAAAAAAAAAAAATGCACGAGACAGGAATCCCGTAATCGAGGAGTAGTTGTTCTGCAGAATACCCAAATTTAAAGGGGTAACTACCACAAACATTTTTGGTACCATTAGATGTTGGGCTAGCCTAGTTTTGATTATAAGTTCATAAATTAAATTGGCTTAATACATGTTTGGCATCCCTTCCTTAGTGTACTTTAACAAACCTGCCGCATTTAATATTGGGTTAACTACTTAAATTTAAGAATGGAGATAATTTAGGCGTTGTTCGTTTACTTTAATTATTGTGCTTCGTGTCTTATTTCCCTCATTATTGCCCTACACCGACATCACGCGTTTATTTATAGTTATTACGTTTAAGCCTTAATTGACGTCGGCTAACTTTTTGAGTGCGCTTCACGTCCATATAGCTAAATTAATTTGTTATACCCTTTAACACCTTACGAGTGGCCTAGGCGGTTTATTTATATGTACCGCCCAGCGGGGTGTTTTTACCCAAAATAGGGCTGTTTACGTGATCATTTGCATGCCTAAATAAGACCCAGAGCGTAAAACAAGTATCTATCCCTGAAAGGGCATAAACAGAGCTTTCCAATGACACCATAACGATCCTTTTATCATGGCTAGTTTTCTTGCAACAACCGTGCAACGCAAGTGCAAAAAGCATGTAATTCGGCACTTTCCCCATACAATTCCGTATATAGCGAGTGAGAGAAGGAGGGAGGAGGTGGGATTCGTGTCAGTAGGTTCGCCGCGGTGGTCTGGAGCAGTCATACGCTCGCTACTCTCCTGCCACCACTTGTCTCTCTCTCTCAGCAACATTACGTGCTGAAATTGCCACACGACCTATGTCAAGCGCCGCCAGATAGTCCAGATTTATTATACTCGACTTATGTTGCGCCCCGACAGTTATGGGTTAAGATACTATTTCCTGTGTATTGCCATCATGTCGTTGACTCTATCCCAGTACAAACGACGCAAGGGGGGTATCAAGAGTGGTTTGACAAGGATCACCAAAGATATAGTTACATTTTTAGTTAATGCAGACAATGAAGCGATTGAGGCTAAATTGGCATCAGAATTGAGACAACTCGATGATTTCAATTCATGTCGCCGCGAGATGGAAACACTCTATGAAACCGACGAGGAATATTTCACAGACATAGAAGTAGACATGGAATATCTAGAGGGTCTTGATCCAATTATCGTCCACCGTAAGGGTAGACTGAAACAAAAGGAGCCAACTCGTGCTGCAATTAATAGAAATGCCGGTATAAGATTGCCGAAGATCACCCTTCCTGTGTTTGACAGTCATCCCATTTTGTGGATGGGATTTTGGGATATGTTCCACTGTAGTGTCCACAGCAATGAGGATCTCAGTGACATACACAAATTTACCCACTTAAGAGGTCAACTGAATGGCGAGGCGAAACAACTAATTATAATTATAAACTAATAATATATAAAAGTCATGTGCGTTCTCAGATGGATTACTGTTCACCTCTGTGGGGTGGAAGTGGAGTGGTTGCATTGAGGCAGTTGGACAAAATTCAAAATAAAGCCATTAGATTAATCAATAATTCTGCAATCACACAGGACCTTCCTACAATATCCATACGAAGAAGAAGAAACGTTGCATCCCTTGCATTATTCTACAGATATTTTCACAGTAATTGTTCCGAGGAACTTGCTTCAATTGTGCCGCCTCTCCACATCTTTCCCCGTAGAACTAGGGCAGCTGAGAGCGCCCATGAATTTACACTTTCTCCTCCACAATGCAGAACTTCTGCTTATCAGAATTAATTTATCCCCAGAGCTACTACTCTTTGGAATTCACTTCCCTCGAAATGCTTTCCACAAACTTACAATCTACAAATGTTTAAATCCAGTTGTTACAAATATTTTATGAATGGAGGATGCCTTTAGGCACATGGACCTTTTTGTTTTATCTGTGTTTTTCCTTCCTCCATTCATTGTCTCTTTAAAAAAAAAAAAAAAAAAAAAAAAAAAGTTTCGCAATTGAAGGAGCCAGCTACCAAACAGCGGTTGCCCTTCTACAGAAAACTTATGGGCACAGGGATAGGATTAAAGCAGCACACATAACTAACCTTACTACTTTGAATCCTCCCTCTTACAATGTCGAGGAACTAAAAGGATTCTATGCTAATTTTGAAAGTACACTGAGGTCAATTGAGACCCTATAAATTATCCTTCATGAAGCTAGTGTTGTAATTCTCGTGAATAAATTGTCATCCCCACTAAAGGAGACTTTATAAAGAACCTTAGGTGAAGATGGTCTGGACCTAGAGAGATTTGTACAGGCTTACCAGACAGAGGTTTATAACATGGAAAATGTGGCAGATCGGCCTACACCACACATACCAGTTGCTTCGGCATCCTTTGCGGTGCAGGAGGCCTCGGTGCGAAGTAAGGGTTGTAAGTTGTGCGAAGGGGCACACGTGTGGTTTAAGTGTCTTCAGTACAAAACCAGTGCTCCGAAAGTTAAATGCGCAAAACAACTCTACATTTGCACCGGGTGCTTGTCCTCAGCCCACGGAAGCAATGATTGCGTGAACCCTGACATCCGTAACTGCAAATTCTGTCATAACAGACACTGCCATATCCTCTGTCAGTCCAGATCGCAATGGGACAGTGCGAAGGAGCAAAAATCTCAAAAGGTAACAAAGACAATGACGCAAACTACCACAATGTCTGTGTCTTCAATGAAGACTAGTATTATCCTCCCAACTGTTATGCTGCCAACAGTATAGGAACCAATAGGAACAGTCAAGATGCGTACGCTGCTGGATCAATGCTCAGAGCGCACCTTCGTTCCAAATTCCGCTCTAGACTCTATCCAATATGAAAAATTGGGTGTTGAAGAGCTAAAGTTGCGAGGGTTTACCGGAGCATGTGCGAGTAAATGGTATTGTTACGTCCTGGGATATATAAACACTGGGCTCTTTCTATTGGACTAGGTATGCGGCAACAACGGAAAACGCTAGATCCAACCCTTATCTATAAACCCAGGAAACAAACCACCCTAAACCGTCAAGAGTCCTGCTTGGACAACGAGGTATCCTATGACTCGGTTACAGGGTGCACGCACTATAGACTGCTGATAGTCAAGCAGGCTATATAAAAGATCACACAATTAAGTTGACTTAAAGCTTCAAGGAAAAGATAGATAACGGAATAAAATTGCAGAAACAATTTAATAACAAACTAGAAGAAAGTACATTTAACGTTACGTTAATTAATACAACTAATCACCCCTGCGTGAAAGAAGGTGAAAGCAAACAGTCCTCAAAACATCGTACAGGTAGACAAGATGCGGGTTTCTAAACTGCATGTGGCTACTGTAGGATCTGATGCTTAGCAAAGAAAGTACATTACGGATTTAGAGAACTCTTAACTCATAAGCAGGAATAAATACTAGTGATAGGCCATACAGTGTATAATGGCATAGGTATAAGTAAATAAAGGTAGCAACTCGCAACACAACCAGATACAGGTGTGCTTCTCACTCTTAGTCAGGCTAGCCTGCTCGGACAGAGTCTCTAAGCCCCACCCTGACTCACAATGCTCACAAAAACGGTAAACTGTGGCACAATAACAAGCATACAGAAATAATAAACCCCCTAGCTGTTAATCTGCCAGGTGGCAGAGGTCTAGCTGGAAGGATATAGGCTTCGGATACCCGGGCTGAGCCACCTGCTCTAGCCTAGGGACGTTCCCAGGTCTGTGCACCAAATTACTCTAATTGAAAGGGTGCTCTCTTGAGAGACTCAGATCGCAAGTATCTGACTCTCTCCTGGCGACCCTAAAACAAAAGTAAGACGTGCTAGCGCAGTGCTGAGTGGACTAGGCAAGGGCCCTCACACAACACAACACTAGACACACAGGGACACAGACAAGAAAATGCCCCCAGACTCCCACGGGTATCCTAGTAAAGTCGTGCGGGTCCACAGGACTCGCACCAGCAGACTTTACTTAAAGGATCGCAAAAAGCCTCCCCTCCGGTCAAGCCCCTGCTAACCTGACACAAGAACACACTAGCAAGCATGAAACCACCAAATATGAGACAACAAAAAAGCTTCCTAGGTCTCAGAGAGGTAAGAGAGAAAGTTTCTAAGTGGGGTTGAGAGGGATAGATATCAAGGGGGTCCGAAGGGTACGTCAGTGAGGTGAGCTCTGAGTCTTGAATCTGTCTGGACCCCACCCTAGGCATACAAAATATATCCCAGGCTTGGCAACACTCAACACTGTTGCCTGGTCAAAATCCTCTACCCCGTGCGTGAGTCGAAACTAAGCCTAACGTTGCAATCAAATGCATATGGCAACGCTTCAGGCTCGTCCCAAGCTGGCAAGCGAAGCAACGTCCCAAGCCGGTCTCTCTCTCCCGCTCGTCTCCTCCCGCCCTCACTAGACTTACATCTTATATATTATAATGAAATAATCAACTATCGAGAATAAACTATACTAAGATGCGTTGGTTAAGAATAAGGGCAGCTTCAAGCTGTGAAACAACATAAGAATATCCCAGACATTAGTTACGTTGTCGTAGGATATATACTAAGGAAAAGCCTGCCGACCGGCTGCCACCAGCCGGTTTCTAAACGGCTGGGCAGCCGACGCGCGCGCATGCCCGCATGTGGCTACTATGCAGAAGCGTCACAGTATCCAGTAGTGTCCTTCAAGTACAAGTTCCGGGCAGAAACTATCCTCTACAAGCAGTTGTGGTAGAAACTCTCCCGGTTCATAAAGGATCAGAATGCCTAGAAACCGACATGAAAGTGTTGCGAAGCAAAGGCTACAAATTAGCTGATCCTCTAATGACAGATATCTCGACTGGACTTGTTGGTTGGTGCCGATTATTATTATAACTTAGTGCGGCCTGGGTACAAAAAAGAGGGTGACATAATTATCTTGCCCACTAAATTTGGCTATGCACTAAGTGGCTCCTGCCATAACGACAAGTCTAGCGCCCAAGTAGAGGTAGTTACAATATTGAAAGTCGCGGTCACCCCAATGGATCAATACACATCCTCGGAATCATATAATCCATGTCATAATAAATTAAAATGTTTGTGGAAACTGGATCAATTAGGAATTTCTCCGAACGAAGATTTAAAGGAAAACAAGACTGTGTTGGACATCTACAAGGAGACAGTAACATGCTCTGCACAGAATCAGCAGTATGAGGTCAGACTGCCATGGAACCAACAAAAAAAGAAGCTGCCCTCTAATTATGGTATAGCAAGGGGTCGCCTAAGGGGTCTGCAGAAGCGATATAAACAAGAGCCTGTTTATTTGTGGTCACTATGCCAATGTTATCCAAGATCAACTTCATTGTGGTTTTATTGAGGAGGTTCCTTTCGGTGTTACTGCAAACAGTCATTATTTGGCACATCATAGGGTCACCAAGAACAGCACAACGACGCCTATTCATATTTTGTACGACTATTCCGCTAGTATTGGCAAAGGCAGGCCAAGTCTTAATGACTGCCTTTACACAGGGCCATCACTAGTGCCAGATCTAGCATAAATATTGCTGCAATTCAGGGTACACAAATTTGCCTGGATAAGTAACATCGAGAAAGCCTTTCTCATGTTGAGACTTCATTAAGAAGATCGTGACTACACCTGATTTCTGTGGCCCAAGGATCCTTCGGATTTATCTTTGCTACCGATTTAAGGTAGTGTTGTTCGGGGCGACTTGCTCACAGTTTCTTCTTATCGCCACGGTCTTGAAGTATCTTTCCATTATAAAAGAGGATCCCAAAGTTGTGGAGGCTATTAAGGAAGGTTTGTACATTGACAACCTCCAGGGAACAGGCAGTGATGAAGAGACTGTCATTAAGCGTTAGTGGGATGCCCAAAGAAGAATATCTCTAGCACATTTATATCTCAGAGAGTGGGCTACCAATAGTCCTTAACTATGTGACCTACTACAATTGGATGGTGTTGCTGCCAAGAATCAAAAGCGAGTGAAGACAGAAGACATTAGGACTCTTATGGTTACCTGACTCTGATCTTGATCTGTTGATGTTCAATGCTAGTCTCCCAGAGACCAATAAGTAAGGCTACAAAGAGAGAGTGCTTAAGAGTGGCGGCACAACTGTTCGATCCACTCGGTGTTCTACTGCCTGTTACAATAAGGTCCAGAATTTTCTTACAACAATTATGGAGACTGAAACTAGATTGGGATGATCCGCTACCTGAAGACTGCGCTACCGAATGGTCTGCAATTTCCAAGGACCTGAGCCTCTGCTGTGACTTTACTTAACCTCGGAGGACGGTATATGCTGACACAGTGGAACTTCATGCGTTTAGCGATGCAAGTGGTGTCGCCTATGGCACTGCAATATATTTTGTGAGCCCGGAACATAGCAGTCTGGTCATCGCTAAAGCAAAGGTTGCTCCCATAAGGTCCAAGACTAGAGCAAACTGCTGCTTTGCTAGCCACCAGATTGATTAAATTTGTGGAGGAAGCCCATCATAATATTGTAAAGTCAACAAAATTGTTTTATGGTGCGACAGCCAGGTTACATTGCATTGGTTGCACAGTATGAAGAAGCTTCCAGTGTATGTCGCGAACCGAGTTGACAAAATAAAATCCCTTCTTCCGACTCTAGAATTCCGGTACGTGTCCTCTAAAGAATACCCTAGTGATTTACTGTCTAGAGGGATTTCGGCAAAACATCTGAAATCTTCTGCGTTTTGGTGGGAGGGGCCCATGTGGCTCCGAAACCAAGATTAGTGGCCAGAAGATATATTACCAGATGACCCAACGCCACAAGTAACAACCAAGTCATTAGGACCAATGATGAACAGGACACACCGTTATGGAACTGGGAAAAATATGGCAGTTATGAGAAATTAATTTGGGTAGTTGCATGGACTATTCGATACAAGAATAATTTGAAGGCAAAAATTTAAGGGATGTCTCCCACAGACTGTGCCCTCCTCAGCATTAAGGAACTAAAAGTAGCAGAAAAGATTGTAGCTCAAAGATGCCAGCAGGAATGCTTCCCAAAGGAGTACAAGATGCTGTCTGGTGAGAAGGGTAGTCGCAATAATTTGGTAAACCAATTAGTACTTGTCATGAAAGGAGGTTTAATTGAAGTAAGCGGCTCTTCCAGATTCAATGAAATATCCGCTACTGCTGCCTTCCAAACACCCTACCATGCTCATCAATATGTGCCATCGTGTCTCTTGTCACTATGGAGTCAATCACGTGGTCGCATATATACGGCAAAGGTGGTGGATTCCTAAGATAAGACAAGCTGTATAACAAGTGACCAGTAAGTGTATAACCTGTCGTAAGATACAGGGTATTACCTACGCGAAAGCTAGAGTACCTCCCCTGCCAGACATCAGGACTACTCCTAGAGATCCCTTCAAGGTCACGGGGGTCGATTATACAGGAGCAATTCCTGTCTGGGACTCGCACAACATCAAGGTTTATATGCTATTATTTACGTGCGCTACTACCAGAGCTATTCACATTGAAGTATTTAGCAATATGACCTGTGACAGCTTTATCCATGCATTCCAGAGATTTTGTAGTAGGCAGGGATTTCCACAGATAATGTTAAGCGACAATGCTGCTACATTTGTAGGAGCTTCCAGACACCTGGAAGGCATTCATAGCGACCCTAGTCTTCAGGCTCATCTTACCGAAATCCGTTGTGGATGGCGTTTTATACCAGCACGTGCGCCTTGGTTCGGAGCTATTTGGGAGAGAGCCATAGGTATTGTGAAGGTTGGCCTTAAAAAGGTATTAGGTCGTGCTCTAGTCTCCTTTGAGGAACTAACTACTGTCTTATTGGAGCTGGAAGCTACCGTGAATGATCGCCCTTTAACATAATTATGTCTCGGGTTGTCTGGAGGACCCTAGTCCTATTACGCCATCCATGCTGGTTAACCCAGCAAGTGCGATAGGCCTAACGGAGGGGTTACTATAGCGAACGCGATAGCCTTAACGGACGCAAGACCATAATAATACCCCTCCAAACCACCCCAGGGGATCTCAAACCAAAGGAATATGTCGTTAGGTGAGATAATTCCCCTATAGTACTTCCTACCATAAACTTGTAAGAGAGAAAGAGGAGTTCTGGGTGAATGTGGAGGCGTGCCTAGATAAGTTTGATAAGAACGAAAACAAATTTCTGATTGGGTATATGAATGGTAAGGTGGGTGATAGGAAAGTTGATGGAGTGGTGGGAGGGTGGGGGGTACTGTCAGAGGTGAATGGGAATGGTAGTGCACTTGTGGACGTAATGTGTGGGGAGGAGGCTGTGGATAACCAAAACCTTCTTCGGACACAGAATGATACACAGGTACACATGGAAAGTGGTGTGGATGATGAAGGATAAGACAGTGGTGGAACAAAATTCACTGATTGATTATAATAATATGTGTTGATGAACGAATGAAGAAATCTGTGCTGGATGCTAGGGTGTATAGGGTTATTGGAGGGGGTCTGTCTGATCGTTATGTAGTAGTAGCTAAAATTAGGATACAAAAGAAATGGGTGAGGAGAGCTGGAGGGATGCGAGAGGAAGGTGGAACGGTGAGGAGGGTGGAGAGGCTACAGGAGGAGGAAATCAGGGAAGAGTACAGGAGAGCAGTAGAAAGACGACTAGGTGGGTTCGACCTGGAAGATAATTTATGGAGGAAGTGGAGGAGATGAGTAAGGTGTTTAAGGAAGAGATCTGTGCAGCATGTGAGGAGGTGTGCGAAGTGAGGAGAAGAGGAAGGGGAGTGAAAGGTACAGCATGGTGGACAGAAGAGGTAAAAATAGCTGTGGAAGACAAGAAGAAAGCGTATAGAGAGTGGTTGGGTAGTAGAGGAAATGAACATTTGGAGAGGCAGAAATGAGCGAGGTACGTGGAGAGAAAGAGAGTGGTGAAGAGAGTAGTGAAGGAAACTAAGAGAAGAGTAGATGAGGAATTTGGAAGGAATCTGAGTGTAAAATGGAGAGAGTGTAAGAAACTGTTCTGGAAAGAAGTCAAGCAAGTTAGGGAAGGTAGCAAGGGAAACAGTAAGGGTTTGAAAGATAAGAATGGGAAAATGCTAGCCGAGAAGCAAGAGAGAGTCAAAAGATGGAGGAAGTACTTCAACAAGTTGCTAAACGTAAAGAATGAAGAGCCAGCAAACATAGTTGGATATGGTATGGGAGGGAGAAGAAGAGAAGTAGTGGATGAGGAGGTGGGGATCAGGAGGTCAGAAGTGTGGGAGGCCATGAAAAGAGTGAAGTTGGGGAAAGCACCAGGAACAGATGGAGTGTGTGGGGAAATGTTGAGGTATGGTGGTGAGATAGTGATCGAATGGGTATGGAAAATGTGCAAACTAGCATGGGAGAAGGGCAGTGCATCCGATGACTGGAAGACTGGCATAACAGTCCCCCTATATAAGGGAAAAGGGGAAAGAGGAGTGTGTGGTAACCACCGAGGAATATGTCTTCTATGCGTAGTAGGGAAGGTGTACAGTAGGATAGTGATTGAGAGAGTGAGAGTGAGAATGGAGAAATGGACAGGCGACGAGCAGGGAGGTTTTAGGAAGGGAAGAGGATGTGTAGATCAGATTTTTACCCTGAATTGTGTTGAGGAGAAATATCTGGAGAAGAAACAAAAGGTGTATGTTGTCTTTATGGACTTGGAGAAGGCCTATGACAGAGTGGATAGACAAGGTATGTGGAAAGTACTTAGAATATACGGAGTAGATGGCAAGTTGCTGAAAGCAGTGAAGAGCATGTATGAGGGTGCAAAGGCGGCAGTACGTGTGGAGAATGAGCAGAGCGAGTTCTTTGACCTGAATGTTGGGTAGAAACAGGGGTGTGTGATGTCCCCGTGGTTGTTTACTGTATATATGGATGGAGTCATGAAAGAAATACTAGGAAGAGCAGTGGATATTGGTGTATAGCTGAAAAGGGAGGGAAATGAGTGGAAGCTGCCTATACTGCTGTTTGTGGATGGTACAGTTCTGATGAGCGATAATGAATGGGAGTTGCAGGGTCTGGTAAATGAGTTTGGAACAGTGTGCGAAAAACGGAATTTGAAGGTAAATACTGGAAAGAGCATGGTTATGAACTTCGAAAGGGGTGAAGTCACAGAGGGTGAAGTGAAGTTGAACGGTCAGGCTATGGAGATCCGGCAATCACACAGGACCTTCCTACATTATCCATACAAAGAAACGTTGCATCCCTTGCATTATTCTACAGATATTTTCACAGCAATTGTTCCGAGGATCTTGCTTCAATTGTGCCGCCTCTCCACATCTTTCCCCGTAGAACTAGGGCAGCTGAGAGCGCCCATGAATTTACACTTTCTCCTCCACAATGCAGAACTTCTGCTTATCAAAATTCATTTATCCCTAGAACTACTACTCTTTGGAATTCACTTCCCTCGAGTTGCTTTCCACAAACTTACAATCTACAAAAGTTTAAATCCAGTTGTAACAAACATTTTATGAATGGAGGATGCCTTTAGGCATATGGACCTTTTTGTTTTATCTGTGTTTTTCCTTCCTCCGTTCATTGTGTCTTAAAACAAATAAAAAAATAAAAAAAATACACTCATCCATTTGTTTCTCACCCCACCCCTTTCCCACCTTATTCCCTCCTCCCCCCTTCCTCAATTATCACTTATTGTTCCTCTTATATATAAAATAAAAGCACATTGAAACAAAATAATGCTTTATATCGTAAATATAACAAATTCTGTCAGAATCCAAGGCTAGAAATTCACAAATAAGTACCCTTGCCCCTAGGGCATTTTCGCGCTTAATGGGTTAAGGGTCGTAAACTTTGTGACTTCCCAAAGGACGTGATTCAGCTAGATGAGCTGTAGGATCCTAGTTACGATAGTAAAGCCGCAATACACAGCAGGTACAATTACATCAATAAATTGATCTGGGACCTATGGAAGCGTTGGTCTAGTGAATACTTGGCATCACTACGAGAAGCCTATAAGACTAAAGGAGGCTCATCAAGCAGTGTATGGCCAAAAGTAAATTACAACGTTCTTATACATGACGAGGGACCTCGTGTCCTTTGGAAACTTGGTAGCGTAGTCAAACTCTATCCGGGATGAGATGATCTAGTTAGAGTGGTCCAGATTAGGACAAAAACCGGCCTGACCACTCGACCCATCGTCAAGTTATATCTATTGGAACAGGATGTCGAAATATTTTCGATCCCTCAGCCGACGGTCGCTGATGATGGTGTTAGCTCTCCACCCCTATGTCAACAGCGGTCGCTGGACCATGCCGGTAACGATCCCATTAGAAACAACCTCTTCGCCATGCCGCTGTTAGTTCTTCACAGCTTTGGAGATCTATCATCGCTGCGGGATTACTGTAGATAATGTATATATTGGTGGTGGGAATGTGTCGAGACTCGTAAGTAACTCGACAATTTAGGTTAAGTAGATATACTGGAAGTTTAAATTAGGTGCCAGTAATAGACTAAAACTATATATCTTTATAATAGATATGTACTCTTTCGTATTAAGTTTCTATGGGTTTATTATCCATAATTATATCGGGTTATTATTACAATTAATCCAGTATATCTTGTAATTAGTTAAATGACACATTGGTGAATAAGGTTCACTGCGCATGCGTCATTTTGGAACCTGGAGTTACCAACCATGAGAGCACTAGACTCGCTTTCGCTACGAACTCAGCAACACCACTTTCTAGCCGCTCTCTCTACAAACACCTATTTCATGCTCAGTGATTCTAATTCTTAACTCTTAGTGGCCACTATTGCTTCTATCTATTCCTAACTCTATCCTTGAGCTATCCATCACTTTCAACATTTAAAGCAAGTCAACTCTTGTTGTAGGAACGCTAAAAGCAGTAACAAGAAATAGGGTGGTCAGTATGGAAGTGAAGAAGTCCTTGCATGACAGTGTGATAATCCCGACACTGACTTACGGAAGCGAAGCATGGACGTTGGTTGAGAGACTCAGACCAAGAGTGAGAGCAGTGGAAATGAATTACTTAAGGAGTGCGTGCAGAGTTACATGGAGGGATAGACAGACTAATGAGGAAGTAAGAAGGAGGTGTGGTGTGGAGGTAGATGTGCTGGAAAGTGTGAAAAGGAACAACTTGAGATGGTTCGGCCATATGGAACGTATGGAAAGCGAGAGAATGACTAAGAGGGTGTACGAGAGCGAGGTGGAGGGACAGAGGGGGAGAGGTAGACCGAATATGAGGTGGAAGGATGGAGTGAGGAACTACATGAACGAAGGCGGTGCTGGTTGGGGGGAGGGGCGTCGACTGACTGGGGACAGAGGTGCATGGGGGCGGTTCGTTCGTGGCCGCCCCTTCGGGGATCGCGGCGTCAGGCAATAGATAGATAGATAGAACTCTTATAAGTTTTTAGGTAATCTATTTTTTATTAACTTCATCACAACACCAAACACTTCCAATGAAATTAATGAAAGCACATGTGCGATCCACCAGGATTCGAACCCGGGTTATCATACACAGATTTTTGACACCTTAACCATTACACCACCAAGGCGGTTAAAGGTTTATGAACATGCCTACGACTTATTATCCATTCTCGAATACTGGATATTAATCTAATCATGTTCATACTCCCACCGCACCATGGTAGCCTAATGTTTAAGTGAGAGGAAAGAATATTCATGGGGCACAGAGCATATAGACCGGCCTCGCGACGAAATATGCCTGAACCTACTGATAATCTATTTTTTATTAACTTCATCACAACACCAAACACCTCCAATGAAATTAATGAAAGCACATGTGCGATCCACCAGGATTCGAACCCGGGTTATCATACACAGATTTTTGACACCTTAACCATTACACTACCAAGACGGTTAAAGGTTTATGCAAATGCCTACGACTTATTCTCCATTCTCAAATACTGGATATTAATCTAATCATGTTAATACTCCCACCGCACCATGGTAGCCTAATGTTTAAGTGAGAGGAAAGAATATTCATGCGGCACAGATCATTATAGAGTTTGTTTACTCTTCAATTCTTATAATTCAGATGACTCTAGCGATCGTGATGCTCCCACCCGCCTCTCCAAGAGACCCAGGACCCCTGACGGACATAAGCTGGGGTCGTCTGCTCCAACCTCCCGGCGCGATAGGTCGCGTTGCCCTCTGGAGAAGCCTAGGTCTCCCTCACCTCTTCACCTACAAGAGGCGAAAAACCACCGTCCTGACTTCGCTTCCGCTCTGGCGCAGGGCGATGACAAGTAAAAGGACACCAAGAGATCCTCCAAGCGGTCATCTATGAAGAAGCCATCGAAGTCTCAGACCTTAGCCAAGACGGAATGTGTACCTTCTTCCCGCCGGGATCTCTCTCAAGACACGGATGCCAGTGTTATAGGCCTCACACCTCAGTTTACGATGCCCCGACGAATGGCGCAGCCAGCGCCTCCCGTTATTCCGGTACTTGGGGTAGATCGCAGTAGCAGTGTCCCTTCTAGCAGACAAGATGATGATATCTCCTATTTCTCTGAGCAGTTCGAAGATTCTGTCGCTGAACATATGGAAACTTCCTCTATACCTGATCTCTATTTGGGTGAGAACCTTCTGCCCGGCGTTCCTGTATCGCAAACAAGGACACTTGACACTGGTGCCCAGGCTGGCGACTCTCGGTCGGAGACTTTACCAGCCCCCCCAGCCCGGGCACCGGGTGTCACAGATCTGCAACACTATTTAGAAGACATGGAGGAAATCCTGTCTGGTCAACGTCGATCTCCTTGGAAACCAGGGCTCAGATGTTACTCGCCCTACGTCAGCATCTGCCCAGGAGGTGGAATTAAGGTGACTAGTGAACAGTTTCAGGAATGGCTAGAGTTTGTCAAGTCAGTTAAGGAAGAACGACAAGTTAGGTGTCAACACCTGTAGCCCCGGCAGTGCGACCTCTCGGGCAAATGCCAATTCGAACCTAGGTTAACAATCAACCTCCCCCTGTCACTTTCAATCCGGCGGTTCCTACGCCTGTTGCCGCTTCTCTTTTACCTTCAAAGTTAAACTTATTAGCGGATTTGATTACATCTCCCCCTGATCGTTCAGTACCTTCTAAGAGGGGCCCTATATATGGCCCTGATACGTCCTGGACAGTCATTAAGCCCACTCGCCCCGAGGTCGCGCAGACGACGGTAGCAGGTGCGATTCCTGTACCGGAACATTGGTTCATTGAAATGAGTGAGGCCAAGAAATTACGGGCCAAGAATCAAACCGGTGATGTGTTAGATCTTGTTATCAAAGCTATCTCGAGTCTATATAGTCCTGAGTATTTTGTTTACTCGAAGTCTCCGCCTCTCCCTCCAGCATCCTCTGTGAAACTTTTTTCTGATTGGTCAAAGTCTGATGGTTTAAACGATGTTAACATTTTGCAGGGTATGACCCCAGAACTTAACACAACCCCGCAGTGGGACGATTTAGGTATTCCAGTCATTCACATTGACGGTGGGGAGTCTGGGCCGTGGACTGCGTGGGGACAAGAGGCCCAGCTGTTTGCCAGCACAATTACGAACAAAAGCAGTCGTCAGCTTCTGCCGGAGGACAACCATTGGTTCTCTATGCCAGTAGGCAAAGCGGAAGGAGTACCTCAAAACATGCTGGACTTTCTGAGTGCTCCTAAACTTTTGTTGTGCCAACTAGTTGTTGCTGTTCCCCAGGCTGTCTGGCCGAGCAGCCCCAAGGTCCCGAGTAAGGCCAAGGCCATAACCGAGCACCCCCAGGGTGGGGGCTTTGTGCCAACTAGTAGATCCCTTCAGTTCTCCTACCAAGTTACAACTTGATAAAGATTATGAAATGAGGCAGAAAGCCTGGAGGCTTTTATCTCAGTACCAACTCAGCCGTCAGCTTGTGGCATCATCAGCCATGACGACTGAGTCGGTCACTGATTCTAGTACTCACAAGGCGCTATCTCTCACTAGGCGCCTCTAATTCCAGAACTCGATTCAGTCCCTTGGTGACATCCGCACGGCTCTTTTTGAGGTGGTGAGAGTGCGTCAAGATCTAAGAGTGTATGTGGTTAAGTAGCTGCCAGTGGAGATAGGTAGAAGAATAGTTTTGTCTGATGTATTTACCAAAACTCTTTCCTCCACAGATGCTTGGCGCACAGTAAGTTGTTTGCTGGACTCTAGCCGTGCCACTGCTTCCAAGTCGAAGAGTGAATCACCATTTAAACCTAAATTCTGTAACGGTCCCTTTCATGGCCAATTTCAGTCACTGCAGTCAGCTAAGACTCACACAACCCCTGGAACCAGTGGCACAGCTAGGGGCCGCGGTCATTCCTGGGGAAAAGGGAAGTGATTAAGGGGACAGTCCAAGAATATGTCAGGCGGCAATGATAGCAAAGCCTCTCGTCCCCCTCCCAGTCAGTCAGAGTCACAATCCTCCCAATCAAAAAACTAAGACACCACATGCGAGTCGGATTCGAGTGTAGCTCTGCCGGACAACACCAGTCTAGTAGGCGGGTGCCCAACTCCGAAAGGAGTTGAAGTAGGGGAGCTATCCCCTCGCCAAAGGCGGCTTTCTAGGGCCTTTCCTAGCTGATGCTGAGAGGATTGGGTTCTAGTCATGACGGTGATGGGCTGGTCTATCAGAGTGAGAGCTGAGCGATCTCTGCCATGCCCATAGCTTACTCTGACTGTTCCTTTTACTTATATATCTTCTAGATCTCAAGTGACGGTGTCTTTTCCGTGGATCGACCTCCCTACTGCCAACCTAAAAGTTGGCAGATTGGGAGCCAAAGCGTCACATTTTTCCCTTGCCCCTCAACTTTCCCTTCATAATTGCTGAGGGGCACAGGGCCTTGGGTGGGGCTTTTGTTTCCCGGGCGTTTCCGCGCTCTCTTCAGCTCCTTGCCTTAGAGTGGCTTCGGTCACCTGGGTTTTGTTAGTGGTAAGCAGAGAGAGTTTTGTAGGGGCGCTCTATGGCCTTGGCCTTGCTCGGGACCTTGGGGCTGTTCGGCCAGGCAGCCTGGGGAACAACAACAACAACACCAGTCTAGTGACTGGCAGCTCTCGGGCTTGTTACCGGGCATAGCCCTGTAACACATGGGCAAGGACAGTGGTCTGCAAAGGTCTCTCTTGGAGATGGTCCCGGCGACCTTGTTTACGTATCCCTCAAGAATTCAATCGCGTTTCATTAGAGGTGGGATCTGTCATCCGGGAGATGGTGCTCAAGCAGATCATTGTCCCCATATCATCCAATCAGCCCATCTTCACTTCTCGAATATTCCTGGTGCCGAAAAGGGACAGCGTTTAGATGAGACCGGTCATCGACTTGTCTTCTCTGAACCTTTTCATTCACAATCAGTCGTTCAGGATGCTGACTGTGAATCAGATCAGGCTGACACTGCCGCCGCAAGGTTGGATGTGTTCCATAGATCCGACAGATGCCTACTGGCATGTCCCTATACACAAACGCTTTCAAAAGTACCTGGCCTTGCGCCAAGGGAATCAGACGTTTGTGTTTCAAAGGATGCCCTTTGATCTCAATCTAGCACCCTGTATTTTCACAAAGTTAGTCAGACAGGCTTTGCTACCATTGCTCAAACATGGTGTTATGGTACCTAGACGATTGGTTAATAGTAGCTCATTCCAAAATTGCTTGCCTTCAACATGTACATCAGGTAATGTCTCATGTCACTGCCCTGGGGTTCAAAGTGAACTTGACGAAGTCCAACTTGAACCCCACAAGGGCCAGTCAGTGGATGGGTCTACTCTGGGACACCGAGTTACTCTCTCTGAGTTATAGTGCGGACAATCGACAGAGATTTTGCAAGAAACTCTTTCGGTTTCTCCATTCTCTGACCACCCCTCTTCCCTATGACAACCCTTCTTTAGCGGCCTATGCGGTTTATTTATATGTACCGCCCAGCGGGGTGTTTTTAGCCAAAATAGGGCTGTTTACGTGATCATTTTCATGCCTAAATAAGACCCAGAACGTAAAACAAGAATCTATCCCTGAAAGGGCATAAACAGAGCTTTCGAATGACACCATAACGATCCTTTTATGATGGCTAGTTTTCTTGCAATAACCGTGCAACGCGAGTGCAAAAAGCAGGTAATTAGCCACTTTCCCGATACAATTCCGTATATAGCGAGTGAGAGAGGGAGGAGGGAGCTGAGATTCGTGTCAGTAGGTTCGCCGCGGTGGTCTGGAGCAGTCATATGCTCGCTAGTCTCCTGCCACCACTTGTCTCTCTCTCTCAGCAACATTACGTGCTGAAATTGCCACTCAACCTATGTCGAGCGCCGCCACATAGTCCAGCTTTATTAAATACGACTTATGTGGTGAGCCGCTTTTTAAGTGTTAAATTGCTTCAAACTCTGTGTGTCCAGGCATTTTGGCTCGAACGTCCCTTGATTTTGGCCCTGTCACTCTTTCAACTATGGGGGAGGCACTCGCTATAGGCAGTTATGCTTTTTGCCTCCCTCAATCACATAGAAAAAAAAAAAAAAAACCCGAGGAGGATTTGGGAGTCTCTGATGGGGTCACTCAACTGGATAAGGTTGACGGTTCCGTTAGGTCGTCTAAAGATGAAAAGACTTATTTTGGAGGGAAACAAGTGCTTTCTGCTATTGCTGGCGGAAACACTATGACGAATCCCGAAATTAATCCACAACCTGCTGGCGGCTTAGCCGAAGCCAGAAGTATTTCACTCCTCTTTGACATGGACAACTCCTCCTCCGACGGTCTGGATCGACACAGACGCGTCAGGTACCCTGGGATAGGGGTATCAGTCGAACCTGGGCCATTAAGGCCAGGGTCTATGGTCCAAGCACAATCACCTTCACATAAATGCCAAAGAGTTACTAGTCCCCCTGTTTTTCTTAAAAGAACATGGCTCAACCTTGGCTGGAAAGTCCTTAGCCTTCAGGATGGACAATCTGACTGCAGTCACATGCATTCAGAAACAAGGTTCAGTGAGATCTCGAGTGTTACAAGGGTTGTAGGAAAAGATCTTTCGGCTAGCTGCAAGGCTAGAGATTTATCTTCATGCAACATATCTTCCCGGCGTGGCGAATGTCTGGGCAGACGCTCTGTCTCGGCGAAAGAGCACTCTTGTAGAATGGTCCTTCAAGCAAACCGTCTTTCAAGAGATGATGGCAGGGCCTTGCCTTCCACAAGTGGACTTGTTCCCATCAGAGGTGACTCACAAGGTGCCTCATTTCCTCATACGCCGGAGTCAGACTCCGGCGGGAGGACTGGACGTATTTCTGGTAGACTGGAACAAATGGAGCTCCATTTATCTGTTTTCACCGCCAGACACATCCTTAATGTGCAGAGCAGTTCACAAACTACGGGATTATCGGGGCATGGTCTCGATGATCGCACCTCTGTGGCCGGCCCAAGTGTGGTACAACCAATTGAAGACGTGGTGCAAGAACCCGGTGTCGCTCCCGATCTCATACTTCCATTTAGACACAATTGGAAACCTCAAGACCTCGCTGACTTTTGCCTTGTGGATATTCAGAAGGCTAAGTGGTTAGCACAGTTTGGGGAAAGTGTGACTTACAAGTTGATTAATCAGTATACTAAATCAACCCCAAGACAGTACCAATCACATTGGAAGGCTTTCACTACCTGGATTGTAGAAACTGACCAACAGCTGTCCTCAGTGGATTAAATCTTTAAATATCTGAATTATCTGTTCGAAAGACGTTCATTGCCAGTTGTCACATTAAGGAATCACCTCACGGCTATTTGGATGCCTTTTTTTTTATTTAACTGGCCTTTCCATACTTGAGGAGGAGGAGAAGGGTTGCATGCGTGCATGCTTCCGGCTTCGTCTCCCACCGCGCCAACTCATGCCCAACTGGTCTCTTGATTTAGCCCTCAACATGTTTCACTCTGCTTGGTATTGTCACAATCATACTTTCGAGTTAAAGTTAAAGAAGGACGTTTTTCTTATGGCCCTGGCCATGGGTAGTAGGGTTTCTGAGTTGGCTGCGATGAGTTCTGAACCATCTTCCCTTCGATTCTCTAGGCGTGATATGAGTGTCCATATAGCTCCTACTCCTAATTTTGTGGGTAAGAACGAACATGCTAATCATGTATTTACAGAATTTGAGGACCCAGCCCTCAAGCACGGCGATAGACACCACCTACTTTGTCCGGTGAAATCGCTTATTACATATATGCAGGAATCTCGACCGTCTCGGGCCGGGTCCCTCTGTGTCTCCCAGACAGGTACACGCCTCAAGAAGCGGCAATTAACAGTTGTAGTTGTTGAGGTTATCACGGAGAGTAACCCGGGTGCTCTTGGGCGGGCACACGATATTAAAAAATTAGCAGCATTGCTCCGATTTTTGAAGAATTACTCCCTCGATGACATGCAAAGGACAAACTTACGGTCCTCTAATCATACATTTATCACACGGTACCTGTCCGTGAATCTCATGAAGCCTAATGTACAATGTATAGCTCTTAGGCAGAAAGTCTAGTTTTTAAGCTAATTCCTTGTACAAAAAAGGGGGGAGAGTGTTCTAGCTAAGACCTCCTATCTGCGTCCTATGTGATACACTGGATGTGTAAGATAAGGATCATGTGATAACCTGTTCCTAGGACTATTAAGACAGTCTAGTCAGGAACATTTTATTTTAGTACTTTAATTTTAGCAATAGAGTACTTATTTTGTACTTATTAATTTTAAGAATTTTTGTAAATACATAGTACACACTATTTTGTAATAGAGTACCTGTTATACAAATGATTATCTAATCATATGTCTTATTTTATTTCAGTATTTCCATGCAAAGAATAATTATTTATTAATCATATGCTAGCAGATAGATGTATAGTTTATGAGTGTTGTCTCCTACTGTTCTATCAAATGTCAGGTTACAACACCACAGGCTAACCCTTAATAAACGCCGCCTGTAACTCTGTTCTATTTTCTATTAACCCTTCCTGCCCGGGTGTCCGTGTAAAAGGACACCACGAAATAAGGGCAGGAGCCCGGGTGTCCTGTTACTAGGCAGTAAGCTTTCAAGCCTATTCAGCTTGGTCTGAACGCTGTGCGTCCGACGCATGTAAACAAAGCCGATCGTTGCATCACCGCACCTCCGAAAACAATAAGGAGACGTCGGATCAATGTTATTGTTGTGATGTCAGACGAAATTAGTGTCTGAAAAGCTCTGATATTGTCAACATCATGGCAAAATTCGCTCCACGGAAATCGTCATCACAACTGAACCAGTTGACTTAGAGAGCTCTACTCAACGCCAGTCTACAGATTGGAAACCGCACTACGTTTATAGATGCGTGGGAAATTTCTAGCAGTTAAACTAAACAAAAATACGGTAGCCTAGGCCTAGACATTTTTCGGCCAGATCGCCCGGGTAGCCCACACTGTCCTTTGGAGATACAGGCTGGGCCCGGAGGGTTAAACATTGATCTTTTTGTGTGATTTTGCTTTGACATTAGTAATTTGTTAGTGGTTCTGATATTCTCGATGAATGTCTCCCTCCATACTTGTGAAATCAGGCGCATCGTCAATGATGGAGGGGCCACTAATAAATTATAGGTTTGAGTCCCGAAGGGAAGATGGAAAACCAAATATTTAGTAGTGGCTCCGGAATCATTGACGATTCCGGCCCTCCCACCATCCCCTTCCCATTCATCTGCTGTCTTGATAGAAAGTCTTGATATAGCAGTGAAGGACATAAGCGCCCAGTTAAGAGCTGGATGACGTGCACATTAGACAGCAGACGCCTGAGAAGCGCATCATTGCTGGACCATGTTTAATGCTTTTATTTTTTTTATTTTTTACTGTTTTTTTCTAGTAGTGGTACCCACATCATAAGGACGAGTCCGTGAGTGGTTTTGTTATATTTAAGAGCGTTTCACTCACGAAGATTGGTACTCTTGATGTTTACTCTCCTAGGCGGGTCGTTTGAAAGGCGAGCCATAGAGCTCAAAGATAGGCCATACTATTGTAAAACGCATCGTCAATGATTCCGGGGCCACTACTAAATATTAGGTTTTCCTTCTTCCCTTCGGGACTCAAACCTATAATTTTTGCTCTTATTCCCTTGTTTATCGGCTTATTTTCTGCGGCAATATCTCCCCCCGGTTTCAAGATCATCTGGGACGCATATAGAGCGTGGGAAGTCTCGCTTCAGGCCTCAAGAGGGGAGGGTGTATGGCTCGCGCGCCTCTCACCTCATGACTGGACGGTCGGCAATAATTTGTCTTTTTCACCCCCAAATACTATTCCCACTTATTTTATTGTTGTTACATGATAATATCTTCATATTAAACGTTAAATAAGCGCATATGAATAAGTAATACCGATATTTATCGTAAAATGACAAAATTTGTCAGGATTTACACACAATACCTTCGTCCAGAGACGTTATATATAGTTATATACCATAGGCTCGCCGCACTCAGGTTAATAGTTTCTTGTTTGCCAGCCTGGTATTAACATCTGGTGGCATTAAGGTGAGGATTGTTTTTTCTGAACCTTCTTCTCCCTAATGTTTAGCCCCATTAGTTATGAGATTATAGGACGTTCACTATTAATTAAGCAATTTTAAGACGTTTTGTTCCATTTAGGTATTGATTTTTCCTGGTGAGCGATAGCGAGCCTGTAATTTAGGAATTGGCCTTCGGTTGTGATATTCTTCTACCGAAAAATGTACAAATTTATCTCGATAAAGGGTCTTAGGGGTATTTCTAAGCTTGATGGAGGTCTTGGGAGGAAACTAAATACATTAAATAAATAACTGAATAAATATATACCGGTACTGTATATTAACAAATAAAGGTGTGATTTTACTATAGGGGTGTGCATTTGACAGGTACCGCCAAGGATTTGCTACAGATTTTTGTTTTCGGTTTCCAGGCATCCAACACAAAGCTACACTTTTTTCTGGTGTACGAAACCCTAAAAAAAAAAATGGGGACACTTTAATATTAATAATATTGGACAAAATATAAAGATAACTCAATGGAAAAGTTGCATTCGCGGGAGTAACGTCGATCGCTTGTTTAAATTCCGCTCGAGGTTAGTAGCTACTTCGCGCATCTAACTATTTTCCCACATTGGCAGTTCAATACAAAATTTGGCTGCGGTATACAGTATGTGTTAAGGGACCCCCCTGACTCCCCCTAACTATTGTCATTATCATATATATTGCCAGCAGGGGGGTAAAAAAACAACAACAAACTTAACTGACGTCGAGCGTTAAGTCAACAAACCGACGATCGGAAGAGGCGGTAAACTCGCGATTTATGGCCCAAACGCACTTCTTCATTCTCATCGAAAACTACATTAAAAAATTTATTAAATAGTATATATTACTAGTATCAGACCAGAAAAGGGTGTAGGTTGTTGATGGATATGTGGAAACCTAAATTAAATCTCTAATAAGTACGTGGTGGTACCTGTCAGATGTGCGCCCCTTCAGTAAAATTCTACCCAAATAAACATAAATCTCCCTTTAAAGGTTTGATTGGCCCAATAGTATAAGTAAAACCATACCTGTTGTAGGTGGCTTGTGTTTATAGAGTCTTTCAGGTGTTGATTTCTTCCCCGTCCACACTTGTGACTTGCTGAACTTGTTGCCTCGATATTTGCCATTAGTTGCTTTCTGACTCTGTTTCCCACTAACTTTCTTCTTCACTTTGTTTCGTTTCTCCCCTGCTTTCTTGGTTTTCCTGCTCACATTCTCCTTCCTCTTGTTCTTCTTGGTCGTGCGTTTGCGGTTTGGCTTTCGTTGGCCATCTCTCTTCCTTACCTGTTTTTTGGATTTGTTGTCCTTTCTCTCCAGGTTGGTTACCATATTCTCCTTCTTCTTCCTCACAAGCCAGAGTGCTGCCTCACCTGTATGGATGTGAAACTTATGGTTACCTATAACATTATGTAAGACATAACAATCCTAATACAAAGAGGTCACACTACACAAAGCGAAACCTGGCGTCATGTAACATTTCGCCAGGGTACATTCTGAGCCAGAACACAACAGTGCGCATGTGCACTGTGATAACCTAATTATATCTAACCAAAAAATGTACCCAACAGTTGGCCGTTGGAAATAATATAAGTGGAGGACCCCCCCCCCCCTCCCCCCCAGGCTTATTGTCATCATCATATAATATGTTGCAATTTAGCTCAGAATGTACCCTATTGATTTGTCACATGTCACCTGGCCAATCGATTCAACATGAAGACCGTGTGAACAAATGCGATCTGGTTATGTCGAAAACTACGAAAAAAATCAGAAAGTTAGATAATGTTTACTTTCAAAACGTGATAGGTATTACCTAAGATAACACTCTTTAAATCCCTGGTAGCCTACTTCCACTAATAGAATATTGTAGCGTTTCTTCTACAAAGCAGGTGAGATCAATGAAATAGAGTGTCCAAAGAAATTTCACCTATATCAAGTCTGTAACATCTTCACCACTGGGAGTGCCTAAAACACTGAAGATGTTCTCATTAGAGATAAGCGGAAGAAAGTTTTGTTAAACACTACCAGTGATGAAAGATTATGTAATTTTAAGTAGAAAATTTTCAATAACCATATGTTTTTATTCTGTGTCAGTGTTTGGTAATCAGTCATTTAATTTTGACGGTTAGTGAGTAAGGTGGGGATGGGAGGAGGGAGGGTACGATCAGTGTGCTGGTGACACTCGGAGGAATTTACTTATTTTATCTTGTTATGCAATAATAGGCCTACCATTGAAAACTGGAATCATTCTAAATTGCTACCGAGATGCCACAGGAGGAAACAATGCCAAACATTCCCTCCAACCATCTACCAGCCACAACCAGTACCTCAGAAGCACCTGTACGCATTGCTTCCATAAGATCTTGCAATACTACCCAGCGACCCCCAAGATCCAAGAACCACCGCAACAGGATACGGGAAATTAAGGAAAATGGAGTTGGCAAGGCTAAGTACAATAACCAACCAGGACCGAAGATGGAAAACACAAGCCGGAGGGGAGACTACCGTAGCCGCCCAGTCGCACACATGAACAACAAGGACTCCAGCAACTCTATGGAAATATGACATGAACCCCTTCAGTGTGCCCCTGTGTCATATAGTAATCAAAGAAGAGGAAATATAAAGAGGCAAGTTAACTATTCCCCATCAATAATAAACCACAGTAACCATGCCAATAATGAGGGAATGAACAACCAAATAATAATAGAATCACCTCACCGATCAGGTCTAAATCTCTCTTAGAGCCAATACCAACCAAATCATCAAATGCAAACAATGCCTACATCCTTCTCGTGTAATCCCCAAGTCAAATCCAATCTTAATGCGACCAGCTACCTGACAGAAACCAAAGCCAGAGGCTCACACATGCCCCTCTTGCCCCGAAACCAGGCACCCAAAGTGCCGACAAAATCAGAGTCGCTATGCGCGTTGAGCCTAAGGAAAGTAAGCCTTCAGCCCTCAGACTTAACTACCATTTAGGGTTCGGAACGTAGAAGAAAAGGTAAAGATCTTGGTGAGGAATTTCATTCCTTCTCTACTAGTGTTCTTCCATCCATAAGGAGCCTAGTAGATAGTTCAAGTGGAAATGTCACTTTATGTGAGTCTTCAATCGAAACCCCAGATCTTGCACAGAGCAGCCTCTCAAGTCTTTCTCGTGACTTAGTATCCCAAGACGGGGACGAGATATATTTATTGGCTCTGACCCCTTTTGATTCGAGCATATTAGGTGACTCCAGTATTTTTTATGCCAATCTAGTTAACCTTGTCCAGCCTAAGTTTGCATCACTGCTAGTTTGTTTTCATCATGTTCACCTACGCCTGGTAATACTTTAAGTATATCCAGTGTAGGGGATCCTTTAATGTCATCCTCCAGACTCGGCGTGAATCGTGACCAAGTGCGTTGTGCCGAGTCAAAGGAAGAGAGAGAGAGAGAGAGAGAGAGAGAGAGAGAGACGACCGTGCCCTACAGTTATTTGGGCCTGAGCCTACCTGGGAGGTGTGAAATCCCAGGCCCTGTAGTCAAGAACCAGGACAACTAAATCTACGCCAGTGTTCTCCAACGTCGCTCTACCAGTGCCTAGTCTCTCTACTAAATCATTTAAGTGTTTCTTTTGATCATAATGGTAACTATGATTGTTGTGAGGGTCTAGACTGAGGTATGATAAGGTTCACTAAGTGACATAAATTAAAACAGATTTTCCATTCTTCCCTTCTTTGTTTATTATTCGTTGCTCTGCTTCGGGAGAACAATACACACATCTATCGGGCGGAAAATTGTTTATATACTTCTTCGGATACAGGCTCCTGTGTTTAATAATGTGGAAATATGCAAAGGTTTATCCGGTTATAATATACCTACACTTACACAGGAACTTGAATGCTCACTCAGACCCTATAGTTTATACGCTTCGTGTCATCAATGTACAAGTTCAATAGTGATAGTTCAAGCTGCGAGTAATTGCTCCTCAGTCAGTTATTTCTGACTATTATATTTATTACAAGTTTATGAATCAATAATGCATATTTATGACTCTGAGTTATTTCAGTTTAAATACTTATTCAAGTCACTTTAACTTATTGTTCTTTTAGAAATCAAACACTGTCCTATTGTCCATACTTATCAGTGCTAAGCTTATAACATCGCAGTAACAATTATTTACTCTTTTCCAAACCATATATGAGAGCTTGTATATTTATATCAGGACTTTATTTATCGTGATTTGAGACATATCCTCTCTGTGTTATTATTCATATGTTCAGTTGTAACATTATTATTCTCTTATGTATGAATGTTATGTTTACTTTTCCAGAGATGTACTGAGATTGTACCCTAGCTATTAATTAAGGAATATAACCTGTTAAAACCTTTCATGTGTATTTTGTGTCCATTGCTTATTACTAGTGTTGATTTATAGAGCTAAGGCTAGTCTTTACCCCCGGAGAGGTATCTAAGTTGATGATTAGCATTGATTCCTAAGGTGGAAATCGCAATCAGATTGTCTCAATTTTAATTGAAAATGTGGCATAACACTGGTGGCAACTGTGTCTCAACTCGGAAAGACAACCTTTGATTCTGCATCTCACTCAGTATAATCAATACACAAGCATCATGGCAGGGAAATCACTTGAAATTATTTCTTTCAAGCCAGAGGACCATGATATTAACACCTATCTCGAAATTGTCAAGCCCGTGCTTGACATTGTGTTTAACCCAGGAACGGCACCGAGACTCTTAAGAGGCTTTGCTGGTGAAAGGCGACGGGCCTCTTAAGATCCAAGGCCTAAAAAAAAGGCCTTTTAAAAGACTCCAGTAGCACTCAAAACAAAAGAATATGTGATTAAGTGAGATAATTCCTCTCCATACCTCTTATCACTCCTTCACATGGGTCAAAACCCCCTCCTTCCCCCCTTCAATTATTACCTATTTTTCCTCTTATTCCCCTGTTTATCGGTTTATTTATTGCGCCAATATCTCCAACCCGGTTCCAAGGTCATCTACTGCGCATATCGAGAGTGTGGGAAGAGAGAGAAAGCAAGACTGAGGGCTCAGTCTGCCTTCAGTCCTCTGAGAGGAAGCTTATACGTCGCGTTCGTCTCTCACCTCATGCCTGGAGGGTCGGCAATAATTTGTCTTATTCACCCCCCAAATACTATTCCCACTTGTTTTATTGCTGTTACATGTTAATATCTTCATATTAAATGTAAAATAGTCGCATATGAATAAGTAATAACGATATTTATGGTAAAATGACGATATTAGGCGGGAATGAAGCCAAATAACGTCTCTTGGCGGGAGGGTTTGAACTACCAATAGCGCGCGTTTCCCGGGTTAAAGATGGCAAAACTTCAAAGATTCACACGGTAGTAATGAAGTTGAGACGGCATATGTCCCTTGTTTCCGGTTATGTACGTGACACCTCCAATTTGACCTGGGCTCAATTTGAAAAAGTACACCAAGAGCGTCTCTCGGGAAAATTATTGCAAACCAGCAGTTTCTCAGTGTGCAATTTTCAGGGAATCTCGATGCTATCATTAGCCAGTTGAACCAGCTAGTAGTTACAGCGTTCCCAAGTGAATCTGCGGCCGCAAAAAAGAGAACGTGTTTAGTGCTCTATTATGTGTATTACCAACGTTAGTATGGGATAATTTTGCCATCACAGAACCAAAGGGATATGACGAGGACTTAGCAATTATCCGACGAATCCTGGCGTTTCAGAAAAGCCATGAAAAGGACAAAATTGCCACCACCCAACCTCTTCTGCACCCGCTTCTTTTCATCGTTCTGCAGACTAGATGGAAGACTGGGCCCGGGTCAGGCCTTCAGATTGGAAACCCTGTAGCCCCAAGTGCCCTCTGTCCTCCCTCAAGAAGTCATTCTCCGAGCTAGTAAACCGTCGTCCCAAACTTCCTCAGTTTTGGGGCCAGATCCCCTGGATCAAACCACGATGTGTTGCTACCATCACAGAAGACGGATCTGCAGGGATCGACGCCACCACAGAAGGACTACCAGAAGACACCGTGGTACTGGAGGAGTCATCTAACAAGCAAGATAATCTAGGTTTTAAATCCGCTCCCGCTCACCTGCCGTCAAACTGGCGGGGGCTCGTGATGGGACAATTTCAAATACAGGAAACCCCCCCATTTATAATCATCTTACTGTTCAAGGTGTTAAATCTAGACATTTGATTGACACGGGCGCATCCCGTTAGTGTCTTTTCTCATCATACTTCACCAAACACAAGGCCACTTTTGGGCCTCTCCAACCCTCCTCTATTGTATTAATTGGCGCAAATGATGGCATTATTCCAAACAGAGGACAAACAGCTCCCCTTCACATAGCTACCAATACCCCAGATCATGGTCAACATCATCCATTCATGATCTTCCCATCTGCTGAAACAAATAATGATTGGTACTTAGGTTTTGATTTACTGACCTCACTACGTACAACCATCGATTGCGTAAACAGAGTGCTTACTTTTGAAGAAAAAAACAATAAAACAAAATAAATAAATAAAAATAATTTAACCTGTTCGCACCATCGGAACCTCTCAGTCAGGCTATCTTAACCAAAACTGTTAAGCTACCCCCTCACCATGAACAGTGGATCTCTGTCTTGCCCATTTTATCTAGTGAATTAATTCTAACCCTTAGTCTCCAAAGTCCCTTTGATAAGGATTACCTCACCGCTCCCGCTATCATGCCTGAGAATTTAAATCAAGTAAAGATTGCCAACATATCTGATCACCCTCTCACTTTGCCAAAGGGGTTAATTATAGGTGAATTAGAAACCCACGGTGAAGAACTATCTCTACCTGATAATGAAGCCTCTGTGCCAACCCCTAAATTCCCTGAGATTTCCTCACAATTAACCAACCAACAAAAACAAGATCTACAGAGCTTAATGACTTCATTCCAAGACATCTTCGCCACACCAACCAGAGACGTTGGGAAGACTTAAGTACTCAACCATCCTATCCACACCGTAACACCTCCTATCCGCCAACATATCCAACGAAAAAAAAACATCCAACATCAAGAGGAGGAAACCCAAGTACATGATATGATGGACACAGGGGCATTTCGCCCTTCAACTAGTCCATGGTCTTCTCCAGTAGTACTTGTGAGAAAGAAAGATGGGTCTACCAGATTCTGCATCGACTACCGCCAACTCAACGACGTCGCCATCAAAGATGCCACACCACTACTTCGCATCGATGATTCCCTAGACTCCTTACTTGGAGCCATATGGTTCACCACCCTTGATTTACAAGCAGGATATTGGCAAGTCCCTGTCGTTCCAGAACATCAAGAGAAAACGGCCTTCTTCACCAGTCAAGGGAGACTATATGAATTCACCATATTACCCTTCGGGTTGTGCAACGGATCTGTCACCTTTTCCAGACTGTTGGAATCCGTACTGCAAGGACTCACCTGGGAAACCTTGCCTACCTGGACGATATCATTGTATTCGGTAAAACTTGGTCCGAACATGTTCAACGCCTTCGCCAAGTGTTCCAAAGAATATGTGAAGCCCACCTTAAGCTAAAACCCTCTAAAATTAATGCACCATGGCTCAGAAAGAAGTCAAATTTCTTGGCCACATTGTCTCTGAAGCAGGAATTTCACCAAACCCATCCAAACTGCAAGCAATAAGTGCCATCACACCCCCAACAATGTGAAAGGAGTTCGCGCTTTTTTAGGGTTGGCGTCTTACTACCGGCGCTTCGTTAAAAACTTCGCCACCATACCCAAGTCCCTACATGACCTGACCAGAAAGGAGGAACCCTTCCTATGGACAACGCAACAACTACAGGCCTTCCAAACTTTAAAAGACTTACTGGTATACCAGCCGTCTCCTTCCGGGATTACACCAAGCCGTTCTGACTCTACACTGACTTCTCCCTATTCGGAATTGATGCAGTCCTAGCCCAAAGCCGGAAGGCAGAGAACATATTTATCATTGCCTGTGTCAGCAGAACTCTCAACCCTGACGAAATCAACTACCCTGTGACTAAACGAGAATGCTTGGGCATTATTTGGGTACTCCAACATTTCAAAGCATATCTGGCAGGGGTCAAAGTCACCATTATTACTGACCTCCAAGATTTGCAGTGGCTCAGAAAGTCTGATACTAAAAATGCCTTAACTGTCAGATGGCGAGAGTCCCTTGAAGAATTCAATTTCGAGATCGCATACAGGCCTGGAAAACTTCACACCAATGCCGATGCACTGTCCAGATTACCACTGCAACCCCCTTCCACCTCAGCGCCAATTCGAGCAATCCACGAACAAGACTCAACCGACCAAGACCAACAACAACTCCTTCAAGCCCATCAAAGTATGGTAAGAAAAAACATGACCCCACAAAGCGTGTTTGACCAACTAGAGAGGAAAGGAGACAACCTGTATATCACAGATGGCAAGATTGTTATCAGTCCCATCACCGCCATTGATGTTATGAAATCCCTACACTCGCATAATGTCATCCATCTACGGCAAAAGAAACTAGTTGCAACATTTCAAGATATTTATTGGACGCCCAGAACCTACGTTACCGCCAAAATGATCACAGAAGCTTCCCATGCCTGTACCCTAGGAAAAGACAAAACCAGAACCCCAGGACCATCAGGCAAACTCATTGCATCCAAACCATGGCAACTTCTAGCTGTCGATGTCATGGGACCAATGGACGAAGTCAAAGGATACAGGTACATAATAACATTTGTTGATACGTACTCAAAATACATCATTGTCTGCCCAGCCAAAGAACACTCTGCTTTTGCTGTTGCCGAGGCCATTTTGCAACATGTGTTCCCCTATTTTGGCTTTCCTCAAGCCATACATTTGGATAATGCCCCCGAATTTACAGGACATGTCTGGACGCAAATCTCCCAGATTTTCGGCTATAAGATCAGCCATTCCTCCCCTTATTGGCCCCAAGGTAACTCAGTCTGCGAGCGCAGCCACAGAACCAACGCCAATCAATTCAGAACCCGGCTGCAACAAATGAATTAGACAGATTGGCCAAGTCAGGTACGAATTGTACAATGGGGGATAAAAACCTGCCCTCGTGAGGATGGCATAACGCCTCATGAAAGATTATTTGGGGAACCACCACTGCTACTTCCTTTACGTCACCTGTCAATTCCATCCGAGCCCTCACCTGACCTCAACCAGTCACTTGTCCACCTGCACAACCTATTAAAACAATTCCAGTATCTCCAGGACCTGAAACCCGACGAAACTCCAAAAGTCAACCCACACCACGTCGGCCACCTTGTGATGGTAGCCCAACTTCCCGTTCCATCAAAATTAAAACCAAGGATCAAGGGTCCCTCTGAAATACTGACGGTACCAAATTGCTATCAAGTCACGATTAACTATTATGGGGAATCATGCACATATAGAAACCGCTATGTACGCCACTTCCAACCTCTCGCTGATAACACCACTATGTTGGCAGACCCTAATGACAATGATGCATGCCCCACAACTAATCTCGACCCATTACCTACCAAAACACAGAGCCAACCAAATCCCCTATTACCACCTCTTCCCATCCCTACACCAAAATGTCCCTTACCTACCCATCCACCTAATCCAACCTCAATGCCCTCCTTTCCTAACTATCCTACATCCCTTCCCCCAATCACTCGTGCCCTCTCAGCTCCACCTGGGTTCGCACCTCTCCCTATCCTATCCCATTCCTCATCCCTTCCTAATCCTCCTACCCAAACCATTCCAATTCCAACCAAACCTATAGGGTAAAGGATATAGAAGCAGTGGAGAAAGTGCAGAGGAGAGCTAGCAAGCTAGTACCAACGTTGAAGAACGCGGGCTATGAGCAGAGGTTGAGGACACTGGGACTTCCGACACTGGCATATAGGAGAAAGAGAGGGGATATGATAGAGACTTTTAAGATAGTGTCAGGAATGTATGATGAGGATGTGTGTGAAGGTATCTTCTTGATGCGGGACGGAACAAGAACGAGAGGACACTCTAAGAAAATTTACAAAGAAAGAAATAGGCTTGAAAAGGCAAAGAACTCATTTTGTGATAGAGTGGTAAATAAGTGGAACGCACTGCCCCAGTATGTAGTAGATTCTGAATCAATAAAAGAGTTTGAAAGTAATCTTGATAAAGCATGGGGAAGACAAAATTTGAAGTTGATTATAAAGCACAAATACAGAATAGTAAAAATGTTGCGTCTGCTACCGCCGCCGCCAACACCGTGAACGACCGCAGCAGTGCAAGTACTGGCACTGAGCTGGATACACAGGCCTAGTTTGCCTTTTTCCAGAGGATATACTGTAAGAAACTGTAAGAAACCTACCCTGCCTAGCCCTCATCCCTCCCCCCTCTCCTCTTCCTCCACCAACTCCGAAATTCTGTACATTACCCCCTCTCCCCCAACTCAAATCACCACCCCTACCTACCCGTCCAAAATCCCACTCCTAACCTTCCACCCACTTCGCCCCCTATCCTCCCTATTCCCCTTCCTGCTCATTCCTCTGCCAAACCCAAACCTCATCCTAAACCCCAACCCCCTTCCCACCCCAAACTCAAAAAACCCAGTTTCCTCACATCCCCGTCATTAACCCCTTCACCACCTCCTATCTCCCTGCCTGTGTATTTCCGGTATGGCCGCTGCATCACAAAACCATGGCGATGGAAACCAGCAACCCCTACTAGGAGAAAAACACCTGCTCCAACCCCACCTGTGCAGCCAGTTGCCACGCTCACCAGCCCAACACCTACTTCTGCACCTGTACATGACCCAGCTACCTTGACACATACACTTGCCCAACCTGACCTAGCCGCCTCCAACCCATCTCGCCAGTCTCCAAACAAAACTTTCCTTAACGTCGCAGGAACTTCTCCCCCTTCCCCCCCCCAGACTTATCAATGCTATCCCCCCCCCCTAAAATAAATAAACCTAAGGACCTCTCCCTTACTACCAACCTGACATCTGACCCTACCCCTTAAACTTAAACATTCCCTCCTCAAACCCTGCTCCAGCCATATCTCCCACCATGAAAGTAGCAAAACTCTCCCTGCACGTACAAGTTTACTTCACGGCGAGAATCTGTATGTTTGGCAGCGTTGCTAGTCGGGGTTATCTCGGTTTTCCTTACCGCCCTTCGCAGTAAATGTATTGCCTCTAAATTGCCAACATCATGGATAGTGTGCTGCTCATACTCCGCATGAATATCTGACTCACCTTCTAACTCCGATACAATACTTTCACTCAGGGTAACTATACGATCATAGGTAGTTTGTAGGTACCCTAACCTGGCTTCTAGCTGTTCAGGAGTTGCACTAGCTATAAAGTCCTCCAAATCGGACGTTAGCCTAATAATGACACCCCTCAAACCCCCTCTCTGGTTCTTCAAAACTGTGATAGACATAGTTTTAGCTGGTTTATCTTCTGATTTACTAGCCATTAAATAATGTACACGAATTAGCCTAACCCTTCGTCAGCCAATATGGACCTCTATAATAAGCTGCAATCGTGAAACATAAGCACACCTTTTTGTTAATTGTCATATGAACTTACATGTTTAGTCCTCATATGCAATACTGTACTTATATTAGCCTACCCTTCACAGACTAACGTCAATAAATTAAAAGGTAGAAATGACTATATAAACAGCTTACCTTACACAGTACCATGAGAGGTTGGGGTATGATAGGATGAAACAACGAAACAATGAAGACAATATGTGATGGTTGGTCAGTCTTAGGTCAAAAATAGTAAATAATAATGAAATTAGGGAAACAAATACAGGGTAAACAAAAAATCAGGAAAACAAAAGAAAGAGGATAATTTACTGGGGGAAGATGATGGGCAGGAAGCATGATTTCGGAAGTCGCAGGCTTACTACCCCGGCAACACGCTCTAGCCAACCTTTGGTCATACCTGTAATTTTGTCATGCAGGATCTAATTTGTGTCCAGATCTAGATGTACACCATCTAAATCAAGATCCTGCAGCTTAGAGGAGACAGACAAAAAACGGTTGCGTGTAACTTCCAACCTTGAACGCCGGGTTCTATTGACCGAATTTCTGATCCGGTTGTACTGCGCCACCCTCACCCTAGAGCGGTATTCCAGGGAAAGCAGAATACATTTATCTCCCGTTTCCCTCTCCACAGCCAGAACCAGGTCCCCCAAGGCTACAGCTAGAGCACGAGGATCGGTGTTGGGGCTATGTTGTTGCCCCCGACAAGTAAATAGGTGTATAGAGGCCGGTATAGTACCAGCCTACCCCACTCATCGGAGGACTTAAGACTATTGATGCTAGCCCCTGGCACCCAAAGTATCGGAACTTGAAAAGCCGATCCCCGCTCGCTGCCCTGTAGTCCACAGGGCCCTGGTCTGCTGCGCTCAGACGGGTCACGTAGGAGCAGGGGTGTAAAGGTAACTAAGTACATTTACTCAAGTACAATACTTAAGTAAATTTTCTCAGTATCTACTTTTTAAAAAGTAGATTTTTTGCCCAGTACTTCTCTAACTTGAGTATTATTTATAAGAAGTACTTGTACTTTTACTCCACTACATTTAATTTACTTCTTTTAATTTTGTGGAGTAAAACTTCAGCAAATTTCCGAAATATTCCTTCCAATAGATTTGAAATTCCCAATAGGATTCCCCATGGATATTCCCCTGAGTGTAGATGTGACATTCCTTGGCTAGTTCAAAGGTCACCACTATATATATATGGCGCTGATTGGCCTCCCTCTCCCCCAACCCCCAAGGTATCCTAATGACTCTCCCATTGTCCCACCTAATCCCACAGGTTTCACACCTCACCCTTTCCACCCGTGATCTGATCGACTCAGCATTGCTATTTCATTTGTCACTCATCTATTGTGAATATATTTTTTTCCCCAATTTCATGTTAAACAAAAACAACAGTAAACATAAAACGAGCATTAGCTATACAAAAATAACTCGTGCAGAAAAAATTACATAAGTGGTGTGCATTCTTGATACAAAGAAGATAATTACAGTATATAAGAAAATACAAGTTATGTTATTCCTTCCATTGGGGAATATATATATTATACAGTATATATATATATATATATATGTATATACTGTATATATATATATATACTGTATAATGTGTATATATATATATATATATATATATATACTGTATATATAAACAGGTATCTCATAATATTATGTATCTTAAAACTTTGGGAAAATACTTTTTACTTTTGGTACTTGAGTAATTCATTCAGTAGATACTTTTTTACTTTAACTCAAGTATATAACTTTCTAGTTGGGTACTTTTACTTTTACCTGAGTAACTTTTTGAGTACATTCTTTTACTTGAACTTGAGTATAATTATTGAGTACTTTTTACACCCCTGCGTAGGAGTGGCCAAATACCGCAACACGGTCTACTTCGGCCACTACCACCTGCTCCGGGTTAAACCCAAGACCTACTCCCCCAGGATCCTTCGATCTGCAACCTCCCACAACCTTGCCCTTGCTCATAATACCTAACTAACTACAGGAAATTTAAACTGTGTGTCAAAGTCCTGGATCTGGGCACACATATGGCGGATTTAAAGAAGTTGAGTTTACTCTACCTAGACTGAAAAGGTTTGCTCATATAAAAATGTAAATGAATAACAAATACTGGGAGTGTACCTCACTATTAACCCTTAAAAAGCGGCTCACCACATAAGTCGTATTTAATAAAGCTGGACTATGTGGCGGCGCTCGACATAGGTCGAGTGGCAATTTCAGCACGTAATGTTGCTGAGAGAGAGAGACAAGTGGTGGCAGGAGACTAGCGAGCGTATGACTGCTCCAGACCACCGCGGCGAACCTACTGACACGAATCTCAGCTCCCTCCTCCCTCTCTCACTCGCTATATACGGAATTGTATCGGGAAAGTGGCTAATTACCTGCTTTTTGCACTCGCGTTGCACGGTTATTGCAAGAAAACTAGCCATCATAAAAGGATCGTTATGGTGTCATTCGAAAGCTCTGTTTATGCCCTTTCAGGGATAGATACTTGTTTTACATTCTGGGTCTTATTTAGGCATGAAAATTATCACGTAAACAGCCCTATTTTGGCTAAAAACACCCCGCTGGGCGGTACATATAAATAAACCGCATAGGCCGCTAAAGAAGGGTTAAATCACCATAGAAAAGTTGTAATTAGGTAATGAAGAAATATTGATGGATGGTAGGCAAATGGCTACTTCTCGAACAGTATTGGTTGTTTAGCTCGAAGGGACCACGAGGGTGCTCCTCAACAAAAAAGGGAATAGGTTAAATAATGCTGAAGAGATTTAAATCATGATAATATGGCTTAGCTTGTCGGTCTGTCTGTCAGTTAGATGAAGTTATATGATGAGAGCTGGATGAAAGCCGGAACGAGGGTCGCAGTGAACTTAAGAGTGGAGGTAGTGTTGCCTCGATGATGGACAAAGGTGCTCTAGTGCGAGGCGTCTCGGACTACGAATCTAGCGGATACTGCTAAGTTTGTAGAGGATATCTAGCGGTAAATATCGTACCTCTTTTATAATATTACGACATGGCTATATGATAATCATCATATAGAAAAAATGAACAGAAGTAAGTCCCCGGGACTGGATGGGATGCATCCAAGAATCATAAAGGAAGGAGGTGAGATGTTAGTAGAGCCATTCAAATTTGTATTTGAGGTATCTTTTAATACAGGACAAATCCCGACGGACTGGAGAGAGGCGAACATAACAGCTATATTTAAGAAGGGAAAGAGAAATGACCCAGGTAATTATAGACCAATCAGTTTGGCAAGTGGTGTGTGTAAACTAATAGAAACGGTAATTAGAGAAGGAATAATGGAGCATATGAAATCAAACCAACTTTTCAGTGGGAGACAGTTCGGATTCTTGCCGGGGAGGTCGACGGTACTACAGCTAATTAAGGTGGTAGATGATTGGATGCAACTTCTGGAGGATGGTGATGTTATAGATGTGGTATATTGCGATTTTATGAAGGCGTTTGATAAGGTCCCACATAAAAGGTTAATAGAGAAAGTTAGAAGCTATAGTATAGGAGAGAAATGTGTGAATTGGATAGAAGCCTTCCTGAAAGATCAGAGACAGAGGGTACTGGTGAATGGAATAGGCTCCGGGTGGAGGGAAATTACAAGTTGGGTACCGTACCTCAGGGATCTGTGTTGGGACCACTACTGTTTGTTATATTTATCAATGACTTACCTGAAGTTATAACTAATGGAAGTGAGATATACCTCTATGCGGATGACACTAAGCTGCATAGAAGAGTGAGGAGTAAGGAAGATGTGGGTTTGCTTCAAGGAGATGTTGAGGGCATGAAGGGATTGTCTGAACATTAGTTAATGCCTTTTCATCCAAAACAATGCAAGTACATGTGGATTGGGACGAGCAAGATAGACAAGGTACGATACAGTATGTATGAAGCGATGGAGGAAGTGAATGCAGAAAAGGTTATAGGAGTAGTGATAGACAGTAACTTAAATTTCTCAGAACATTTAGCGGAAAAGATAAACAAAGCCAATAGAATTGTAGGGCTGATAAGGAGGACATTTGTGTTACTTGACGAAGAAATCTTCAGGAATCTCTATACAGCACTGGTTAGGCCGCACCTGTAATATGCGAACCAGGTGTGGGATCCATATATGGTAAAGGATATAGAAGCAGTGGAGAAAGTGCAGAGCAGAGCTAGCAAGCTAGTACCAACGTTGAAGAACGTGGGCTATGAGCAGAGGTTGAGGACACTGGGACTTCCGACACTGGCATATAGGAGAAAGAGAGGGGATATGATAGAGACTTTTAAGATAATGTCAGGAAAGTATGATGAGGATGTGTGTGAAGGTATCTTCTTGATGCGGGAGGGAACAAGAACGAGGGGACACTCAAAGAAAATTGACAAAGAAAGAAATATGCTTGAAAAGGCAAAAAACTCATTTTGTGATAGAGTGGTAAATGAGTGGAATGCACGGCCCCAGTATGTAGTCGATTCCGAATCAATGAAGAAGTTTGAAAGTAATCTTGATAAAATATGGGGAAGACAAGATTTGAAGTTTGATTATAAAGCAACAATAGAGAATAGTAAAAATGTTCCGTCTGCTGCCAACACCGTGAACAGCCGCAGTAATGCAAGTACTGGCACTGAGCTGGATACACAGGCCTAGTTTGCCTTTTTCCAGAGGATCTACCGTAAGAAACTGTAAGAAATATATGCATTCCTAAAGACTCGTAAATATTATACTTTCGTATAATAGGCCTTATTTAACTTATTAAGCATACATTGTAAGAAAAGCTTTGGATGATGACTATAGATCAGGCAGGGGAGGTGGTGGTGGACAGGAGTGAATGGAGAATGCTTGTGAAAAGCTTTGGATGATGACTATAGATCAGGCAGGGGAGGTGGTGGTGGACAGGAGTGAATGGAGAATGCTTGTGAATAGTTGAGTGAAACACATGGTCATTTGGAGGAAGGGGTCGGGCGCAAGTTGGACTAGATAATAGTCCATCAGGCGCCTGGCCCGGGGAGACGATTAATATGAAGGGTGCGCCTGGAAGTGTGGTGGGAGGGCTTGTGGCTTTGGCTCCGCTGCATGTCTGCCTGCCGAGATCGGAACCTCTCCGGGTGGTCGGGGGCTGGGGGAGTGCTGGAGCGACCTTGGTGGCCCTGGGCTCTGGGTCTTCTCCTGGGTGACCTAGATGTGTATGAATTTGTGCATTTTATCTGCGTTTGTTCATTGTTTTATGTGTTTTTGTGTTTTCCATGTTCTTGCTCTGTCTTGAGTCGGCTACCCCCAAGATGGGGATTGTGCCTGAGCATATAGATAGATAGAAGCATACATACTTACTGTCAAGCTTACATACTGTACATACTGTACTGCTACCTACTGTATATAGGGTATGATACATAGAAAACGTATGTTATACCACTAACTTTTTTTTTTTTTTTTTTTTTTTTCTATATTCCAACTTACTTCCTCTCGGGCATAGGCTGAGAGCCTTAACATTCACCGCTTTACAATGAACAGTGAAGCCCGTGAGGTCTTGTTCCAGTCTAGGGAGTGAGACATGTGAAGCACGTAGAGTACAACGAGCACCTGCCATCTTGCCTTCACATGAGGCACGGTGCTCACTCATGGCCCGAAACGACCCCATCTCTGAAGCCACCTCGTTCCCGTGCTTCACTGTCTCACACCTACACTCGGACTCTCACACTTACACACACACAACGCCACCTGTTGAGCAGATAACTCACCAGGCATTGCACCCCTATAGCATATTTTGAATATGGGAATATTCATACAGTGCTATTTAATCAGGGAACAATGAGGGTATTTTGTTGACGTTTCGGTGGGCTTGTGGTAATGCACTGATACTATTCACACTATTGTGAATCCACGATAATAGTCTTATAATTGCATGGAAAAAAAAAAAAATACATAATATTGTATCTTGAGTGGGAATACACCTATTCCATAGATGCACATACACTCAGACATATCCACACAATTGATTTACATTTTGATTCGAGGGCATATGTTTGTGTAATAGACCATATTATGTAAACGAGATTGTGAACTTCGAATGTTAATATAAAAAACAGTTAATGTTCTCTGTGGGACTGTTAGTTGTTCAGAATAATTCGTCAGTGTACCATTGTTGTTCACCCAAGTATTGTTCAGATATTCCGGGATAAGGCTTGTACACATTGATCCATAAATACACACACACATACACACACAGAATGTCAAGCTTTTCCACATTTTGCCTCTTCTCACACACACACACACACACACAGAATGTCCAGCTTTTCCACATTTCGCCTTTTCACACACACACACACACACACTCACTACAGCACGCATAAATGCACACACACTCTACAACACACACACACACACAGAGTGTCCAGCTTTTCTACATTTCGCCTTTTCACACACACACACAAACACACACACACACTACAACACACACACACACATGCACACACACACACACATACGCACATGGCATTCCCCATATTCGCACAACCTCCGCGGTGTTTCTCATCACATCGTCCAACATTCGAAGGACAATCGCCCTGCATTCACTACTGTCGCCATCATCGATCGTCACATTCGACCTGATTTGCCATCAATTGTCGCACATCATTCGTCTTTATCGCCTAAATAGTCGCCACAATCGCACTGTGACCGTACTTCCGTCGCACTGCAATCGACGAAATTCACCTTTTTCGCCTTCATTCGCTTCTGAAAAATCCCTATTCGCCGCAAATTAAAGGACATAGAAAAAAAACACTGTCGCAGGGCGTTCGCCATCGAAAAGTTGCACAGTGGGATACCGCCTTGAGGGAGCAATTACTTTGCGACTGAACTTTCACTATTGGATCTGTACCCAGATGATACGTAGCATATAAACTCAGATCTGAATAAGTGTTCAAGTTTTACGTGTAAGTGTAGGTCTTTATAACCGGATAAACATATATATATTTCCACATCGAAGAATACAGGAGCCTGTATTCGAGGAAGTATATAAATATTTTCCGTACGATAGAAGTGTGTATTGTTCTCCCGAAACAGAGCGATGGATAATAAATAAATAAGGGAAGAATGGAAAATCTTCTTAGTTTACGTTTACACTGTGAACCTTAACATACCTCATTCTAGTCCCTCACTATAATCATCGTTACCATTATGAACAAGAAAAACACTTAAAGGATTGCATATATACAGTATATATATATATATATATATATATATATCAACGGGAAGATATTATGTGGATGGAATTTGTGCTGTACCTAGTACCAGTGCATTACCACACAGCCCACCAAAACGCCAAAAAAATACCCTCATTGTTCCCTGATTAAATAGCACTGTATGAATATTCCCATATTCAAAATATGCTACAGGGGGGCAATGCCTAGTGATGTACTTGCTCAATAGGTGGCGTTCTGAGAGTGAGGGTACAAGTCTAGGTGGTGAGACAGTGAAGCACGAAGGCGAGGCAGCTTCAGAGATGGGGCTGCTTCGAGCCATGAGTTGAACTCTAGTGCTTCACGTGTCTCACTCCCTAGACCGGAACAAGACCTCACAGGCTTCACCGTGTTGAGCGGTTGGATGTGCAGGCTCTCACCCTATGCCCGAGAAGGAGTAGATGGAATATAAAAAAATAAAGAGTAGAACACTGGGAGAGCAAGTTTGTAGCACACTGGTAGAGGCACGGTTGTCTTGGTTCTTGACTAAAGGGACCTGGGATTTCAGACTTCCCAGCTAAGTTCGAGCCCAAACAATTCCAGTTTTCGTTCTGTTCTATCTCTCCCTTCTCTCGTCTCGTCACGACACACTTGATCACTATTCACGTTGAACCTGGAGGATGACAATAAAGGATCCCCTACACTTGGTAAGCTTAAGGTATTTCCAGGCGTATGTGGACAGTTAATATCATTACTGTCCTGAACCTCGAACAAGTACGGTGATGCAAGCCTAGGCTGAGTGGTGTTAACTAAGCTTGCATTAATAGTACTTGAGTCATCTATTATGAACTGATCAAAAGATATAGCAGCCAATGACTCTATCTCGTCCCTGTCTGTGATTATGAAGTCAAGAGAAAGACCCATGAGGCTGCTTTGTACAAGTTTTTGCGATTTGATTGGGATCTCACATTTGGAGAAGATCCCAATTGAATTATTTTCTGGCCCCCTTTGGTGTGGATCACCAGAATATAAAGAATTATATTCTTCGCTAAGACTTGTACCTTCCTTTCTCCTTTCTATCCTTTTAGCTTCGAGTACAGAACTCAAATTAGTCTTAAAGCCAGCAGGCTGATTGTTTGATTCTACTTTGTTCATAGTGACTCCATTTTTGTCGGCTTTTTCGTTGCCCTGTTTCGGAGCAAGACACTGGCTTCGTGTTCTTTCAGGGAGCTGGTCGCACTAGCGTTTGTTTGCACTTGGGGATTACTTGAGGACGATGCATGCATTTATTTAACTTTGGTTTTTGGCTTGTGCTGGATCTGAGGGATACTTATGTATGACATGTGAGGCTGTACTGTTATTACTTGCCTGTTTATTTCTTCATTATTTGCACTGTTGTGATGAGTTAGCACTGGTTATACATATTCACTTTGCATCTTAACATTCACTTTACTATGGTTTTGATACTCTACAGGGGCACATTGCAGGGGTTGGTGATGAGCTTGCATAGTGTTGCTGGAGTACCGTGCGGCCATGTGTTTGTCTGGGCGGCTATCGTAGTTTCCCCTCCGAGCCGCGTTTTCTCTCTTTGGTCTTCTCTTGTTGTTGTCGTTGCTTCCTTGTTTCCTCTGGTTGCCACTGCAGGTTCTTATGCTAGCAACTCGGATGATTTGATTTGGTATGCTAGATATGGTTGGTAGATGGTTGGTAGGTATGTCGGGAACAACTTTAGCCTCCCTCATCTCAGCGGCCAAGCAAGAAGCCAAGCCATTGGATCGGATATTCGCCGCGGACTGCCAGCGGCGAATAGCCAAGAAACCAACATGTTGAATCCCTCTATTTCCCAGTGAAATATGACACCACGGCAAGATTGGCCCTTCCAATACTCAGCCCTCACTGGAGACACGGATGAAAACATGGCCGTGTGAACAGGCCTTAACAAGTACTAGAGTGAATTGAGTGACAACTGACAAACTGGTCCACTGGAGTGGGCAGCTGATGCATTGGTGCCATGTTTCATTAGCTAAGAGCAGTTCTAGCAGCTAATTACATTACTACATGGCTTCATATTATCCTATTTGACAAACTCATACAATGCAGTTAAGAATTATTCCAATTTTCAAAAGTATTATTGCATAATAAGAAAATATAATTAAATTCCTCCGAGTGGCACCAGCACACTGATCGTACCCTCCCTCCTCCTCTCCCAACCTTACTCACTAACCGTCAAGTTTAATTGACTGATTACCAAACACTAACACGGAATAAAAACATATGGTTATTGAAAATGTTCTACTTAGAATTACATAATCTTTCATTACTGGAATTATTTGTTAAAACTTGCGGGACACCCTGTATGCATGGAAAACCATAAAAAGGCCGAACTTGCACACAACCATAACAACGGGGAACAGTGACAGGAGGGGTAGGACGTTTATTATCCCTCCAATACAAAATTGGGGTTCTGTTGATACATCACGAGGGCTTTATAATGTACTGGCAACGGTTACAAAAGGCATAACGAGCACCTAAGTTGACAGCTTCAGGAAGACCCTCGATAAGTTCCTCATGAAAATACCTGATCAGCATATCTACGCGGGGGAAAGAACTGCCCGCTCGAACAGCATGATGGATCATGTTTCAATGGCCTCAGTAGAGGGGACAGATAATACGCCAAGTAACGTCAAGTTTTAACAAAACTAACTTTTTGTTAGTTAAAATGGGACTTCAGAGGCTATCAACCCTATTGTATTATTAAGCCAGCACACCATAAGTAAAGAAAAACGTCAGGACTAGAGCCTCTCTGCGAAAACTCCAGTCCCTTGAAAAACTAATTTATTATGGGGCAAGGTTTGTATTTAGTTATAAAATACAGTAAGATATAACATTTACCTCATGACAGAGCACATTCTAGACTAACTGTGATATGCTACTTTTGTTTTGTTTTCCCCAAGCATAGGCTGAGAGCATGTAGGCCTACACTCTAAGACATAAATCCTGACTCAATATGAACTCTCAAACACCAAAACGAACCTAAAAATTAAAAATATATGTATATAATTATATACTAGGTAAAGAATAAATTAGACGTTTTTATTACGTTCAGGATAGCTTCGAAAATATAAGGCCACGATTTAAGACCTAGAGTGTAGATTCTACGGCTCAACACGATGAAGCCTGTGAGGTCTCGTTCCAGTCTAGGGAGCAAGCCATGTGAAGCACCCACCCACGGCTCGAAGCAGCCCCATCTCTGAAGCCCTTTTGTGCTTCACCGTCTCACCCCCTAGACTCAGACTCTCACTCTCAGAACGCCACCTATTGAGCAATTGACTCACTAGACATTGCCCCTCTGTAGGATATTTTTAATATGGGAATATTTATACAGTGCCATTTAATCCGGGAACAATGAGGGTATGTTTAAGGCGTTTATGTGGGCTTTGTGGTAATGCACTGATACTAGGTACAGTACAAATTCCATCCCAATCATATCTTCCCATTGACATATCGGGATTCGAACCCGGGTCCATTGGATTACCAGTCCAGTGGCAAGACCACTCCACCACACCTCCCCTAAATGATCAGGTAGGACAATATATATGAGATGAGGTAAGGATCATCGCTGATGTGGCAAGATTTAGCTAAGAGATGAAGTACCTAAGGAATATCAATGAACACGTGATACAGAAAGATATAGCTACAAGATGCGGTAATTTAAGGAATATCATCAAACACGTGATATGGAAAGACTTAGCTAGAAGATGAGCTAAGGAATAATTATCAATGAGTTAAGGAATATCATCGAACACATGATAGTCTATGACTGTAACTAACTATGGAATAGGACAAGAACTAGGTTATCTAATAGTATCTGTACTATCAGGTAGGGTATAAACACTCACTAATGACAGAGCATATTTACACATCAGAGCAGGAACGGTAGAACAACTAGCCAGTGACGTGCACAGACATTGGCAAGGGCTCGGTTGAAAAAATAGAGCATTCCCCTAAATTTGTAAAATGAAACTTGCAATGTAATATAAGTTGTAGGTAGACTACAGTATATATATATATATTGTATATATATATATATATATATATATATATATATATTGTATATATATATATATATATATATATATATATATATATATATATATATATATATATATATATATATATTGTTACGAGGGGAGCCAGGGGTAAACAGATGCTTAAATAGTCTAGCCCACAGCACGGTAGTACCCTGCAGCAGACACGCTCTTAATATCTGACTCAAACACCAAGACACGCAGGTTCTCTAGGGAAACATGTTTTTTTTTTTTTTTTTTTTTTTTTTTTTTTTTTTTTTTATATTCCAACTTTCTTCCTCTCGGGCATAGGCTGAGAGCCTTAACATTCACCGCTTTACAATGAACAGTGAAGCCTGTGAGGTCTTGTTCCAGTCTAGGGAGTGAGACATGTGAAGCACGTAGAGTACAACGAGCACCTGCCATCTTGCCTTCACATGAGGCATGGTGCTCACTCATGGCCCGAAACGACCCCATCTCTGAAGCCATCTCGTTCCCGTGCTTCACTGTCTCACCCCCTACACTCGGACTCTCACACTTACACACACACAACGCCACCTGTTGAGCAGATAACTCGCCAGGCATTGCACCCCTGTAGCATATTTTGAATATGGGAATATTCATACAGTGCTATTTAATCAGGGAACAATGAGGATATTTTATTGACGTTTCGGTGGGCTTGTGGTAATGCACTGATACTAGGTACAGCACAAATTCCATCCCAATAATATCTTCCCATTGATACATCGGGATTTGAACCCGGGACCTTTGGATTACCAGGCCAGTGGCAAGACCACTCCACCACACCTCCCCTTATCTTCCTCTTTGCTCTAGTAAAGCAGTAACAAGGAGAGACAAAAATATCTATTGTCCCCGAGTCTGGTTGATAATGCGTCTAGTTTTTAAGAGTACTTCTATGGTTATTCTAGACTGACATAAACGAGAAAACATAACACTGCCAGACTCCTAGACACTTTATAGTATGCCCAATCACTTAGGAATTAGGAATAATATGAAGCAGAAACTTGGGGAAAGTCTGAGCACTATCCTAACATATGAAACACACTAGTTGGTATTCCAGTAGGTTGGGGCAGGCTGCACTTGAGCATACCGCCAAACCACTGTGGATACCAACTTCACTAATAAAGAATAAATACATGTAATAATAACAAGCAATGCAGCAGAATAATGGAAGAAACAGGTATGAAGCTTATATCTAAGATTTGCCAGAGAAAGGAATGCAGTGTAAAACTAAATACACTCTAGTAATTAAACTACTAAGATTAAAACAAAAACGATATGCTCGACATGACTCCAGCCCTGCTATGCTTCGATCCAATAAGAAACATAATGAAATATGCGGTATTTCAGGCAAACAAGGCAAAGCAAGCCAACCAGCATCAAACAGTGATGTTGTCAGCGCTAGAGCCCGGACTGAAGTGAGCTCTCGCGGGCCGCCGGGCCAGGTGTTCCCTCAGCCAAGCGAGGGAGGGAAAAAGGGAGCGCCAGGCACCGCCAGAACGCACAATTGACTAGGTAGCCTGGGCTCTCATTAACAATACAAAGTAATCAAGTAAAACATAAGACAACATTGTGTAAACTTTAAGATAAACGAAATAATCCCCCAAGGGCTGAACAAAAGAAGTAATTATACTCGTGGCAACAATACAGTGCTATCTTTGTGGCAACAGAGGAGGGATGTATAGCGAGGCCATAGCCTCCCACAGGGCCCTCACACAATAGGCCTCGTGAATTATACAAGTTAAAACAAACACTTACAGCTGACAAGTCTGGTGGAAGTGACAATATAAATATATATATATATATATATATTGTTACGTATCTTGATCCTCAAGTGGTTAAATTGATGAATCTAGATAGCACAGAGATATATATTAAGGTATTAGTCAGCTGAAGGCAAAACAAAAGTAAAATCTAATAAAATTAGTTTCTGTTGTTTCTTCCTTTCCTTTTGGATCTTAGGACTTGGTATCCTTTATTGACTGATACTCTTTAATTATGAAAAATACTGAAACTAATTAAAGTCATGTAGTATTTATAAAGAATTATTATTTAACCGAAGCTTAGTAGGCTATGGTTATGAACCTAAGAAGTTATATCTAAAGAAGGACTATTAATTCTATACAAAGTCTTGAAAGATAAATATTAAAGTAAGAATATTTCTGTCTCTTACCCTTTTTGAAATGAATAGATAGTTTTCTTATATGTCCTTTTATTTATATTTAATGTAATTATTCTTGGTTCTTGTCTTACGTTAACAGTATTATATCATTATTATCATCAGGATTTATATCAAAGTCACATAAAAAGTTAGATATATATTTAATAATTAGTTAAATATATTTCTTAAACCACGTAACATTGAGGTTTGATTATGAGTAAATTAAGTTACAGGATCGCTTCATAGATTCGATTCAGGTCTCACTCAAATAATATGAAAAGCAAAAATAATATTTTGAAGCTAAAAGAATTTTCTTCAGCTTAGGAAATCACTAGAAGTAATATTAACACAGCCATGTTAGTCTAAGGCGATATTACTAATATGAGACAATAGCATCACCGTACTAAGCACCGTTAAGCAATGTAAGCTTTAATTAAAAGAAAATTAAATAACTCGTAAGTAGTAATATAAAACAATAGTATTACTTTCATCATAACCCAATTACTTAAAGAGTTGCTTTAGTCCACAAGTTAGTCAACTAAAATAGTTAAGTACATAATAATAGCGTTAACGTTAATTCCCAATCACATATCTCACTAACCAACATAACGTAAGTGTTTACACCGAACACACTTAACACACACTTATATAATCTGACTGACAGTCACAATCCCATTATAATACTTCACCCCGTCTTCCTCCAGCTGCAAGTTCACCTTCCCCAACTCCAAATGAGACTGATTTGAATGCCCACTACTCGGGTCTTATATACTAAACAATGATGGTGTAGGAACGAATCAGGAGGCGAGTGATGGTGCGCGCCCCTATCATAGCTCCTCGAGTTGCATAGCAGGTGCCTGGTCCAATCGGGGATCCTGACGTCGATCATACGTCATAGCGTCGGGTCATCGAAGTAGTTTGCAGGGTCCCCTATGACGCACGCAGGTGTGAAGGCTTGTTTGCTGGTATGCGGGCGAGCTGGTTTCCCACTCGCTAGTTCGCTCGCTAGTCTGCTTCGCCGCTTGGGTAGTTTGACACTCCTTCAACTCTAATTCTAACTCTTAAATTAACATACAGGGCTCCGTATGTCAGAATATATATATAATATATATACATATACATATATATATATACATATATATATATATATACAGTATATATATATATATATATATATATATATATATATATATATATATATATATCAAACAGCGAGGGATCAAATCCCTCTGCTTGCAGGTCAAATACATTCCTATTAGTCGAGATTACTAGATTAGGTATGCATAACACAAGCTTCAAGGGACCACTAGGTCTCCTGCCCATGACTTACCCATGCAGCAAGTGAATCCAGCAGGACAGTTGACAGTTGGTGTCATCTGATCATCACACTGGGCGGCAGAGGTAACACAACTCCCACCATAGTCCAGGCAGGACGACCTCAACGGCTGAAATTAATAACAGGGAAAAAATATGTCATACGGACGATATAGCCATTAATAAGGTTATGAGAGGATTGCTATAACCCTGTACCATGATATATTGTTGCAGGGTTTGTCCTCCTCGGGTCAGGTGAAGGTACAACGGCACCTCATAATTATCTACTTTTCGAAGAGTGTTGAGAGGGGAAAAGGGGTGTTGGAGAGAGAGGAAGCTGATGGAGTAACTATGTCTAGGTTATGTGTGTTATTAGTGTGTATACATTGTCGAGGTGTCTCCTGACTGGGCGTGAGCATGTGGTATGTGAAAGACGCTAGGACGTACCACCACACCCACAAAATATGTCCACCTTGTCTGGGATCTAACCCAGGTCAAGCAGATTCACACATGAGCTTGCTATCCACTCGACCACTGCGGCTTTGTAACCTGCATAGCTAGGATTAAAATTAAGTTATATACATATACTGTATATGTATATATATATATATATGTTTATATATATATAAATCTACAGTATATATATATATATATATATATATATATATACTGTATATATATACCAGTATATCCTTTAAAAATTTATATATGTGTCTTGTAAGTTAGTTTGGCGTCTCATGTGACAATTCTCTGAATAGAAAAATGAATAATCGGATAACACAATTAATACTGCAATATTCGCTTTACATATGTATGACAAGTATACAGGTGAGTACTTTGACTTTGATTAAATATTACTACTGAATCTGGATTTGAGGTAAGAATGGAAACGTAATTTGTATGTGAGTTATTAGACTATAACAAGCATTTATATTACATAGAACACTTTTATTACTATCAACTTACACAATTATATATCATGGAAATGGTTTCACTAATAATTTGGGGTCTGGTTTCTTGAGACTAATTAATCCGATAAGCTTGCCATTGATATTTTTTAAAAGCCCGCAAATGCGGAAAAAATCTTTGATTTTGACAAAAAAATATATATTTACCATATAAAGCATTATTTCTGCACCATGTGCATATAGTTTACTTATATGATGAACATATTTTGTTTTCTATGTGGATGAAGGAGACAAAAAGGCAAAACTGCCTGTGATAAGTGCCTCCGCCAGAGTTCAAAGAGTGAAAGGGCCAAAATCAAGAAATGTTCTAGCCAAAATACCTGGATACACAGAGTTTGAAGCAATTTAAGTCATTGGATAAGGGAAAGGTGGATTCAGGGAGAGAGTTACTGAGTTTAGCTGTTGAATAGAAGAAAGATTGGGAGTATTGTTTCATTCATGGGTTTGAGTGTTGTACAGAGTAGGGGTGGGATTGTGTTGCAAGACAGGTGCTACATACTTTACGTAGAGGAGTTGGTATACTTTGAGAGAACTCTGACGAACACTGATTATTGTAATAGCGGTAGAATAGTGAGAGAGATGCAACATCGTGGTGAAGAGAGACAGATCACAGAGAGTTGGTGAGTGGACATGTGTTAATGAGATGAAAGGCTTTCTTTTCTACTTTGTCAAAAAGTGCTATGTGAGAAGACCTTCCCCACACATGCGAACAATACTCAATGCATGGACGCACTGTGCCCCTGTACAGAGCAAGACACTGAGTAGTTGTTATGAACCCCTGGACGCGGTTGAGCACACCCAGCTTCTGGGAAGCTGTTTTGGCAAGAGTGGTAATATGGTCTTTCCAAGAGAGATCTCAAGAATAAGAGACACCGAGAATACTAAGACATGATGAAGGGTTGATTTGTGTATTGTTGAAGTATAAGACCTGCGGGAGTTCTTGGCGGGTAGACAAAATTAATGGAGAAATTTGTTTTTTCTTTGCCCCAATTGGAAATGGTTAATAGATCAGCAGATAAGTGTTCTATGGCTTCATAACGTGAGTTTTTGAGTGATAGCTTGCTGGGGCGTTCTGATAAATAAGTTGAATAGTGTAAAGTAGAGTCATCAGCAAATCAATGAATAGGACTAGAGGTACAGTTTTGAAGATCTAATATTAATGAATATTATAAAGAGAACTGGAGATAGAAAAGAACCTTAACACAATAAGAGCGGGTGGTGGAGTATATTTCACCGTGCCGCCGAGCGGGTTATTTTTTTACCATAAATGGCCTTGATTCCGTGCTTTTTTTCATGCATAAACAAGAGCCAGAGCGTAATACAATTATGTATCCCTGAAAGGGCGTAAATTGAGCTTTCCAATGACACCAGAACCATCCTTCTATGATCACTGGTTGTCTTGCAACGATCGTGCAACCGCAGGGCAAAATCGCTAAAATACCGTCATTTCGTTACATAATTACGTGTGTAGCGAGGGAGGGAGGGTGGAGTAGTGTGGAGTGCATGTCAGTAGGCCCACGGCGGCCGTGGCGAGCGGTCATGAGGTAACTTACGCTCCTCCCGTCGCTCGTCTCTCTCTCAGAGCCAATATTGCGCCAAAATTGCTCACAGACTTAAGTCAGGCCCCACCACATAGTCCAGATTTTTAGAGACGGACTTAAGTCCGGCCCCGATAGACAGGGGTTAAGGAACACCGGAGTTGAAAGGTTAAGGAAGTGAACGTTAGCCATCCACAACCGCAGCTATGGAAGAGCCAGAAGGAAATTAGAGATAAAAGCACAGATTGAGGGATGGAGGGTAGTTTATAAATTAGAGATTTGTGCCAGACTCTATTGATGGCCTTGGATATGTCGAGCGCAATAGACAAGGTCTCACCGAAGTTCCGAAAGGATGATGACCAAGAGTTAGTAAGATATGAAAGAAGATCACTGGTAGAGTGATCCCTAAGGACCTGGCGATCTGAGAGTAGATTATGAGAAGAGAGATGTTTAACCCGTATTGTATCGGAGGATACAGTAATAAAAGTCCTCCCCAGTCCCAAACAATGTGGCCAAAATGGCAAGATAGAACAACCTTCCACCTCAATAGATGAAGGAAGACTCGCTCTCCCAGCCTTCAGTGGGTTTTCTATAAGCTGATAAGTGTTGCCATATCGAGAGAAGTGCTCAAACGGTTGTGGTACCAGGCACAGCCTGGTACGGGCAGTTACAAGAAAAGGACATTACTGACGGCTCCTAGCCGTTGCTGGGACCGGGGAGTGGCTTATCTACTGATGGCTAGTAGCCGTTGCTGGGATTGGACGGTTCAAGAAATTTTAAAGTAAGAATAGTTCCAAAAACTTCGGAGATGATAATAATGAGAGCAATTGGATGATAGTTGGAGGGTTGAGAGCGGTCATTCTTCTATGGGGCAGGTTGAATGAGAGCAAACTTCCAGCAAGAAAGGAAGATGTTAGAGGAAAGACAGAGGCGGAAGAGTTTGCCTAGGCAGGGAGTCAGCACGGAAGCACAATTTTTGAGTACAACAGGTGGAACACCCTCCTGTCAGCCCTAGACCGTGTGTCGCCTATGCATTCTTAGTATTAACCCTTTTAGGTCTGAGTAAATGTTTTAAGTTTCCATGGACAGGCGACACACGGTCTAGGGCTGCTAACGATTTTTCATTGTTCCTGTTCACCCAGCTATGAATTTTTGCCAGATACCCCCTGTTTCTGTTTGTGCCTCACCTACACAGAGTGACCCAGCTGGCTCTCACAAACTCCTCCTCCTCCTGCTATCTACTTCACTACACTAAACAAGCACACCACACTTCTTTCTGTCACAAAAAAAAAATATATATATTCGTTTTTACCAGCTGAGTCTGGCTCGGTAGTTTGTTCATCCCCACTTGAGTTTACTCGGTCTGTCTTGAGTTTTTTTCGTCCCTACCTGCTTTCAACTCTAAGGGAGGCACTTGTCACAGGCAGCTCTGCCTTTTGTCTCCCTCATCTACATAGAAAAAAAAATATATATATATGGCCTAGTAGACCAGATATATCGATTTATATATGGACGATCGCGTTTTTCGTGTGGTCTTACCGAATTTCGTAAAGGGCTTAAGGACGAGATTGTGTCCACATGTGTGCCAGGGCAAAAGTACCTCAGGACGCGATCGCGTCCATACGTGCACTACAGGGTTAAGCTCAGAGAGGGTAGAAAGTACATCTTCATAAGAGATTAGGATATTAGGCATAAGTAGGAGAGAGGGGGGTGGAGAGGGAGGAATAGGACCGAAATCATCCAAAGGTAGAGATATAAGCGAAAGTTTGAGGGAAGAGTTCAACTTTGTAAGAGAGAGAAGTAACGGTAGTGCCGTCAGAATTGAAAAGGGGAGGGAAAGACGAGGAAGATAAATTGTTGGAGAGGTTTTTGGTTAGATGCCAGAAAGCTTGGGAAGAGCTAGAGTTGGATAGTTCAGTTCATTTATTATTGACGAAAGAGTGTTTAGCGAGTCGAAGAAGAGATTTGTCTTGATTTGGGGCAGAAACATAGGAAGAATGAAATTCTTGAGTTTGAAGGCGTGAGTACCGCTTGAAGGCTTCCTCCTTATTGCAGACAGTAGTAGAACAAGCGTGAGTAAACCAAGATTTATTTGCATTAGTCTGAGAGAAAGAAAATGGAATGTATGCTTCCATGCCCGAGAGGTGGAGTGAGAGGAGAACCATTGGCGGTGGTGATAATTGAAATCTATGATGAAGATTTCTGAGAAACGAGAGATGGAAAGATGTATTCCACTTTAGAGTTAAGATAGTCAAAGAATTTGGGAAAGTCAGTATAGTTAGGGGAAAAATAGACACTGCAGAAATATTTAGTATGAGAGATGAGAGTGACCGGATAGGTTGAGCCATAAAGTTGATAATTCAGAGGAGTCTAAGTCAGGAACACAACAGCAAGTGAGTTTGTTGTATATGTTTACACAAAATCCGTCTTTGGCTTTGATATTAGGATAGAGAAAATAGGAAGATAAAGAGAAGGGGCTGGTGGCAGTTACTTCAGACATCTAAGTTTCAGTGAGGAAAAGAAGATCAGTTTTGTAGGAGGAGAGATGATGTTCTACAGAGGGAAAATTAATGGAAAAACTGCAAATATTGCTGTAGTTGATAGTAGAGTGACAGACCGTGCTCCAGATATTTTTGAGGAGTCGTTTGGGAAAGTTCGGGTCAGTGTGGGAGCATTTATGGTCTCCTCCCCTGGGGACTCCGAGGCTGGGCAATGGTTGTTTATCATAATTAAGGAAATTTTATTGTGGAAGAAAAGAAGTGTAGTGTGCTTGTTTAATGTGCAGTAGATAGGAGGAGCAGGTGTTTGTGAGAGCTAGCTGGATAACTTTGGGTAGGTGAGGCACAAACAAAATCAGTAAGGGAAGCCAGGCAAATGAAACAATAGTTTCAGCAACTCCTTATCAAAAGCCTATAGGCCTCCCCTTGGTATTGCCCTGCTCGATTGGTGCCTACAATCTCCCCAATACGAACAGTGAAGACCAGAAAATAGGTGTAAACAGCAAATTCTGTATCTTGTGAAGTACGTATATGTGTGGTGGGAGATGGTGGAGGGAGCATAGAAAAAGAGTGCAAAACAGGTGTGCTACCTGAGCCAGCTCGAGGCAAACTGACTCTCTCAGCTATCATCCGCGCAGGAAAAGGGAGGAATGCCGAAAATATAAGGAACAATAGCCAATAATTGAGGAGGGAGGAAGTGGGGGGAGAAAGAGGAGGGTGGAACACATGTAGGGAAGAGGAAGGAGGTACTTGAGAGTGCTTATACCACCTAATGACATATTGCTTCCATTTGAGTGCCTGTCAGGCATTTGGGGGTTAATTTTCATGGGCTTGCTTCCGTGAGGTCTATCACGTTCCCTCTACAGACTCTTCCGTTAGGCCTATCGCGTTTCAAGGGTTAATACACAATGAACTGTACCTTAGTTTTGCCTCGCATCTAGACTGGATATACTGTTACGACCGGGGTTACGAATAAAACAAGGGCACTTAATGATTCGACTAGTAATAGGGCACTATGCAACAACGGTACGCTAGATCCAAACCCTCGAACTTATATGCCGGCGAACAAAAACACCTATACCCTCCAGAGTTAATCTGCGATAACGGGGTATCCTTAATTGGGAATAAATGTACTCTACTTCAGGCTAACCTACACTGGTATAGCCTGATAACAAACAGGATGCAAGTTATGTTAAAATGCATAAAAAGGAATGTATGGAAAGATCAATTAAATCACTGCAAGATTTATTACAATAAAAAGATGCTTCAATATAGTTACTCTAAATAACAATAAACTCTTCACTCCTATCTGAAAGAAAGTGAAGTATAGTCCTACAGCATAGACCTGGAAACTTCTGAAGAAAGTCTGATGCTCATAAGATGCTCGTATCTTAAATTATATAAAGGCAGGAGGCAGGACACCACACGTGTAGACTGAATACACTAAAAGATAGGACATATAATGTTAACTGACACGAGAATACTAAAAATGCGCAACGGTAGCAATGCTCGACACTAAAAGAAGTACTTCCTCATCAACGAAACAGTCTCCTATGGTTGTGCAACTCAACAACAACCTAGACTAATAAATGCTGTGAATAATAATGCGTACATATCAAAGACCTTATATTAAATACTAATAAGTGTCTACTTGATTAATAATGTCTAGCTGGAATACTCTAGGTAAGGAACTGTGGTTGAGCAAGACAGGCTCGTAGCCTAGCGATGTCCTTAACCCGTTGAGCCCCGGCTAGTTATAATATTTTGTTCACCCCAGTCCCAAGCCATTTTCACTTATTTTTTTTGTTTGCTAAAATGGAAGACAAGGATGAGAAATGAAAAAAAAACAAAAAAAATCACCTCTGACATTTTTTTTTGGGGGGGGCGCCGGTGGGGGGGGGAGCTTCAAAAACATTTGTTGAGCCAAAATGGAAGAGAATGGTGAGAAATGAACACACAAATAAAAAAAACTCATTTCGGTCATTTGGGGGGCGGGGGGGGGGGTTTCAATAGTTCGTCTCCCCCGCATGACCACCCGCCCGGGAGCACTAGGGTAAAAACTGAGTATGGCATTGTACGGCATACATCCTAAGGAGTATCTCACATAAATCTCAAGCCTCTAGCTCCCATACGACCGGAGTAATGAAGGTTCAAAGTGGCGGTAAACTAGGGGTGTAAACTATCCCCACTAAGCCCTCCACCACCAGCCGCGCGGCTGTCTCGGCCCGCTCACACCTACTGGCCCGGCTCCCCCACACACTACGGTACCTCCCCCTCCTATTCTCCCGCCATTTCCTACCTTACGAGCCACGTAAGTGTTTTTTATTTGTCGGACGCACGTGATGCGTCGCTGGGAGTTGGTGATCAAAGACTGCCGACGCAACACGTGCGACGCTGGGTCTCAACGGGTTAAGACTGCATCCTTTAAGTTACGTTAATTGACTAGGGTGTTCTCTTGATAGATCCAGATCACAAGTATCTGGTTCTATCCTGGCGACCCTCTAAAGACAAGCAAAGAGGCAACAAAGTGTGGAACTGGAACAGGCTAAAACCCTCAGTCAACACAATGTTGCACTCGTAAAGGAAGCAAGCGAAAAGACAACACAGGCTACCACAGGACCGGTCGAAGTCGTGTAGGTATAAGCAAACCATACACACATCGGGGACAATGACCATAGTTACCTTATCCCAGTGTAGCATTAAATAAAAGAGCAGAAACACTAAATCAATAATGGAGACACACTAAGTTCCCAACCTCTACTAACTAAGAACCCTCAAAACCTATTCTACGTACATGTAAATATCTCCGAGGATGGCGCATACAATACAATGGGCCGGCTATGGAAACCGTATGCAGAACCCAAGGAGACAAGTAATTGAATAAAGGTGAGAAGCAATGGAAAAGAAGAAGATCAGAGAGAGAGACAGTGGTAAAGGGGGTGATTGGGAGAGAGTATGCAAAGGGATGTTAGAAGCATGCGCACCAAGCCTGTCCTGAGGAGAACAGCTCCGGTGGACCCTCATACAGGAGGCAAGTCACACAGGAGCCCACAAAGGCGCGATGGTCGGCCAATCACGGGCCGATACGTCACAAGGCAGCATGCCCCTAGGACGCGCCAGGAACCGCCAGCCAATCAAAGGCGAGGGAAAGCCCGCGCAAGCGGGAAAACTCCTCCGAGTGTGACAGCACATACATACACACGCACATATTACCACCACGCTCTCGCCTCTCTCTCTCTCTCCTTAACTCTACACAATGCATCTTATACTCTATTAATAATATAAAATACTTCCTGTTGTCACAGACGAAAACAAAGACCACCACTGGACTGTCTGTGACAATGCGAGCACAAGGAAAGAAAGAACAACATTCTCGGATAACTGTAGCCCATTTCGATGTCCCTGGCGAGCGCTAGTGGCTAACGAGAGGCGATTCTGCCAACGCTAGTAGACGTCACACCCCGCCCAAGATATAGGATGCTCAACATTAGGCGAGCACTATATCTGACAAGGCAGAATCGCCGGCAAGACCCGCCACACCTAGCCACTCCACCAGAAATGAAATGCAAAGCTCAATTCTTACATAAAAAAACATAATTATTAGCATAAATAAAATCTTATAACCCCTCCCAAACATAATAGTATAATTTAGCCTGTTATGCTCCCTGAGCGAGCTTCACAGAGCCCAGCCTACTAAGTGAAAGACAGGTTCAACTTAGGACTTTAGTTATAACATTGGCAACTTATAATTAACTATCAAAAAGAAAGAGTTTTTATGTGATTTTTTGTATTTAATTTTAATGTTGTTTTTGACGGCTGCTCTACAGGGGCAAGCCTGGTTTTTCTCCACTCTCAACACACACTGACTGAACGGCGAGGGTTCTCCTGCAAAAACATACCCTCCCGTGACAAACAATCAGCCAAAACATCATCAGTGCCCTTAACATGCCACACATCCAACTTGTGTTCCGGCAGCATAACAACACCTGGCACTGATAAACTACCCACTTCATCACAAGACTGGCACTTCTCTTCGCTCTTTCCGGCAACGGGACCTGCCAATAACCTTTCACTAGTTCTACCTTCGTGATAAATGAGGCAGCCCCGATGCGGTCTATGGTGTCGTCAACTCTAGGTAATGGATAGGCGTCTGTCAGGGATAATGCACACACACTCTTGCAATCAACACACACACTGATCTTGCCACTCAACTCAGGTTTCAAACTCACTGGCAACGACCACTCTCGATATCCCTTATCCCTCAGACCCTCTTTCCAAATGTAGTCTAGCTCTGCTTTCACAACAGGCTGTCGAGCAGGATTTATACGGTAGGGAATTAACTTGAGCCTTGCACTGTCTCCAGCCTCCATGTCGGATTCTACCCCGTACATCAGGCCTGGAGAAGCAACAAACATGCGGATGTACTGCCACAGCCTAGTAAACAACATCTCTTGGCGCTCAGGAACAAGAGGTTGCAACTTATCTCGAAGAACAACATGCCTAGTGCCCTCCCACAACCAAGCCGAGACTGCAGTTTCTAAACTATAGTCTCCCTCCTTCTCCACCTTCGTCCCTAGAACAGCCAGGTCATGAGAGGGACAATCAGTACCACCTGTGCAGTCACTCCCATAGTTCATAATTGCTAAGGCTTCCCCGCCGTTACCGTAGATGCGCACCCGTGCATTCCTTGCAACTACATCTTCCTGCGCAGCATCACCGCCTTCAGCGACATGGCCAGATACAGTCGGTCTATGGTAGGGTTGTTGCATAATACTAGAGCAGCATTGGGAGGCTATTCGACGACCGGGCGCATCCACTCCACAGCCAACCTCTCCAATCTGCTCAATGTCCTCATTCTGACCACCACCCTTGGCAGCCATGGGTCGACCCTGACCTGGCACCCATGCCAAAGCCTCGTCGCCCACCTTGAACCACCGAAACAACGAGGCTAACGGTCTACTAACATTCAAGTGACTTGCCAGCGGAACATCGTGCACCGCATGAGTTGTGAGGCCTGGGTGCTCGGCACGACCAGTGAGGTATGAACCGAGCCGGTGCTGGAGCGCTGCACACTGCTGCTCAGGCAGGTGCTCTAGCGCTTAAACAGCCACCAGACTCGTGTCTCCCGCCCACTGCTCCGCCGAGACATGACAATCCCAAGTCTCCTCCACCTGAGCCCCAATGCCCCCCTCTCCTTCTCCACCTGCTGCAGACCAACATAGGGACAGTAGGTTTCTCAGGTGGTTGCCTCACAAACTCCTTCGACAGGTTCATATGAAATGCCTCCCCGTCCTCGAGTTCAATAGCTCCGTTCCCACAACTCTCCTTCACCTGGGAACTACTCCGTCGCGGAGTGCCATCACGCCCTACCATGTCCCTAGGGGGGACAGGTTCTGGGGCCACTCCGGAGCTCATCTCTGGTCCTAATACTGAGTCGCCAAGGAGAGCCGCTGGACTAAAACTCACAAAACTTCTCCCAACTTTAGCTTGCTCCTTCCGACCGTTCCTCCGCTGGTCTAGAGACTGAGGAATAGGCTGTGACACCTTAGATGCACGAGATCGGGTGACAACACACGCCCTCTGCTGTGATTGACACCTCTCGACAAACTCCTGCCCCTCCCTACTCACGTCGGCCGCCTTCTCGGCACCAACTAAGGGTGGACCCTCAGAAGCAGGTACCGCAAAGTCGTTGCCGAGAAGAAGGTCGACGCCCTCTACTGGCAGTTTCTCCACGATTCCCACATCTATCTCTCGTGTCACACCATCAACCTCCAGCTCCACTCGAACCAGCGGGTATGACCTTGTAGCATTAATACCCTGCACCATAACTACCCGTGCTGCGTTTATAGGATTGCCTGGAAAGTTTTTCATCAGAGTCTGGGATGCACTTGTATCACACAACAACTCCAACCCATGCTTGCAACCAGCCCAACTCACGCAGCCACGCCCTCTATGGTCGCAAAAAGCATCGCGGACAGGTTTCGAGCCTTCCGGACACTCCTTCACTGGCTGTGCCCCCGCATCTGACATATCCCCCCGGGTAAATGCAGAAGACCTCAGAGACACCCCAATGTTGCTAGCCAAAGACACGACTGCTGTAGGTTGGTTACTAGGGCAGGAACGTGCAAAATGCCCATTGTTATGACACTTAAAACACTATACTTCACCCTTGGACTTCCCCTTAGGTGGGGAAGGGCACTGACCTTTCTTAAACGGGACGGTTTTAGGTTTGTGATCGAAATTGGTATCATTGCTCTTACTTTCGTTATTAAATGTTGCATCACTGACTCGGGGGGGGGGGGTGGAGTGTTGCGCCCCTTGTTAACTGCATCGGTCCGTTGGGCAGACCCGCACCCACGAATCGGCGACATTCTCAGGTCAGCCATCTCAGCTGCCTTTTGTAGAGTTTTAGGCTGTTTCTCTTTGAGGTTCAAAGTCAGGTCACCGCCTGTGCACTTAAAAAATTGCTCTAGAAGGACTAACTGCTCAAGCTCTTCGAATGTCGTCACCTTCTCTGACAGCCAATTTCTCAAAGCATCAGACAGTTCCCGGGCATGTTCTAGAAAAGTGCACTCACGACCCTTCGTAACACCCCGAAACTTCAACCTATATGTCTCTGGTTGTAACTCGTATGCCCGCAGGACAGCTTCCTTCAGTACCTCATAATCGATGCAAGACTCCAAGGGCAACGCATCATATGCCTTGAGTCCTTTGCCAACCAACCTAGAGGAAACAAGGGCTGCCCACTTAACCTCGGGCCATTGGTGCTCCCGGCACTTCTTCTCAAAACGCAGGAAAAACTCGGTGACACCCGACTCGTCAAATGCAGGGACTAACTTAATAAGGTGCGATAAAGACTGATCAAGACCTCGATTCCCAGAACCGAGACGCTGCCCTGTAGACTCCACCCTAGACTTCTCAAGATCTCTGTCTTCACAGTACTTCGTAGCCTCAACCTGAAGCTCAGCCTCACGTATGGCCTTTCTCTCCTCAGCCTGAATCTTAGCCATCTCAATCTGGAAGATCATATCTGGAGTTAAACCTTGAGGAGGAGGAGATGCAACAATTGGAGACCCACCCAGGGGCAAACCACGCTGCCAGTGACTATCGGCCTGCGGGAACTTACCCGGCTCCGGAGCCCGAGGGGGCGCCATGGTAGGAGTCGAGTGGAATGGGGGCTGGGCCGAAGGTGCCCCATCTCCCGCTCCACCCGAAGCCCCACGCACCCCACCGAGCACACAGGCCACCAGGTCACTTCTCGTCATGCTGCTAGTGCCAACATGCCCCATGACCGTGGCCAAACACTGGAGACCATACCGATCAATCCCCGACACCCGGTCAACAGTAATAGGCATCTCCAGAAACTTCCTTGCATCCTCCTCACTAGTTACTACTCTAATGCCTTCTAACAAACCCTGCTTCTGCACCTCACAGCCTGCTTCCCATACTGTGTCCTCACTGAGTACTGATCCGTCGTTCGACATAGTGTCCACCGAAAATTCTCAACGTTTATAATAAAAAAGAAGTACCTAAACTCTTATGTAGCACTATTCACTCAAAAATGCTTGAAGACAACTCAAGTGCTATACGACATTGCCAAAAAAAATTCTGTGTCCAAAATATTCCTCAAACCCAAATGTCCAAAAATCCTGCAATTATTTCTTAGTTCATTTGGTATGACGCCTAAGATAAGATACTAGGCAAGGTCGCCATTTGTAACGACCGGGGCTACGAATAAAACAAGGGCACTTAATGATTGGACTAGTAATAGGGCACTATACAACAACGGTACGCTAGATCCAAACCCTCGAACTTATATGCCGGCGAACAAAAACACCTATACCCTCCAGAGTTAATCTGCGATAACAGGGTATCCTTAAATGGGCATAAATGTACTCTACTTCAGGCTAACCTACACTGGTATAGCCTGATAACAAACAGGATGCAAGTTACGTTAAAATGCATAAAAAGGAATCTATGGAAAGATCAATTAAATCACTGCAAGATGTAATACAATAAAAAGATGCTTCAATACAGTTACTCTAAACAACAATAAACTCTTCACTCCTATCTGAAAGAAAGTGAAGTATAATCCTACAACATAGACCTGGAAACTTCTGAAGAAAGTCTGATGCTCATAAGATGCTCGTATCTTAAATTATATAAAGGCAGGAGGCAGGACACCACACGTGTAGACTGAATACACTAAAAGATAGGACATATAATGTTAACTGACACGAGACTACTATAAATGCGCAACGGTAGCAATGCTCGACACTAAAAGAAGTACTTCCTCATCAACGAAACAGTCTGCTATGGTTGTGCAACTCAACAACAACCTAGACTAATAAATGCTGTGAATAATAATGCGTACATATCAAAGAGCTTATATTAAATACTAATAAGTGTCTATTCGATTAATAATGTCTAGCTGGAATACTCTAGGTAAGGAACTGTGGTTGAGCAAGACAGGCTCGTAGCCTAGCGATGTCCTTAAGACTGCATCCTTTAAGTTACGTTAATTGACTAGGGTGCTCTCTTGATAGATCCAGATCACAAGTATCTGGTTCTATCCTGGCGACCCTCTAAAGACAAGCAAAGAGGCAACAAAGTGTGGAACTGGAACAGGCTAAAACCCTCAGTCAACACAATGTGGCGCTCGTAAAGGACGCAAGCGAAAAGACAACACAGGCTACCACAGGACCGGTCGAAGTCGTGTAGGTATAAGCAAACCATACACACATCGGGGACAACGACGACAGTTACCTTATCCCAGTCTAGCATTAAATAAAAGAGCAGAAACACTAAATCAATAATGGACACACACTAAGTTCCCAACCTCTACTAACTAAGAACCCTCAAAACCTATTCTAAGTACATGTAAACATCTTAGAGGACGGCGCATACAATACAATGGGCCGGCTATGGAAACCGTATGCAGAACCCAAGGGGACAAGTAATTGAATAAAGGTGAGAAGCAATGGAAAAGAAGAAGATCAGAGAGAGAGACAGTGGTAAAGGAGGTGATCGGGAGAGAGTATGCAAAGGGATGTTAGAAGCATGCGCGCCAAGCCTGTCCTGAGGAGAACATCTCTGGTGGACCCTCATATAGGAGGCAAGTCACACAGGAGCCCACAAAGGCGCGATGGTCGGCCAATCACGGGCCGATACGTCACAAGGCAGCAGGCCCCTACGACGCACCAGGAACCGCCAGCCAATAAAAGGCGAGGGAAAGCCCGCGCGAGCGGGAAAACTCCTCCAAGCGAGGCAGCACATACATACACACGCACATATTACCACCACGCTCTCGCCTCTCTCTCTCTCTCTCCTTAACTCTACACAATGCATCTTATATTCTATTAATGATATAAAATACTTCCCGTTGTCACAGACGAAAACAAAGACCACCACTGGACTGTCTGTGACAATGCGAGCACAAGGAAAGAAAGAACAACATTCTCGGATAACTGTAGCCCATTTCGATGTCCCTGGCGAGCGCTAGTGGCTAACGAGAGGCGATTCTCCCAACGCTAGTAGACGTCACAATATGTTTTTGTTCTATGCCCGTTTTTTTTACTTCTTGATCACTTATTTTCATGTGGATGAGGGAAACAAAAGGCAAAACTGTCTGTGTGAGTGATTCCCCAGATTTTAAAGAGTAATGGCCAAAATCTAGTAATTATCTAGCAAAAATACCTGGACACATAGAGCTTGAAGCAATTTAAGTCATAGGATGAGGGAAAGATGGATACAGGGAGAGAGTTCCAGAGCTCAGCTATTGAATAGAAGGAAGATTGGGAAAATTGTTTCACTCTTCAGTTGGAGACTTGCACAGATTAATAGTGGGATCGTGTTGCAAAACGGATGCTAAGTGATCTACGCAGAGGTGGTATAGACTGCGAGAGCTCGGAGCAACACTGATTATTGTAATAGCAGTAGAATAGCTGAAGAGATGCAACATTGCAGCGAAAAATAGATAAATTGCAGAGAATCGACGTACGTTGGCCGACAGAAAAAAGTCACTGGCCAGATCCAGCGATGTACGACGTACGTCAATAAGATGCGGTTCTTGTACCGAGCGGTACCTGGCATCATGACATGTAAACACTGCTCTGAGTCCTTTGGCAACACGTTTCAGAGTGTAGATAAGGTCCCACAGGTGGTCTGGCTTGGTACTCATTCAAGTTTCGGGGTGAGAGGTTGCTCTCTCTTGACTTTGAATCCATTTTGGCCACAATGCGTGGTACTGGAGGTTACATTTATAGTAATACCCTCTGGTACAGTAGGAGTTAATGAGATGAGAGGCTTCCTTTTCTAATTTTTCTGAAAGTGCTGTGTGAGACGAACCTCCCCACACATGCGAACAATAAATACATGGACACACTGTTCACCCGTACAGAGGAAGAAGCTTTTGAGGGATAAAGAACCCCCATAGGTGGTTGAGCACACCCAGCTTCTGGGAAACTGTTTTAGCAAAAGTGGTAATATGGTCTTTCCAAGAATGATCAGAAGAAAATGAGACACCGAGAATACTGAGAGAAGATGAAGGGATGTAGGACAAGTAACTTACTAAAATAACTTTACCAAATAGTATAACATCTGGTTTTGAGGTATCTAAGTTGTATCCAACTACTAAATATCTTCAGTTATGTTGACGCCAGAATGTCCAACTATAATAGTAAGAATATTTAATAATGAATGACTAGGACAGAGGCATGTGTTGGGTTTTCCTAAAGGAATGCAAGGTTTACACAAGTAGGGACTCTAAAGAAAGGACAGATTTACGTTAATTTAACAAAAGTGTCTTTCCAAGTGTAGGGAGGGCTCGACTATTTACTAATAAGTAACACTTCGTTCTTAACATTAATCATTCACTACAAATCCCAGTGTACTTGAATAAACTAACGAAAGCATATGGTCCTCCCGGAAATCGAAATCGGGAACCACACACAGAACACAAGCATCTAGACCACTACACCACCAACACAGTTAAAGGTTGAGTACACGATCACATGTCTTAGAGGGGGACTGAAGGTATATAAGGGATCACAATAGGGAGATTGCACTTTGGATGGTCTCAAACCACATCCTTTAATTATTGTAGAGGTGAGGCTCTTGTTGTTGGACAGTCTCGAACCACACCCTTTAACCCTCGGCTCCAATTCTCGATTTGTGATGGGTGTCCTTAAATTCTCTAAAACGCTATGGGCATATTGGTGACTTCAAGAATTCGGTAAAAAATAAGCCCAATACACAATTTGAGTCAAATTCTGGCAGAGAAAAGGGTTGGATATGTGTCACAATGGCAATCATTTGGCAAAACTGCTCTCTGTCAACTCTCCACTCTCGAGACGTAGAAAGATCAAGTTTCTCAGTCTATGTTCTTCAGTGAAACAGGAATGTCGGTCTCGATACATTTATATATGGCGGATTTATCGGATGGACTATGGGTATGTTTATCTAATATACTATATAATAGGGATATATGTCTTTGAATAGTTTCTTTGTACTATAATTATGTATTTAGTGTTACCTAACATCTGAGTAGCTTATTGTGTGAAGGTTTTGAAGGAAAAACCCTTATACAGTTTTGTTGTTGTCAGCCAACAAATGCCCATTGATAAATATTCATATAAATTCAAATATTAGGAGTAGGAACTTAATTTTGTTATAGCTATCTTCACACCAATATTGCTGCGTCACCAATATTGATATCTCTATTACATTTTCCCAGAAAATATATCGACAATAACGAACGCTACTGTACACAGCTCTGAGTTTGAAGTCGGCTGGTGTGTACTCTTCTGCCATTATATTCATATAAAACAAAAATATATATTGACGACAGACAAATTATGTTTTCATTTTTTAAAAGAGCAAGAAAAATTCTAGTCATATCATATATAAAAGTCCTACGTTGTCGTTGTCGCTGAAAATTTGGAGATATATCGGTGCAAAGTGAACATATGTTACATAATAGTTTTGTATTAGTCAGTTATGGTATAATCAGTTATATTTTTTTGTCTGGGTGATGGTGCTGGAGTAAGTATATTTGGCTTATTTGTTTTCTTTTGATACAAAAAATTGCACTAAACGTAATCAATGTAGAGTGAATGTTTTTGTTACGCATGCATAATTTTTACTCGCTATGTACCACTTTTGTTAATAATCAAATAATATCAGCTATTGATGATAAATGAACTCTGATGATATATTTGGAATGAGAGTAAAAGCACCTCTTCTTTCATATATAATTATTTGTTATTACTTTGCATATAACGGAATTATGATTTTGTAAACACGGAAAAATAATTTAATGTTTCTTATATTGCTATTTTCAATGTGATAGTTTAATCTTGTAGGATTTTTTCCGGTTATATATTAGCATGGTTTATGCTCTATTTTTGAATGTATAATACATTGCATGTAGAGAAATTATTGTAGGTTAAAATAGATGGATAACATATGTGTATCGTCTATCGTCTCGTGGTAGCACAAATAGCGCTTGAGAGTGAACGACAGTGGTAATAAGTTTCCAAGATACTTAACTGGACGTGAAAGAGTTAATTGTCATTGAGGTGACCCTCTTGGTACTAGCATCTGGCATAGTTGATGAGCATCGAGCCTCACTTATTGGGGTAGCTTCAAAACAACCTAGCTGACCAAAGAGTAGGCTCAGTTGGGCATTTTGGATACCTACTCCTGGTCAGCTGTGGTAGTGTCTTCTGATGCATCTTCCTGTTGATGGTGTTGAGAGAGAGAAGGGCTCAATTGGACTCTCGATTGTGTCTCGAGGCAGCTGATAATAGCCACCTTGGGATGGAGGGTGGCGGCGCGAGGGCATTCCAGAGTGAAAAAAGCGTACAAAGGCTCTGTTGTGGTGGTGATTCTGCCCTTGCTTACTAGAAACCGGTGTCTTAAATTTGGACTCTCATTACGCCAGAGAAGGGGTGTTGTAGATAGAGGAAGCTGTTGGAATAGCTTTGGTATGTGTGTTATTAGTCTCTATACGTCGTCGAGGTGTCCCCCGACTGGGTGCAAACCTGATATACATGCTAGGACGTACTACTACACCCACTAAATGTCCGCCTTGGCTGGGATCGAACCCAAGTCAAGCATATTCACACATGAGCGTGCTCTCCACTCGACCGTGAGGTGGTGATTGATGCAATTATAATGTTTGGCATATCATTCATCAACAATGATCTAAGCTTTTAGATTTAGCAAGGTAATCAGTGAGTAATAATTGATTGATTTACATGACAATGGAGGACTATCAAAACATTCGCAACCACCAGAGATCATAGTACACTACAGTTAAATCGTATATATTTTGGTTTGTTGGGTTTGGTTCTTATCTCTGGTAATAAGTTCCCACGTTAAATTTGCATTGCATTTACAATGTACACACATTTATGAAGACGACCGGCGGACGTCATCCCCACCCTTCAATCTCGCTTTTCTTTAACAAGAATTTAAGAACTATTGGAATAGTTTTTAGTTTTTGTTGTTATGTGTACGAAGGAGACGGTACCGACGACTTAAGACTCAAGAATCTCATTCTTCCTATGTTTCTGCCCGGAATCAAGCCAAATCTGTTCTACGACATGCCAAACACTCCTTTATCAATAATAAATGCACTGAACTATCCAACTCTAGCTCTTCCCAAGCTTTCTGGCATCTAGCCAAAAACCTCTCCAACAATTTTTCTTCCTCGTCTTTCCCTCCCCTTTTCCACTCTGATGGCACAACCATCACTTTTTCCTCTGACAAAGCTGAACTCTTCACTCAAACTTTTGCTAGAAACTCCACCTTGGATAATTCCGGTGCTATTCCTCCTTCTCCACCCCCCTCTCTCCTACTTATGCCTAATATCCTAATCACTTCTAACGATGTATTTTCTATCCTATCTGGGCCTAATACTAAGAAGGCGTACGGTCCGGATGGTGTTCCTCCTGTTGTACTCAAAAACTGTGCTTCCGTGCCGACTCCCTGCCTAGGCGAACTCTTTCATCTCTGTCTCTCCTGTAACGTCTTACCTTCTTGCTGGAAGTTTGCTCTCATTCAACCTGTCCCAAAGAAGGGTGATCGCTCTCAACTCTCCAACTATTGTCCAATTGCTCTCATCTCTTGTATCTCTAAAGTTTTTGAAACTATTCTTGCTTCCAAATTTCTTAAGCATTTCTCTTCTCATAATCTACTCTCAGATCGCCAGTATGGCTTCCTTAAAGGTCGCTCTACTGGTGATCTTCTTTCATATCTAACTAACTCCTGGTCATCCTCCTTTCGGGACTTCGGTGAGACTTTTTCTATTGTGTTAGACATATCGAAGGCCTTCGATAGAATCTGGCACAAATCTTTAATTTCTAAACTACCCTCCTTCGGTTTCTATTCCTCCTTCTGTGCATTTGTCTCTAATTTCCTTTTCGGCCTTTCCATAGCTGCAGTTGTGGACAGCCATCGTTCACTTCCTCATCCTATCAACTCCGGTGTTCCTCAGGGTTCTGTCCTATCTCCAATTCTCTTTCTAATGTTCATAAATGATCTTCTCAACTGTACTTCCAGTCCTATCCATTCATATACAGACAACTCTACCTTACACTATTCAATTAGTTTTCCAGAACACCCCGGCAAACAATCCCTCAAAAACAAACGTAATGAAGCCATACAACACATATCATCTGATCTAACTACCATATCCAATTGGGGCAGATAAAACCTTGTTGCCTTTAATGCCTCCAAAACCCAATTTCGCCATTTATCAACCCATCGTGAACTCCCTGAGGACTATCCATTATACTTCAACAATACTAAAATAAACCCTTCATCTTCTCTCAGTATTCTCGGTGTCTCTTTCTCTTCAGCTCTCTCTTGTAAGGACCATATTTCTAGCCTTGCTAAGACGGCCTCCCAGAAGCTGGGAGTGCTCAACCTCCTTCAAGGGGTACTGTACACCTGCATAGCTTCTTGCTCTGTATAGGGGCACAGTGTGTCCTTGCATTGAGTATTGTTCACATGTGTGGAGAGGATCCTCTCACACAGCAATTCTAGACAAAGTAGAAAGGAAAGCCTTTTGTATCATTAACTCCAGTCCACTCACCAACTCTCTGCAATCTCTCTCTCTTCGCCGCAGTGTTGCATCTCTCTTGCTATTCTATAGCTACTACAATAATCAGTGTTCCTCAGAGCTCTCCCTGTGTAGAGTCGGCCTCCCAAAGGCACAGTTAATGTAGACTGGGCTCACACTGTTTTCTTGAAAATGCGCACCCTTGGGACTTAAAAATCAATGTGGAAAATAGGACCGTAGTCTGCCCGTACCTATTTTTCCCTAATAACGCCTAAAATTCATATCAAAAGTACAGATTATGGTAAAAAACAGTTACTTACATGATACATTAACAGTAAAGGAATGGGTACTCACTCATAATGGTGTATGGTGTCGTTGTTGTTGTTGGGTGGTGGTCTTACTGACGGTCTGAGGCTTCCCCAATGCTGGCCTGCAGTCAATCTACAGGTCAGCAGGCACCACACACCCTCCCTCGGCAATGAGTTCATCAAGGCAGAACTCCTCACAGTTTCTTGTCATGCCACTCACAAGGGAGAAAGACGAAGCTAACACTGTTGGCTGTGGCTTGGATGGGCGGAAGTATGAGATGAAGCCATTTCACCCAAGATATCATCGATGTTGAACACTCCATCACCCATTTCTACGACTTCCCTATTTTTGTTTCTATATTCCAACTACTCCCTCTCGGGCATAGGCTGAGAGCCTTTACACTACACCGCTGAACACGGTGAGGCCCGTGAGGCCTTGTTCCAGTCCAGGGAGTGAGACATGCGAAGCACCCCGGCGCCTCTGCGCCTCACCGTCTCATCCCCCACTTTCGGACCCTCACTCTCAGAACGCCACCTATTGAGCAATTAACTCACTAGGCATTGCCCCTGTGTAACATATTTTGAATATGGGAATATTCATACAATGCTATTTAATCAGGGAACAATGAGGGTATTTTTTTGGCATTTCGGTGGGCTGTGGTAATGCACTGAAACTACGTACAGCACAAATTCCATCCCAATATTATCTTCCCATGGATATATTGGGATTCGAACCTGGGTCCATTGGATTACCAGTACAGTGGCAAGACCACTCTGCCACACCTCCCCTTCAGTAAAAAATCTGACCTATGGCACTTAACTCTCCCAGCACGTCTTCTCCCTCACGGTCTGCATCACGTTCCTTAACCCTCTCACGTTCTTGACGCAATTTTGAGCTTATTAGGGATACTTTAAAGCCTTTGTTACCATCAGGGCTATTTAGAAACCTTTAGTTTAGTTAATTCAACCTCTGCAGGTGTCTTTGAGTTAGCTGTGGGCAAAAAAACTAATTTTGGAGAGCTAATTATAAGAGTGGGAGAACTCTATTTAGTATTGCTAATCTGGCAACCTCTGCGTCATATGGTCGTGAGAGGGTTAACTGCGCATCGCTTTCTGACCTGGCCATAGACCGCGCCCTTTGGAAAAACTCCTCCGTTTACAAATGTTTTGCCACTTTCGTACCTACTGCGCCCTTTGGAAAATGTACCCTTTGAGCCCACGCCCTTTGGGGGCCGACTGTATACCACCTCCTCTACATAGGGTACGTAGTACCCGTTTTGTAACACAATCCCACCCCTACTCTGTGCAACTCTCCAACTCAAGAGTGAAACGATTCTCCCAATACTTATTCTATTCAACAGCTGAGCTCTGGAACTTTCTCCCTGAATCAATCTTTCCCTGATCCTATTACTTAAATTGCTTCAAACTCCATTGTGTCTAGGCATTTTGGCTCAACGGTTCCTTGATTTTGGCCCTGTCACTCTTTCAACTCAAGGGGAGGCCCTCGTCACAGGCAGTTTTGCTTGTTGTCTCGATCATCCACATACAAAAAATAAAAAATAAAAAAATAAAATATATACATATATATACTGTATATATATATATATATATACAGTATATATATATATATATACTGTATATATATATATATATATATATATATATATATACCGGTATATATATATATATATATATATATATATATATATATTATATATATACGGTATATATGTATATATATATATTTATACTGTATATACAGTATATACTGTACATATACAGTATATATATATAATATATATACATATATATATATATATATATATATATATATATATATACTGTATATATATATATATATATATATATATATATATATATATATATATATATTGTGATGAATTGCCTTAATTAAACTAATTGCTGATGGGATAGAGTTAACAATTATTAGTGGGTATATGTGACTATTTATTTGTACATAGGAAGGCCTTTAGGAAGTAAACTAACTTCGGGGAACATACTTTGTGTTCAGAGTGTACTGTAGCCTACTTGCCAGACATCTTTTGTCGCAGGCCATAAAAGCCGGCAGATTGTGGCGCCAAGCGCACACGTCCCCCCCCCCCCCACTTACCTTGTTTAAGCATCTCTCTGGCAGACGTATGATTAGTCTTTATATAATTCGTGATTTAATGTTTTACTCTTCATTTATATATTTTAATGAAGTATTATATATCATTATTAGTTGAGTTAAAGTTGTTTGATTGGAGAGAGAGTAGTTGTATGTTAGTCCAGTACGATAACTTTACTGACCATGCAAGGACTCGATAGAATATAGGATTTGAGAAAAGTCAGTTCTCCTCACGCCTCTGCTTCGCCAAGACCTCACCATGGGTCATCCTGAGTTTGTCCTGCCTTGTATAACTATCTCTCTATAGATAAGTATTATTATTTTGTATTATATGATTATGTTGTATTGTGTGAATGTAAGGATAGATGTATAAAGTGTAATTTATATGTAAATAATATCCATACTTTTAAATTATCTTTTCATCGATACTTACCTTATTTATTTTCATGTACTATCTTTCACTTTCAAATTAACTTAAAGATTTAAATACCTTAAATATTTTTGTGGTTCCTTACATATAAATCCTAAAGGATTTACGAAAGCATAAATTATTCTACTGACATTTAACGTAAACTTAATAATATCAATTATATGATTCTGATTGACTTGTTGTATAGCAATAAGGTAATATAATAATAGGGTTTCGCTGGAGGATAATATTAACCTTGCAGTCTAGTTTTGGGTGGTTAACTTCCATTCTTATAATACCACGGTGATAAGTTGTGTTGCCTTTTCATTGGAGTTAATCATTTATTCATGGTGATGTAGGTTTGAACCCTAGTCCATAACAATATATATATATAATATATATATAATATATATATACATATATATATATATATATATACTGTATATATATATATCTATATAATATTTTCCGTTGTCTGTGTGTGTGTCTGTTCTTTAGAGGCGGCCGCAGTTTTGGACCTGGGGAGCTGAAACTTTGCATGTGGGTGTCAATTGACCTGGGTCAGGTCATAGAGGGGGCGAGGCCACGATCGGAGGTAGTTTCGAGGCCGAAATTGAAAAAAAAATAAATTAAAACAATTTGAAAAAAATTGCCGTGTGGGGCAGAAGGAGGCCTCCGATCGAATAGGTGTATGGAACGAAAGTTGTTCGCAGCCCCCCAAAATAGGGATGAGGATGAGGTCGGATCCAAAATCGAAGGTCATTTAGCGGCCAAAATCGAAGGTCATTTAGCGGCCAAAATCGAGGTCGCCGTTTGATGAGGCACAGGGAGGTCGAGGCCGGTGATTATGGTAGTAGTAGTATTGTGATGATTGTGGTCGTAGTGATTGATGATGGTGATTATGGTAGTAGAATTTAAACCCGGGCAACGCTGGGTACCCCTGCTAGTAATATATATATGTATATAAAATATATATACGGTATATACATATATATATATATATATATATATATATATATATATATATATATATATATTCTCTTTTAAACAGACGAGGTTAAAGGCAATAGCAGTTTCAGCATTCAGGATTTTATTGTTACAGCTTTCAATAGTTCTAACAATTTTCCTCTGGGGTTCAGAGATGAGGTACAACAGGTTAGCAAAATTCATGGTGGATCCAATGTTTCACAAGTAAACATCTTGCATCTTCAGGGAATGGAGAGGTAATGATTAGAATAGGGACAAAGCATCATATTTATACAAAATTCGAAGATCAAGAATAGGGAAGTGGGCGGAGCTACTGGGTGTGGGGTGGCTGTTCATTGGTGGAAGGCAGTCTATTCGCGAGACGGGCACTAAATCTTATCGGTGTTTGGTTGTTGGCTGTGGGTGGCTGTGATTGGTTGGTGTTGTCAGTTGTGTGCTGAGCGCGGAAGGGTAAGGGAGGGGGGCAGTATGCCTGTAGCGCTTGCCTGAAGGAAGAATTTGAAGGTCTTGTGTTTGGTTGTTGATGCTGGGGTTGAGTGTTTGGATGTATAGAGCTTCTAAAATAGCTAGTCTTCTGGGGTCTGATTCTTATATATATATATATATCTATCTATTTATCTATTGCCTGACGCCGTGATCCCCGAAGGGCTGGCCACGAACGAACCGCCCCAAGGCACCTCTGTCCCCAGTCAGTCGACGCCCCTCCTCCCAACCAGCACCGCCTTCATCCATATACTTCCTCACTCCATCCTTCCACCTATCCTTCGGTGCATCTCTCCCTCTCTGTCCCTCACCTCGCTCTTGTCCACCCTCTTAGTCATTCTCTCGCTTTCCATACGTTCCATATGGCCGAACCATCTCAAGTTGTTCCTTTTCACACTTTCAAGCACATCTACCACCACACCACACCTCCTTCTTACTTCCTCATTCATCTGTCTATCCCTCCATGTAACTCCGCACTCACTTCTCAAGTAACTCATTTCCACCGCTCTCACTCTTGGTATGAGTCTCTTCCTGAACGTCCATGCTTCGCTTCCATAAGTTAATGTCGGGATTACCACACTGTCATGCAAGGACTTCTTCACTTCCATACTGACCACCCTATTTCTTGTTGCTGCTTTCAACGTTCATACAACCCTCTTCCCCTATTGCACCCTCTCCCGCACTTTTTCATCCATAGTCCCATCTTTACTCAACACACTGCCAAGATACTTAAATGAGCTGACAATCTCCATAGCCTGACCGTTCAACTTCACCTCACAGTCTGTGGCTTCACCCCTTTGGAAGACCATAACCTTGCTCCTCCCCGCATTTACCTTCAGATTCCATTTTTCGCACACTGTTCCAAACATATTTACCAGACCCTGCAACTCCCATTCATTATCTCTCATCAGAACTGTATCATCAGCAAACAGCAGTACAGGTAGCTTCCACTCCTTTCCCTCCCTTATCAGCGATACACCAACATCCACTGCTCTTCCTTGTATTTCTTTCAAGACTCCATCCATTATACAGTAACAACCACGGGGACATCAAACACCCCTGTTTCAACCCAACATTCAGATCAAAGAACTCGCTCTGCTCATTTTCCACACATACTGCCGCCTTTGCACCCTCATACATGCTCTTCACTGCTTTCAGCAACATGCCATCTACTCCGTATATTCTAAGTGCTGTCCACATACCTTCTCTATCCACTCTGTCATAGGCCTTCTCCAAATCCATAAAGGCAACAAACACCTGTTGTTGTTTCTCCTTCCCTTGTACACCTTCCCTACTATGCTTAGAAGACATGTCCTTGATGGTTACCACACACTCCTCTTTCCCCTTTACCCTTATATATGGGGACTATTATGCCTGTCTTCCAGTCATCATGTGCACTCCCCTTCTCCCATGCTAGTTTGTACATGTTGCATACCCATTCGATCACTATCTCACCACCATACCTCAACATTTCCCACACACTTCATCTGTTCCTGGTGCTTTCCCCAACTTCCCTCTTTTCATGGCTTCCCACACTTCTGACCTCCTGATCCCCACATCCTCCTCCACTACTTCTCTTCTTCTCTCTCCCATACCCCATCCAACTATGTTTGCTGGCGTTTCATTCCTTACATTTAGCAACTCATTGAAGTACTCCCTCCATCTTTCGATTCTCTCTTGCTTCTCGACTAGCATTCTCCCATTCTTATCTTTCACACCCTTACTGTTTCCCTTGCTACCTTCCCTAACTTTCTTGACTTCTTTCTAGAACAGTTTCTTACACTCCCTCCATTTTACACTCAGATTCCTTCCAAATTCCTCATCTACTCTTTTCTTACCTCCTTTACTACTCTCTTCACCACTCTCTTTCTCTCCACGTACCTCGCTCGTTTCTGACTCTCCAAATCTTCATTCCCGCTACTACCCAACCACTCTCTATACGCTTTCTTCTTGCCCTCCACAGCTATTTTTACCTCTTCTGTCCACCATGCTGTACTTTTCACTCCCCTCCCTCTTCTCCTTACTCCACACACCTCCTCACATGCTGCACAGATCTCTTCCTTAAACACCTTGCTCATCTCCTCCACTTCCTCCATATCCTCCAGGTCGAACCCTCCTAGTCGTCTTTCTACTGCTCTCCTGTACTCCTCCCTGATTTCCTCCTTCTGCAGCCTCTCCACCCTCATCGCCATTCCACCCTCCTCTCGCATCCCTCCAGCTCTCCTCACCCACTTCTTTTGTATCCTATTTTTAGCTACTACTACATAATGGTCATACAGACCCCCTCCAATACCCCTATACACCCTAGCATCCAGCACAGATGTCTTCATTTGTTCATCCACACATATATAATCAATCAGTGCCTTTCGTTCCACCACTGTCTTATACACTATCCACAGCCTCCTCCCCACACATACGTCCACAAGTGCACTACCATTCCCATTCACCTCTGATGGTACCCCCCACCCTCCCACCATTCCATCAACTTTCCTATCACCCACCTTCCCATTCATATCCCCAATCAGAAATATTCCTTCTTGCCAAACTTATCCAGGCACGCCTCCACATTCACCCAGAACTCCTCTTTCTCTCTTACTTTTGTATCCTCTGTCGGAGCATACACACACACAATCACCCACGTTTGTATTCCTACTTTCATTCTCACCCACATAATCCTTGAACCCACAGACCCATAGTCTCTTACACGCTCCTTCCATTTGTTACTTACAAACAAACACGCACCTTCTCTCGCTGCTCCCTCACTCACTCCAGGACACACACCCATTCCACAGTCCCACTCTCTCACATCTGTACCCCTCCATTTGGTCTCAGTCATTCCACATATATCCAGCCTGGCATTCACTAACACTTCCAAGACTTCTCTCTCTTTTGTGTCATGATTCATGCCTCTCATATTCCACGTTCGTATTCTAAGATTGTCTGTAAGATTGTCCATAGTCGGTCGGAGTTCATTAACACAGGGTCCGTCCGCATCCGAGGCTGATCGTTCGTTTTTCGTTGCTACCTATTTTTCACGGGTGGGGGTCGCAAGCCCACCGACCCAACCTCTTTAGTCGCCTCTTACGGCACGCAGAAGGCATGTGGGGCATTTTCTAATCCCTTATCCCCATATATATATATATATATATATATATATATATATATAAATATATTCTGACATACGGAGCCCTGTATGTTTATTTAAGAGTTAGAATTAAGAGTTGAAGGAGTGCCAAACTACCCAGGCGGCGAAGCAGAATAGCGAGCGAACCAGCGAGGGGGAAACCAGCTTGTCCGCATACCAGCAAACAAGCCTTCACACCTGCGTGCGTCATAGGGGACCCTGCAAACTACTTCGATGACCCGACGCTATGACGTATGATCGACGCCAGGAGACTCCATTGGACCACGCACCTGCTACGCAACTCGAGGAGCTGTGATTGGGGCGCGCACCATATCCCGCCTCCTGATTCGTTCCTACACCATCATTGTTTAGTATATACGACCCGAGTAGTGGGCATTCAAATCAGTCTCATTTGGAGTTGGGGAAGGTGAACTTGCAGCTGGAGGAAGACGGGGTGAAGTATTATAATGGGATTGTGACTGTCAGTCCGATTATATAAGTGTGTGTTAAGTGTGTTCGGTGTAAACACTTACGTTATGTTGGTTAGTGAGATATGTGATTGGGAATTAACGTTAACGCTACTATTATGTACTTAACTATTTGATTGGGAATTAACGTTAACGCTACTATTATGTACTTAACTATTTGATTGGGAATTAACATTTAACGCTACTATTATGTACTTGACTATTTGATTGGGAATTAACGTTAACGCTACTATTATGTACTTAACTATTTTAGTTGACTAACTTGTGGACTAAAGCAACTCTTTAAGTAATTGGGTTATGATGAAAGTAATACTATTGTTTTATATTAATACTTACGAGTTATTTAATTTTCTTTTAATTAAGCTTACATTGCTTAACGGTGCTTAGTACGGTGATACTATTGTCTCTTATTAGTAATATTGCCTTAGACTAACATGGCTGTTTTAATGTTACTTCTAGTGATTTCCTAAGCTGAAGAAAATTCTTTTAGCTTCAAAATATTATTTTTGCTTTTCATATTATTTGAGTGAGACCTGAATCGAATCTATGAAGCGATCCTGTAACTTAATTTACTCATAATCAAACCTCAATGTTACGTGGTTAAGAAATACATATAACTAATTATTAAATATATATCTAACTTTTTATGTGACTTTGATATTAATCCTGATGATAATAATAATAAAATACTATTAGCGTAAGACAAGAACCAACAATAATAACTACATTAAATATAAATAAAAGGACATATAGAAAACTATTTATTCATTTCAAAAAGGGTAGGAGACAGAAATATTCTTACTTTAATATTTATCTTTCAAGACTTTTTATAGAATTAATAGTCCTTCTTTAGATATAACTTATTCGGTTCATAACCATAGCCTACTAAGCTTCGGTTAAATAATAATTCTTTATAAATACTACATGACTTTAATTAGTTTCAGTATGTTTTCATAATTAAAGAGTATCAGTCAATAAAGGATACTAAGTCCTAAGATCCAAAAGGAAAGGAAGCAACAACAGAAAATAATTGTATTAGATTTTACTTTTGTTTTGCCGTCAGCTGACAGATACCTTAAAATATATCTCTGTGCTATCTAGATTCATCAAGTTAACCACTTGAGGATCAAGATACGTAATAATATATATATATATATATATATATATATATATATATATATATATATATATATATATATATCATCTTAAGTCAGGAAGAGACGTCAAACTTGGTAGATACATACGATAATTTTATCAAGTCAGTATTCAATGCGCAAAATAAATATATCCCCAAAAGAAAATTTAGATCAACACAGAACCAACCCAAATGGATGAATAATAGACTATTAGATCTTCTAGGAAAAAAGAGAGGAATATATAGAAAAGTTAAGAAAGGCGAAATTCACTTACTTGCTTACTATCAGAATCTATCAAGACAGGTAAAAAAGGATATTAGGAAAGAAAAAAGAAATTATGAAATCAAGGTTGCCAATGACTCAAAAAATAATCCTAAAGCTTTTTACCAATTATATAAATTCAAGGTTAGAGATGTAATTGGTCCCCTTAAAACTGTGATAGCAGAAATTACAGAAAATTATTTAGAAATGTGCAGTACATTAAATAGTCAATTTCTTTCCGTTTTCACTAATGAACATTTGGCATAGTTTCCAGAAGTCCGTAAGGTATATAGCGATAGTATAGAAAATAGGTTAAGTACGGTTACTATAAGTAGAAATTATGTGCTTAAGGAAATTGACAGACAGAAACCTCATAAATCGCCTGGTCCTGATGAGGTATATGCTAGAGTATTAATAGAATACAGAGATGAGTTAAGTTACCCATTAACATTTCTATTTAACAAGTCATTAGAGACAGGTATAGTTCCAGAAGCTTGGAAGCTCGCAAACGTAGTTCCGATCTTCAAAAAAGGTTATAAATCAATAGCATCCAATTACCGTCCCATTATGCCCCTTTCCCACTGATGCGATTTCATACGATTTTCGTCGCCGAGGACGTAGTCTTGTCAATTCGCAACAAATTTGTGCGACGTCAACGATTTTTACTATTAAAAACCGTTGACAAGTTTACACTCGGCGACGATGTCGCCGGTGGATACGACGTAATCGGCGACATTATGCGACGTCATCGGCAAATTGAGCGTTGGTTCGCCGATGACTTGGCGAGAACTGTCACATTTGAATAAAATATTGCGAAATAATGCGAAGGATGAACGAATCCTCGGCGTATGTTCTGCGACGTCTTCGGCGAATTAAGCGGTGGTTCGGCGGTGACCTCGGCGAGATTATCCAAAAACTTTTTGCATATATTTCATGGCACAAACATAAAACCATAAGAATACGGGAGTCTGCAGAAAGCCGATCGGCCCACACAAGGCAGATCCCTGTCACACCCAACCCCAATTACAAGGCTTAATTATAGACCCAACTCACTAATGCCTTGATGACTGACCTCACCAAAACCGTCAGAGATCAACACAAGATTACGGGGGTCTGCAGAGCGCCGATTGGCCCACACCAAGCAGATCCCCCTCATACCCAACCCATCTCGTCGAAAATGTTCAAATTTATCTTGAAGGGGGGTCTAGAGTTTTTTGTTTTAAGTTTGATGGAGGTCTAGTGGGGGATGGGCGTAATATTTGCTCATTTATATATTTGTTTATGATTTATTTTGTTTCATCCCTAGACCTCCATCAAGCATATAAAGCACCCCCTAGCACCCTCCTTCAAGACCAATTTGTATATTTTTCGATAGAAAAATATCCTGGCCGAAGGCCGGTTCCTCAAAATGTACAGGCTCGCTATCGCTAGCCAGGAAAAACTCGACGCCTAAATGACACAAAGTCTTAATATTGACAACGAAATGGGGTGAAATGTCTTAAAATCGCCAAACTAATGGGCCGAACGTCATAAAATATGAAAACTAATATCGTTAACCATGAGGAAGAAAGGGGACCAGAAAAACGACCCATCTCCCCTTAATTCGGAGATGGCAATGTCCTTGCCGTATGTTTACGTTTCGGCTTAATTGAGCCCACCTCGCTTTTTTTGTTTTCTCTTTCTCTCCCTCTGATTTTGCCTCGTATGTTTACGTTTCGGCTTAATTGAGCCCACCTCGCTTTTTTTGTTTTCTCTTTCTCTCCCTCTGATTTTGCCTCGTATGTTTACGTTTCGGCTGAATTGAGCCCACCTCGCTTTTTTTGTTTTCTCTTTCTCTCCCTCTGATTTTGCCTCGTATGTTTACGTTTCGGCTGAATTGAGCCCACCTCGCTTTTTTTGTTTTCTCTTTCTCTCCCTCTGATTTTGCCTCGTATGTTTACGTTACGGCTGAATTGAGCCCACCTCGCTTTTTTTGTTTTCTCTTTCTCTCCCTCTGATTTTGCCTCGTATGTTTACGTTACGGCTTAATTGAGCCCACCTCGCTTTTTTTGTTTTCTCTTTCTCTCCCTCTCTCTTTGCCTTGTATCCGTTCGGCCCCATTCAGCCTACTGTTTTAAGACGTTTACCCCCATCCAGGTTTCAATATTTTCCTGGTGAGCAGTAGCGAGCCAACATATATATATTTCTGTTTTGAGAGCAAGCTAAAGTGTACATTTTTCGATAGAAAAATTTCTCCGGCGAAGCCGGATTTCTCCATACAATGCTGGCTCGCTGTCGCTCGCCAGGAAGATATCGATACTTGGATGAGGATAAACGTCTTACAACAGTTGGCTGAATGGGGCCGAATGGATACAAGCCAGAGAAAGAGAGAAAAGGAGAGAAAGAGAAAACAAAACAGGTGAACCCCCTTACGAGAGGTGCATAGAAAAAAGGGTTGACTGGTTCACTATTAGGCCTAATCCTTTTTTTTTTACCCACCTCGCCGAAGGTGCTCCTTGGCCTCGGCGAGGTGTTTTCCGAGCATTCATCTACGTCTCACAGCCCTTTGCACGCCTTTGCGAAGTACTCTCGGTGACGTTTTTTTTTTTGTGTGACACCCTCGTCGATAATCTCGCCGATGTCGCCGAGGGCCTCGTCAATCCCTCGGCAATATTCGACGATGCTTGTGAGGGTTCGGACCACACGCAAGTCCTCGTCCCAAATTTTGAACAATCCGAACATTTGAGATGGAGAGACTGTGTAAGAAAGGCTTTGGATGATAGAGGAATGACTATAGATCAGGCAGGGGAAGTGGTGGTGGACAGGAGTGAATGGAGAATGCTTGTGAATAGTTGAGTGAACACGTGGTCATTTGGAGTAAGGGGTCGGGCGCAAGTTCGACTAGATAATAGTCCATCAGGCGCCTGGCCCGGGGAGACGATTAATATGAAGGGTGTGCCTGGAAGTGTGGTGGGAGGGCTTGTGGCTTTGGCTCCGCTGCATGTCTGCCTGCCGAGATCGGAACCTCTCCGGGTGGTCAGGGGCCGGGGGAGTGCTGGAGCGACCTGGGTAACCCTGGTCTCTGGGTCTTCTCCTGGGTGACCTGGATGTGTGTGAGTTTGTGTTTTTTATCAGTGTTTATTTTTTGTTTTATGTTGTTTTTGTGTTTTCCCTGTTCTTGCTCTGTCTTGAGTCGGCTACCCCCAAAATGGGGATTGGGCCTGAGCATATAGATAGATAGATAGATAGAACATTTGCGATGACCCGCGAGGGCCCTTGCGAGGCCTTGCGAGTCAAACGATTATCATGCGAGGGTTCAAGATTTTGTTGCGACATGTCACGAATGAGCCCATTTCTTGGTGTCTGCGATGAAAATCTTATGAAATCGCATCAGTGGGAAAGGGGCATTAGTCTTACAACAATCATAGGAAAGCTACTACTGTAGAGTAAATTATTGCTAGTAAAATTAGAAACCACTTAGGCACATTTAATTTAATAAATTCTTCTCAGCATGGATTCACTCAGGGACGTTCTTGCCTTACTAATTTGCTTATTTTTTTCTCAGAGGTATATGAAGCAGTAGATAATGACAAGTCATATGATATAATATATTTAGATTTCAGTAAAGCTTTCGACAGAGTCCCCCATGAGAGATTGATGAGAAAGGTTGAGGCGCATGGAATAGGTGGGGCGTTGTTGGGATGGATTAGGTTATGGCTAATTGGTAGGAAGCAGAGAGTCAGCATAAATGGTACCAAGTCAGAATGGGGAGCAGTCAAAAGTGGTGTCCCCCAGGGATCTGTAGTAGGTCCTCTGTTGTTTGTTATATACATAAATGACCTTGCTTTAGGTATAACTAGTAGAATAAGTAAATTTGCAGACGATACCAAAATGGGGAGAAAAAATGATTCAGATAGAGATATAGAGTGCCTCCAAAGGGATCTAGATACCTTACACGAATGGTCAGTAAATTGGCAGATGAAGTTTAACATTGACAAATGCAAGGTATTAAAGATAGGGAAGATGCATACAAATGTTAAATATAAACTAGCTAATATGGAATTAGAAAACTCAGATTGTGAGAATGATCTAGGTGTGTTTGTTAGGAATGATGTGAAGCTTAGAAAACAGTGTATAAGCGTTTGTAACAAGGCAAACAGGATTCTCGGGTTCATCTCTAGGAGTGTGAGTAACAGAACTGCTGATGTTATCTTAAAACTTTACTTGTCAATAGTGAGACCCCATATGGATTATGCTGTTCAATCTTGGTGTCCTTATTACAGAATGGACATAGATTCATTGGAGAGAGTACAACGTAGAATGACCAAAATGATCCATAATATTAAATCTTCCGTATGAAGAAAGGTTGAAGAAATTAGGTATAAATTCGTTAGAGAGACGCAGAATTAGAGGGGACATGATAGAGGTATTCAAGTGGGTTAGTGGGATTAATAAAGGGGACATGAAAGATGTACTAAAGCTCAGTGATAGCGAAAGACCTCGTACAAATGGTTTCAAATTAGATAAATTTCGTTTCAAGAAAGATATAGGCAAAAATTGGTTTGGTAACAGAGTTGTGGATAGGTGGAATAGGCTGCCAAGTGCTTTAGTGGGATCAAAAACGATAGGGAGCTTTAAGATAAAATTAGATAGGGATATGGACGAGATGGCTTGGGTGTGAGGGGGATCTGTGAGGTGTGGGGCTCTGCAGACCCCCATTTTTCTGACCTCTGACTGTTTCGGTGAGGTCCTAATGGTGTTTTTAAGCTGGGCCTTATAATTAGGGTTGGGTGTGGCTGGGATCTGCCTTGTGTAGGCCAATCGGTTTTCTGCAGACTCCCATTTTCTTATGTTCTTATATACTGTATATATATATATATATATATATATACTGTATATAATATATATATATATATATATATATATATATATATATATATATATATATATATATACTGTATATATATATATATATATATATATAAGAACATAAGAACATAAGAAAATGGGAGTCTAAAATATAGTGGTTATTAGATGTATAATATATATATATATATATATATATATATATATATACAATTATACATACATCTAATAACCACTATATTTTAGACCAAGAAAGTGGAAAATATTTAAAGTAATTTACAATATGTAATCGGAAACAAATATGAGAGTTCAGTCTAAACTACAGGCAATATCAGGCCGCCGAATTGTGTATGTTATGGTATGAGTTGAAGGAATTACATTATACTTATATAAAGGTATAATTGTGACAATATTATGAGAAGATAATAGAGAGAGGGTGATTTGTAGAATGGCAACACAGAGACACAATACAGAGAGGGGCGTAAAGGTGAACATGGGTAGGTTCTGAAACAAATAAAGTAACGAGAAGAGAAGAGCGCATTTGGAAAGAATTATGATTCCTAAAACATGAAATAGAAAAAAGTAGACTAAGCAAATTAAACAAGAAAACACACAAAAAACACACAATAATATGCACTATGAAAGAAAAACACACAATAATATGCACTATGAAAGAAAAACATCAGGATGACAAAGTGTTAAGTCAAGAGTATGATGGGAAAAAAGATAATAATATACTCTATGGAAGAAGAATAAAAATCAGGTGAAAAAGTGTTATGTCAAGGGTATAATGGAGAGTACGTTTGTAAAAAACATATAAAAGGCGAGACAGATAATGCGGATGATAGAGAGAAGAAATAGAGAAAGATGTAGAGCATAATATATTATGACAAAAATACTGTACCCGGTACATTAAAGAAACCGGATAATGATAGTCTGCTATACAGAGGAGTCTATCTATCTGTCTATGCCAGACGTCATCATCCCCAAAGGGGTGGCCACGAATAAATTGTTTTTATGCACCTCTGTCCTCTGTCAGCCAGCGCCCCTCCTCCCACTGAACACCCCTTTCACTCTTATACCTCATATCTCCATCCTTCCACCTCACTCTCGGTCTACAAATGCCTGTCTGCCATTCCACCTCACTCTCGTACACTCTCTTAGTCATAATCTTGTTCCCCATACGTTCCACATGACCGAACCATTTCAAGGTGTTCCTTTTCACCCTCTCCAGCACATCCACATCTACACCACAACGCTCGCGTAGTTCCTGATTCGTCAGTCTATCTCCTTATGTAACTGCCCATGCACTCTTTAAACAACTTTTTTCTACCCCTCTCATTCTTACATGATGTCTCTCCAACAACGTTCAAGCTATATTCCTGTACGTCATTGTCGGGATTACTACACTACCATGCAATGACTTCTTTACTTCCATGCTCAACACCCTATTCCTTGTCACTGCTTTCAACGTTCCTACAACCCTCTTCACCTGTTGTGCGCTCCTCCGCACTTTATCATCTGTACTCCCATCTTTATTTATCACACTGCTCAAATATTCAAAAGAGCTGAAATTCTCCATAACCTGACCCTTCAACCTCACCGCACACTCTGTGACTGCACCCCTTTCGAAGACCATAACCTTACTCTTCTCCACATTTACCTTCAGGTTCCGTTCCTCACATACATTTCCAAACATATTCATCAGACCCTGCAACTCCCACTCATTAGTACTCATCAGAACTGTATCATCAGCAAACAGCAGCACAGGCAACTTCATCAAGTTCCTCTCACTCCCTTTTCTTATCAGGGGTACACAAATATCCACTGCTCTTCCCTGTATTCTTTTCACGACTCCATCTATATAAATACTGAACAACCATGGGGACATTATGTACCCTTGCTTTACCCCAACAATCAGATCAAAGAACTCACTCTGTTTAATTCTTCACACACACTGCCGCCTTTGCACCCTCATACATGCTCTTCACCACTTTCTGCAACTTACAAAATATTCTGTATATTCTCAATACTTTCCACAAACCTTCTCTGTTAACTCTGTCCAGTTCATAAAGACATTATACAAACTTTTGTCGTTGTTACAGATATTTCTCCACAACATAGCTCAAGGAAAAAATTTGGTCTACACACACTCTTCCCTTCCTAAACCCGTCCTGCTCCTCACCTACCCATTTCTCCATTCTCACTCTCCCTCTTTCAGTTACTACCCTGCTGTGCATCTTCCCTACTATGCTTAGGAGACATATCCCCTTGTGATTACCACACACTTCTCTCTCCCCTTTACCCTTATACAGGGATACTATAATGCCTGTCTTCCAGTCATCAGGCACACTTCCCTTCTCCCCTGCTACTTTATACATTTTCCATACTGAGACGACGGGGTTGCAAGGTAGGGGCAACGCAAACCCTCAGAGGTCCTGTCCATGCAGGAAAGGGAACAGCATACCATAGCCAAAATAGCCGCAGTGAAAGAGAGCCGAAGAACCAGGAAGAAAATACAGCATAAGAGGAAACCAGAAATACGGTTCCCTCAGGTTCCCCATGCTCTAAAACCTACCACATCGAGCAGTCTACCCTGCAAGAAAGGCCTACCCTTACTTTAATTCCTGCTGGGCTAGGACAGTCTACCCATAAAAGTCCAGACATCCGGGGCCCACCAGGAGTTCAAGCCCTGACCAATCACAGGGATACCTGCCCAACCAATGGCAGGACCTGGGACATGCACCTAAGGCAAGTAATCAACAGCAGCTGGATGTATTATATAGCGAAGAAGAATTTATGCAAATGCAGCACCAGGAGCCAGCGCAATACCTCTATCAAGAGAATCACCTCTACAGTACCTCACTTGAGGAATGGCAGTGACAGAAAAAGAATATAGAGAAACGAAGATGTGGCCTGCAGACTAGAAAAAGCCAGGAAGTGTGAATAACAGAAAAAACATTTATCATGCAGCCATGCAGACCTTTTATATAAAGGGTATAATTTTAAGACGTAGAAAATAACCTTATGCATGTATTATTAGGGTAGATATAATTTTAGAATAATGATTGCCTTCACAATAAAGAAAATAATGAAATCCCCATGTCTCTACTATATTGAAATAGGTCAAATTGTTTTCAAATTATAACCCAAATATAGCCTGACTGAAATTAAGGGAAGGTATGCAACTACGGTCCCTTCCCTCCACTAGTTCTAGCAGCTTTTAGTGGGTAATGGATAGTGTTGTAGACTTTCTATAGGACAAGCCTGTCTCTGTAGTAAAGTCCAGCTAGGGTGGTGAACGAGAGTGTAGAGGAGCCAGGAGTGAACTTCTCTATTGTTCGTGAGAGAGGCAGCTCCCTTTGCCGTCCAGCCAGAAGAAGATCTACGAGTTCCACGTCGTCCAGATTCTCCCTCATGGAAATTACTTCTCCTCTTCCCCGTACCCTAAGTGTCCCTGTGTTTTCTAAGTGTTGGGAATTATTGTGAAGGTAATATAAAATATGCAAGTGTTCAATTTAACTTGTTAATAGATATCCATTCCTAGGATTTCCCTTGTTAATTTATTACACGTGAGGGATTTATCTAATTTTGACCCGTGCAGTGATTTTGATATAAATACGGTATTTTATCTATGTTATTCATGTTCAAGCTTTGATTCAATAATTTTTACATAGCTGTTATATAATCCATATTTCACGTGTTTCTTAGTGAATGCTCTCAGATTTTATTCTATTGTGTTATTATTCATTATGTGTCCAAGTCGAAGTGAAGTGTATAACGAAGGCTATATTCCTTCTAATTTAATCTAAACTTGATTCCTAACCTCAGGCCATATTCGTCCAACTTTAACCAGAGAGTACTTATAGTATCAATTCGCCACCATTGAAAGTAAAGAACATGTACGTTGAGTTAGAATTAATCTGTGTTCAAGATACCTAAGTTATATTAGTTCTTGTGAATAATCTAATCATATACGTTACCCTGGCTATGTAATTCTTTCGCCACCGATTTGGGAATTGAGATTTTACATTCCTATATTGATCAAACCTCCTATATGTTTGGCTATTGATATGTTGCTACTTAGTTCTGTAACCTCTATTAAGGTTATCTTAAAGCGCTACTTAGTTCTGTGTTCCATTCAGCAGTTTGTTAATTCATTCAAACTCCTTCTGATGCCATCATGTTTGGCTATTTATTAAATACTACTTTTTTCTGTATTCAAGTCATTATAAGCTCTTATTGAAGCTATAATAAAGCGCTACCTCGTTCTGCATTACAATCAGTAATTTGTTAATTCATTCAAACATACTTGTCCCTAGCATTTGTATCGCTATAATTCATTCACTATATTTACTGTGAATCTGATTTCCTTAACCAGTGAAATATTGGCTCATTCACGATCGAATTTATTTTTCGTGTATCGTGTGAGAAATTATTCACAAAAACCCTTTGATAGTTAATTTCAGAATGCATTTATCTTTCCCCTAACGCTAAAACGAAGTTAATATCATATGCCCCTAACTTAACGTTGCACTAAATTAGAAGTGTATTTAACCTGACCTCAGTCCGTCTGACCTAGACTCCCTAGAGCGGTACCTTTGATTGTCCACCTGAGCGCGGCCTTGTTTGTGTTTGACGCCGTGCAGCTTTATGAGCAGCAGAGCTGTTGACCTCAGTTGCTGTACTCTACCATTTGATATACCTTGCGTTATACATTTCGCTCACGTAGGTATTGTCATTGATGCTTATTATGTATGTGTGTATTGTATTCATTTGTGTATTTCCCATTCATTATACTTTGTAAGTGACAACTATATTTTCACTAGAGAGTAAAATCTGTTTAACTCTTTAACTCCTACTCTATAGTAGTGACTTCAATATATGATCTATTGTACCTACAGTATGTTACTGAATAAATACGAGTGTAATCTATATGTGGTGTTTATTGTATTTTTGGGATGGCGATTGAGACAATTAAAAGCAATATTCATGAAACGAGATATGTTCCTGTTGAGCTTCATCCAATTCTAAATATTCGAACTACGGGTGAAATAAGAATACATAATACAGCTGGTTGGATTACAACACGGCATAACACATACCCATCCTATCACTCTCTCACCACCATACCTCAGCATCTCTCCACATATTCCATCTATCCCCGATGCTTTACCCATCTTCGCCCTTCACAGATTATACAAAGAAGTAATAGAGAAAAGTGTAGACTATGTATCATGAATAAATAATATACTAAATACAAGAAAACGGGAAATGATAGTCGGCTGCAGAGTGCGGGGGACAATAAAACAAAGAGAAGAAATAATGTTGTCGAAAAAATGGGATGGTTGTAAAGGCCAAACTTACCTCAACTTCTATACTTGCAGAAGCTGATCATTATCCCTGATGAGAGCTATTGTAGACGCAGGATAACAACACCATTATGCCCACCAACGTTCACTACAACAACTTTCATTCACTCATTGTAAATCCTCACAAATCACTGGCTTCATCACAAAATTAGAAACAAAGATTAACTCCACACATTGGATCATAGCCTTCCAAGTATGTCAGACATTTTCGTTTTTAGAAAAGAGTGTGCGTCTACAACGTAAACAGTGTCAGAATACAACAAGTAGGAATAGTGTTTGATGCTACTAAGTCTAAGAATGCAATAGGTAGGATATTGAATGTGTCTCTGCAATCGAGTGTAGTGTTTTTTAGTGTCAATCAACTCACAGAAGGTGTTTCTTGAATTTCAAATAATACTTTTTGTATAATGTATCTAATAATGGAATTATGCGATTAGCAAATTATTTCCGATGTTATTCGACTTTGACAAAACCCTGTGCACGAAAGGAGAGCAGTAACAACACTGTCGTTGGAGTATGTATAGATTTTAAAGAACTTTCGATTGGTATATAAACGGTTCTCATACGACCAAAGATCTATATACAAGAGGTCAGCCGGCGCGCAGGCCGGGGTGGATTAGCACATGTCAAACGACGGACTTGCGTCCGTGGGACTTGTACCACCTAGGCTCACATCAAAAGGCTTAACCTGAACACAGAGAGTTCCTGTAGGTGTACTATAAATTATATATTTGAATGGCATTCTTAGTGTATAGGCCCCAGTGGTCGGTTGTGTGGATCATTATGCCGAATAACTGTTCGGTGTAACAAAAAAAAAAAAAAAAAAAAAAATCTGAAAACATTAGCTTTTTTCAATTACCAAAAAATTAAAAATTAAGACACTTGTGGTTAAATGCCTGTCGACGTGCAGATATAATCAACACACAAAATGCAGTGATTTGCTCTATTCATTTTGAAGATAATGACTTAAAAGATGATATGCAATCACGTCTTCTCGGTACTAAGAGGGCTACAAATGACCGGCCATTGAAAGACGATGCTGTGCCATCCCTGTTTCTGCCACACGGTAAGCTTGAATGAATACAGACATAGGGATATTAGTGGAATTGGATATAGGTGGTAACAAGTAGACTATATAATGGTAGTGGTAGTATGTTTAGGCCTATGTAAATTATTGTTATTGGAGGTGATTGTGTGAGGATAGTTATTGGTTATTGTGGGAGTATTATTAGTGAATGCCTGTTTGCGTGTCATATTGATAGTATTTTTTCATTGATGGTGTTGTTGTTGTTGTTGTTGTTCCCCAAGCTGCCTGGCCGAACAGCCCAAGGCCCCGAGCAAGGCCAAGGCCATAACCGAGCGCCCCCACAGAACCCTCCCTGCCGACCACAATAAAGCCTGGGTGACCGAAGCCACTCTATGGCGGGGAGCTGAGGAGGGTGTGGAAACGCCCAGGAAACCAAAGCCCCACCCAAGGCCCCGTGTCCCTCAGCAATTATGAAGAGAAAGTTGAGGGGCAAACTTTGCCCCTCATTGATGGTGTAAACAGATATATATACTGTATTTTGTTGATGACAATATATTTATATTGTATAATTGTAGTGGATGTGTGTGCGAGTATTACAGGTGGAAGTAGTGTATATAAGTAAAAATTATTAAGACGAGTATTTGTATACCTTGTAAGAAAATATATGTTAGTCATATATTCATTGGTGTGGGTGTTCATTAGTGTTATTGTTCGTGATGATGATTTTGTGAGTATTGTAGTTGTTTTGTTATAGTTAGAAGCGGTTTCTAATGGTGATTATATGATTGTGTGTTTGTGATTGTTATTGTATCGTTGGTAAAGGTGGGTGGATTTTCCAAATATTAATGAAAATTAAGTGTTTCTTCGATTATTGTTGCAAATTAGGAAATTATTCTTATAGCATTGATGATAGCGAACGTGTATCAGAGCGAATATTATTGCTAGGGGTGGTGATTGTATGATATTATTGCTAGGGGTGGTGATATTATAATATTATTGCTAGGGGTGGTGATTGTATAATATTATTGCTAGGGGTGGTGATTGTATGATATTATTGCTAGGGGTGGTGATATTATAATAGTATTGCTAGGGGTGGTGATTGTATAATAGTATTGCTAGGGGTGGTGATTGTATAATAGTATTGCTAGGGGTGGTGATTGTATAATATTATTGCTAGGGGTGGTGATTGTATAATAGTATTGCTAGGGGTGGTGATTGTATAATAGTATTGCTAGGGGTGGTGATTGTATAATATTATTGCTAGGGGTGGTGATTGTATAATATTATTGCTAAGGGTGGTGATTGTATAATATTATTGCTAGGGGTGGTGATTGTATAATAGTATTGCTAGGGGTGGTGATTGTATAATATTATTGCTAGGGGTGGTGATTGTATAATAGTATTGCTAGGGGTGGTGATTGTATAATAGTATTGCTAGGGGTGGTGATTGTATAATCATGGTAGTTTGTAGAAATGGGTCTGTGTGACAATGTTTGCCTGTACTGTATGTTTGTGTGATATTATATGGTTGTCTGACATACTTTTTGTTAGCAACTATATAATACTGTATGTGATCATTTTTGTTTTGTGGATATGTCTGTGATCATTTTTTTTTTTTTTTTTTTTTTTCTATGTGAATGAGGGAGACAAAAGGCATAACTGCCTGCAGTGAATGCCTCCCCCAGATTTCAAAGAGTAACAGGGCCGAAATCAAGGGACGTTCGAGCTAAAATGCCTGGACACACGGAGTTTGAAGCAATTTAAGTCATAGGACGAGGGAAAGACTGATTCTGGGAGAGAGTTCCAGAGCTCAGCAGTTGAATAGAAGAAAGTCTGAAGGCCGGTTCACACGGACAAGTTTTTGTCCTCAGTCCCTTGAGGGCTGACAATTGGGAGGAAAATCTCGCCGGGGTGTCATATTTCACTGGGGAATTCAGGAAACCAACTGGTTGATTTTTTGGACATTCACAGCGCTCTGTTCACTGCATATATATCCGATACAATGACTTGGCCGCCTTTTTGGCCACCTTTCGTACCACACGAAAAACAAAAGACGTTGAGTAATGCGTGTTTGTTTACATTCATACCATTCCACTTCAAGAAACAAAAACTATTAAGCAGGTCATATACGAAGAAGATATATGATACTACTCTGTGATGATAAGAAGAAAGAAGAGGTAAAGATAATAATTACAGAAATATGAATAGAAGGATACAAGTCGGTCAACTCATTCACTTGATAATAACAAAACAAATAGGGAGGCAATCTTACTAACCTAACATCAACCAGTCGTGTATACCACTATATCCCAAGCACCAACAGACGCATTAGGTTTATCTTAAGTTTATTCTTAAGTATGTCTGCCATAACAAAACGCATACGATCTTGTGAGTTGGTACAATATCCACTGTTAATATTTTACTATAGCTTGCCATCGTCCGTTTTCTTTTAATTGTTCCCATCATGATTGTATAGCCTGGGCCTACCATTCGCGATGACTTTGCTTTTTGTTCTTGTCTGATTATAATATTTTGTTAGATTAACCTAACTTAACTAACCTAATATAATTATATATAACAAAAATAACAAAATAAAAATATAAAATACTTCGGATCCGAGGAGGATCGAACGCTTGTTTTCCTATTCACGAGATCTAGCCCGTACCGACTGCGCTACAAACAACATGTTAATTATGGTGTGAAGGCTATCTTTAAACATGGTTAGGCTGCGGGAGTGACCATTGAAGAAGGCGTGGGGTGGAACAACTAGAGCTACCTCGTGTATTTATCTCATCCCTGCTCATAATAACCATCACCCTGCACCCCTGAGACCCTCTACACACATGAGTGGTCCAAATATGCACTCATATCACTATGTAAATTGATACATGTGCTTTCTGCTTGGCAATTCTCCGTCCACAATCCCTACCTTTGACTTGGCTCTCCCGTGTGAACACTTTTTGAGTTTCGCCAGGAATTTTACAGCAACTCTCCCCCATCCTGGAAGGATGGGAGAGAGAATTGGAAACAAAAACTGTCCGTGTGAACTGGCTTTGAGAATAGCGTTTCACTCTTGGGTTGGAGAGTTGCACACAGTAGGGGTGGGATTGTGTTGCAAGGCGGGTACTACGTACCCTACGTAGAGGAGGTGGTATACGCTGGGAAAGCTCTGAGGAACACTGATTATTGTAGTAGCGATAGAATAGTGAGAGAGATGCAACATTGCGGCGAAGAGAGAGAGATTGCAGAGAACTGGTGAGTGGACGGGAGTTAATGATACGAAAAGCTTTCCTTTCTACTTTATCTAGGAGAGCGGTGTGAGAGGAACCTCCCCACACATGTGAACTGTACTCCATACAAGGACGCACTGTGCCCATATACAGAGCAAGTAGCTGCACAGAGGTAAAGAACCCCTTGAGGCGGTTGAGCACACCCAGCTTCTTGGAGGCTGCCTTAGCGAGACTGGTAATATGGTCTTTCCCAGTGAGAGCAGAGGAAAAAGAGACACCGAGAACATTGAGGGAAGATGAAGGGTTTATTTTTGTATTGTTGAAGAATAAGGGATAGTCCTCTGGAGGTTCCTGGCAGGTAGTAAGATGGATAAATTGAGTTTTGGAAGCATTAAATTTAACAAGGTTTTCTCTACCCCAATTGGAAATAGTAGCTAGATCAGAAGCATGAAGCATTTTATGGCTTCATTACGTTTACTTTTGAGGGACTGCTGGCTTGGGCGTTCTGGAAAACTAATTGAGTGGTGTAAGGTAGAGTCGTCTGCATATGAGTGGATGGGACTAGATGTACAGTTGAGAAGATCATTTATGAAAATTAGAAAGAGAATAGGAGATAGGACAGAACCCTGAGGAACACCGGAGTTGATAGGATGAGGAATTGAGCGATGGCCGTCTACAACCGCAGCTATGGAACGGCCGGAAAGGAAATTAGAGACAAAGGCACAGATAGAGGGACAGAAACCGAAGGAGGGCAGTTTGGAAATTAAAGATTTGTGCCAGACTCTATCGAAGGCCTTCGATATGTCTAGTGCAATAGAAAAAGTCTCACCGAAGTCACAAAAGTTGGATGACCAAGAGTTAGTAAGATATGAAAGAAGATCACCAATAGTGCGACGCTTAAGGAAGCCATACTGGCGATCTGAGAGCAGATTATGAGAAGAGAAATGCTTAAGAAATTTGGAAGCAAGAATAGTTTCAAAAACTTTAGAAATACAAGAGATAAGAGCAATTGGACGATAGTTGGAGGGTTGAGAGCGGCCACCCTTCTTTGGGACAGGTTGAATGAGAGCAAACTTCCAGCAAGAAGGAAAGACGTTAGAGGAGAGACAGAGACGAAAGAGTTTGCCTAGGCAGGGGGTCAGCACGGAAGCACAGTCTTTAAGTACAATAGGAGGAACACCGTCCGGACCGTACGCCTTCTTAGTATTAAGCCCAGAGAGGGTAGAAAGTACATCTTTAGAAGAGATTAGGATATTAGGCATAAGGAGGAGAGAGGGGGTAGAGAGGGAGGAATAGCACCAGAATCATCCAAGGTAGAGTTTCTGGCAAAAGTTTGAGCAAAGAGTTCAGCTTTGTCAGAGGAAGAAATGATGGTTGTGCCATCAGAGTGGAAAAGGGGAGGGAAAGACGAGGAAGAAAAGTTGTTGGAGAGGTTTTTGGCTAGATGCCAGAAAGCTTGGGAAGAGCTAGAGTTGGATAGTTCAGTGCATTTATTATTGATGAAAGAGTGCTTGGCAAGTCGAAAAACAGATTTGGCTTGATTCCGGGCAGAAACATAGGAAGAATGAGATTCTTGAGTTTTAAGGCATCGGTAACGTTTGAATACTTCCTCCTTGTTGTGGACAGCAGTAGAACAAGCGTGAGTAAACCAAGATATTTTTGCATTAGACTGAGAAAAAGAAAATGAGATGTACGCTTACATGCCCGAGAGGATTACCTCGGTAATGCGTTCAGCACTCTCCGAGGGTCCTCGGCCACGGAAGCAGAAGTCATTCCATGGGAAATCAAAGAAGTACTGCCGGAGAGCCTCCCAGTCGGCAGCGCCAAAGTGCCACAAGCGCCGCCGGCTGGGAGGATCGGATGGCCGTATTGAAGAGATAGGACAGGTGACGGAGATAAGTTTATGGTTGGAGGAGCCCAAAGGAGAGAAAATATTGACAGTATAAGAAGAAGGGTTAGAAGTCAGAAATAAGTCAAGAATGTTGGGCTAATCTCCGAAGCGATCCGGGATACGGGTGGGTTGCTGGACCAGCTGTTCTAGGTCATTTATGATAGAAAAGACGTAGGATTGTTCACCAGGTGGGTCAATAGAGTGAGAGGAGAGCCATTGGCGGTGGTGAACATTGAAATCTCCTAAGATGGAGATTTCAGAGAAGGGAGAGATAGATAGAATGTGTTCCACTTTAGAGTTTAGATAGTCGAAGCATTTGGGAAAGTCGGTAGAGTTAGGGGAAAGATAGACAGCACAGAAATATTTAGTATGAGAATGACAGGATAGTTTGAGCCATAAGTTGAGAATTCAGAGGAGTCGAAATCGGGAACACGAGAGCAAGTGAGTTTAATAGTGGCTGTATACAGGGTGCCCCGCGATTCTTTAGATACCAGTACTTCCAAAAATGAAAGAGTATGCCATTCTGAATCAAAATATTCTATAAACATAGGTTTTTGTGGCATACTATTGCAGCTACGGCCTTGTAAAGTGGGTATTTTTGTGATTTTCCTCCTTTTAATTCCATTTTCCCGCCAAATGAAAGGGATAGGAAAACCAAGTTGTGCATGGTGCAACATGGTGTAAATACTTAATATAACACCATGAGCTCCTCATACACTACTAAACCAAGTTGTGCATGGTGCAACATGGTGTAAATACTTAATATAACACCATAAGCTCCTCATACACTACTAAACCAAGTTGTGCATGGTGCAACATGGTGTAAATACTTAATATAACACCATAAGCTCCTCATACACTACTAAACCAAGTTGTGCATGGTGCAACATGGTGTAAATACTTAATATAACACCATAAGCTTCTCATACACTACTGAACCAAGTTGTGCATGGTGCAACATGGTGTAAATACTTAATATAACACCATAAGCTCCTCATACACTACTAAACCAAGTTGTGCATGGTGCAACATGGTGTAAATACTTAATATAACACCATAAGCTCCTCATACATGGTGCAACATGGTGTAAATACTTAATATAACACCATAAGCTCCTCATACACTACTAAATAAATATCCCATTCTTTAATTAGAGCGGGTTAAGAATAACGGATTGGCAAAAAATGCCGAATGTAAGGGGCCATAGTTGCAAAAGTATGTATCATGATGCATATGCCTGTAGAGTTTTTAACAGTCAATCCTTTGTGGAAGTATCTAGAGGGAAAAAATATTGCGAGACACCCTACCCTGTATTTGTCTGAGAAATTTGGTTAGTGGCTGTGTGTGTGTCTGTGTGTATAATTGATAATGATGCTGTAAATGTTTGAGTATTGATGTAACATTAGGCTATATGTTTGTTTGAACACAGTATATTAATTGATCGAGTGTTGAATTGTTTGTTGTTTATGTTAGTGTGATAGTATGTTAGTGGCTAAGTAAGAATATATTAAGTGCAAGTGGAATATGTTTGAGTTACAATATAGAGTGAATGAAGTTATATGCTTTCAGAATGATTTACAAAACTAAATAATCAGTTCACTTAACTAAAATATATAAGTGTAGATTTGAGTACGGTACATAGTGTGTGTGTGTGTGTGTGCTATATTTCTATTTTGCCCATATTAAGTTGCTAGCCTAATTGTTTCTAATATATGACCATCCGCCTAATTCTTTAAAACGAAAGTTGGACGATGAGGCAGAACATTAACAATATGGCCCTTATACTCACAAAAGAAACATTTTAGCAAAACACACACACATACAATGCATTTAAGAAACAATACACCGTGTGTGTGTGTGTGTGTGTGTGTGCTTAAATTATATGTTGTCCATGTTAAGCTGCTCATTGTCCCTAATGAGATAACAAGCCGCCTAATTCCTTTTAAAGTAGAAGGATGTAGTGAACCATTAACACCTTATTGGCGGGCTAGGCGGTCTATTTGTATGTACCGCCCAGCGGGGTGTTTTTAGCCAAAATACGGCTGTTTACGTGATCATTTTCATGCCTAAATAAAACCCAGAGCGTAAAACAAGCATCTATCCCTGAAAGGGCATAAACAGAGCTTTGCAATGACACCACAACGATCCTTGTATGACCGTTAGTTTTCTTGCAACAACCACACAACACGAGTGCAAAAACCATGTAATTCGGTACTTTCCCCATACATTTCAGTATGTAGCGAGTGTGAGAGGGTGGAGGAGGGTGGGATTCGTGTCAGAAGGCCCGCCGCGGTGGTCTGGAGCAGTCATACGCTCGCTACTCTCCTGCCACCACTTGTCTCTCTCTCTCAGCAACATTACGTGCTGAAATTGCCACACGACCTATGTCGCGCGCCGCCACATAGTCCAAATTTATTTAACTCGACTTATGTTGCGCGCCGCTAGTTAAGGGTTAAGAAAGGTTTGACCCATATAATGCCAAAAGGGACTTTTTGGCGACACACACACACACACACACACACACACATAAATTGTATTGTATCTGATATTTATAAAATACTGTATAGTAACTATCCTCAGTGCCTCTATGCTATATGTTTTAAGATAGGTTCAGGTTGTATAATATATAATACATATAATACATCCACTTTGTTTCACCTAGTTTGTTGTTGATGGAGTAGGTCTACTCAATGCGAATGAACTGATTGAACTTCCACTGATCTTAGATCCCCTGGACCATGGTTTGCAAAGAAACAATAAACAATTAAAGAAGAGGTACAATACCAGTATTGAGGCAGGGGAGCTGGGTTGAGGGCAAGGCTATATGGACACGGTGCACGGTAGAGAGCTTATTTTGGTTAGCCGTCCGGCTGACCTCTTGGATTATACTGTAGATCTTGATAATATGGACACGGTGCGCGGTAGAGAGCTTATTTTGGTTAGCCGTCCGGCTGACCTCTGGGATTATACTGTAGATCTTGATAATATGGACACGGTGCGCGGTAGAGAGCTTATTTTGGTTAGCCGTCCGGCTGACCTCTTGGATTATACTGTAGATCTTGATAAGACCCATAGTTTCGGAGCCTATCGATCTTAACCCCTTCTGTACCGGCGACGTCTTATTATATTTTTCATCAGCTACATTCAGACGATTATATGAAGCTTGGTAGGGATATATGGTAGCAAAAAGTATTAATTGAGATAGTCTGTAGTCTTTTAATTGCTTGACGGCCTTCCTAAGCTGAATAAAATTGTCTAATAGCTACCAGAATATAATGAAAAAGACGTCGGCGGTACAGAAGGGGTTAAAGGTCAATCATTTACATTTTCGGTAAACGGTTGCCAAACTTGGTTGGTTAGGAGCGAAGTGACGGAAGATTACTCTCAACACTGGCTCTAACTCGATTGAGTGATTTCGATAAATTCGAGTGGTAACGCTGTAACAAACACTCAGCTGCCTCAGTGGAGTTGCAAGACATCACAATACAAGTTACAGAGTATATAGCGTAAAAAGTGTTTAAGTGTATTGTTTTTCTTACATAAATAAAGTGGCGACACCCTGGCGAAAGTTTGAAATAAGCTCGATATTTATATAATTATTATTAAGCTGACTTAGCCCAGAGCCTTGGTAGCCTTGAAGAAGGCTGTTTAATGGTGATGTATCCCTATATGACGGCATTGTTCACAGGTACCCAGAATTGCCCGGAATTTTAACGTGTGGCAGGTTCCAGTCGGCTCTTGTCATGCCTGCCTCACTCCGTTTTTTCTTCTTTTTTTTCTGTTTGTTTTGCTAGACGCCGTAATTCCCGTGAAGGGGTGACCAGGAGCATTAGGCGTTTGTCACGAATTGCTAGGTCAAGTTGCCCAGGTTTGACCTCCCGACCCTTTGATCAGCAGCTGACGCTTTACTGACTATGTCACGGCTCGGGATCTTTTAATTTGAGATTAGATCATAAGCGACTTGTTCCCACGTCATTTTAGATTTACCCCTAGGTGCAGCTCCCTCTTTGTTCAGGGACTAGCATCTTGTCACCCAATGTAGATCATCCATCCTCTACATAAGCCCATACTACATTACTCAAAACAACGGACTCTGTTACTTGAGTGTGTAATTTCTTAAACAATTTTCATATTCCAGTTTTGTACAGTTAGGCCGTTACCTTACTTATATGTTATTTAGTTACACCATCATTCTTCATATATATTAAATAGATTATAAAGTGTGTACTGCTAATGAGTAAATACACCATCTCCTATGATAATAATAATATTTATTATTTGTAATATTAATAATAATAATGATAATAATAATAATGATAATTATAATAGTAATAATAATAATTATTATTATTATTATTATCATTATCACTGCTGAAAGCAGTGAAGAACATGTATGAGGGTGCAAAGACGGCAGTACATATGGAGAGTGAGCAGAGCGAGTTCTTTGACCTGAATGTTGGTTTGAAACAGGGGTGTGTGATGTCCCCGTGGTTGTTTACTGTATATATGGATGGAGTCATGAAAGAAATACTATCAAGAGCAGTGGATGTTGGTGTATCACTGAAAAGGGAGGGAATTGAGTGGAAGCTACCTATACTGCTGTTTGCGGATGATACAGTTCTGATGAGTGATAATGAATGGGAGTTGCAGGGTCTGGTAAATGAGTTTGGAACAGTGTGCAAGAAACGGAATTTGAAGGTAAATGCGGGGAAGGAGCAAGGTTATGGTCTTCGAAAGGGGTGAAGTCACAGAGTGTGAGGTGAAGCTGAACGGTCAGGCTATGGAAATCGTCAACTCTTTTAAGTATCTGGGCAGTGTGTTGAGTAAAGATGGGACTATGGATGAAGAAGTGCGGGAGAGGGTACAACCGGGGAAGAGGGTTGCAGGAACGCTGAAAGCAGTAACAAGAAATAGGGTGGTCAGTATGGAAGTGAAGAAGTCCTTGCATGACAGTGTGGTAATCCCGACACTGACTTACGGAAGCGAAGCATGGACGTTGGTTGAGAGACTCAGACCAAGAGTGAGAGCAGTGGAAATGAATTACTTAAGAAGTGCATGCGGAGTTACATGGAGGGATAGACAGACTAATGCGGAAGTAAGAAGGAGGTGTGGTGTGGAGGTAGGTGAAGCTGAACGGTCAGGCTATGGAAATCGTCAACTCTTTTAAGTATCTGGGCAGTGTGTTGAGTAAAGATGGGACTATGGATGAAGAAGTGCGGGAGAGGGTACAACCGGGGAAGAGGGTTGCAGGAACGCTGAAAGCAGTAACAAGAAATAGGGTGGTCAGTATGGAAGTGAAGAAGTCCTTGCATGACAGTGTGGTAATCCCGACACTGACTTATGGAAGCGAAGCATGGACGTTGGTTGAGAGACTCAGACCAAGAGTGAGAGCAGTGGAAATGAATTACTTAAGAAGTGCATGCGGAGTTACATGGAGGGATAGACAGACTAATGCGGAAGTAAGAAGGAGGTGTGGTGTGGAGGTAGATGTGCTGGAAAGTGTGAAAAGGAACAACTTGAGATGGTTCGGGCATATGGAACGTATGGAAAGCGAGAGAATGACTAAGAGGGTGTACGAGAGCGAGGTGGAGGGACAGAGAGGGAGACGTAGACCGAAAGAGGGGTGGAAGGATGGAGTGACGAAGTATATGAACCAAGGCGGTTCTGGTTGGGGGGGAGGGGCGTCGACTGACTGGGGACAGAGGTGCATGGGGGCGGTTCGTTCGTGGCCACCCCTTCGGGGATCACGGCGTCAGGCAATAGATAGATAGATAGATTATTTTAATTATTATTATTCTTACCTGTGGGTCACCAAATGCAGTTTTGATGAAAACAGCAATCAGCAGGAAGCAAAGAATGAGACTACCTGTCGACCTCATTTTGATGTCAATGCAACGTGTAATGAATATTATACCGTCGCTTCTGTTACAAAGAGTAACATTAACTCAGTTTGGAAATAATGATGATGACTTAACTAGTGACATTTATAAAGTACAAAAGCCAAAAAGTAGCTACGGTCAGTGACGCCTCAACTTGTGAAATTTCCAAAGTACAGGAGCAATGTTGACGATGTTAAGCAAAACAGTTGAGCAAAAGAGACAACTCGCAGAGCCGTGTTCCCTGCGTCTCTGTAACTACAAGCCTCCTGTGACGAGAACACATTGGAAGGCAGATTTTATAGCCCATGTGTCAGTTATGTGGCGTAACATCTGTGCCAGGCTGTTGTGTATGCATATTAACCCCTTCGTTACCCCCGACATTTGTTGTTACTTTATGCTTTCTATATTCAGAAAATGTTGTGGAGCTAAAGCAGTGTCTGTATTACTAACACGGGTTAAGTGATATAGTTTGAAGCCTGTTAATTGCTGGAGGCCCTTTTCAACTGAATACAATCGTCTGAATATAGCTAGAATCAAAATAAAAGGGCGGCTTCGGTACAGAGGGAATACAGTTGTACCTGATCAGTGATCAGTGTGCCACACGTGTTGATTGTTGATTGGCAGGTACATACAGTTGCTCACAAAACACATGTACGTACTCTATCTTAAACACACATGTATATTTACACACACACAAACACATACACTCACACACACATACACAACCGACATAACATGTATGAGGTATAAGCATGATAATTATATTCCATGCATGCTTATGTGTACGTTGTAACATTGATTATATTCCATGCATGCTTATGTGTACGTTGTAACATTGATTAGAATTTAATAGTTTTGTTTAGTCCATTACAGATTATGAGGTTGAGCCACCGTGGTGGTGGTGGTGGTGGGGGGGGGCCCCCCCCCCCCCCACTGGGAGATAATGTTTGGGGCCCCCCCCCCCCACTGGGAGATAATGTTATGGCAATTTTGTGGTATTATATAAAGCTACTGAGCCTACGCAGCTTTGGCATTCAACCAGCTGATTTCATTGTGCTACTCTTATTATTCAAGCCTTCAGATCAACTATAACAAGTGTTGAGTACTTAATATAATATTTTCGTATTAGGAACTAGTATTTAAGTGGTGAAATTAGTAATAAACCTATAAAGTTTACTTAACCAATTTTGTTTAAAGTTCTGTGAATGTATACATTATTTCATTATAATTATCTGTGTAAAGATTTCTTTGATATAACAAGCTTCTTGGAATTAATATTTCAATACAATAATTTATTTGGTAATTCTTATAAATTAATTCATTCAGTGTGCAACACTGATTTTTTATTTTCATTAATAATTCAGTGTTTAATTCATTTAGTTTAAGTTAGCTAAATTGAACATTATTTATATTTATAATTTAAGTTATTACTGTAACTAAATTGATTTATCATATACCTTTTACATTGATTAGGTAATATTGTTTGTAAGTATTCTGAAATCTAGATATTACGCATTGTGTCAGTATTTTGGTATATTTAGTTATTTGCCTTGTTTAGTCTTCTGCTGGACTTCTCACTTCTCCACTTATTCTTCCTCTGTCCAATTGCTCTTCTTTCCTACTTTACTCCAGCGATCTGGTCTGGTATGTTATATGTTCCCAAGGGACTGGAGTTCTCGCAGAGAGGCTCCAGTTCTGGCGTTATTCTTGACTTGCAGTGTGCTGGCTTAATAATCCAATAGGGTTGATAGGCTCTGAAGTCCTGTTTTAACTAAGCTCTTTTCTACATTATTTCGTGATAGTAAATTGTAATTAGTTAGTTAAAATAGGACTTCATAGGCTATCAAACCTTCTGGATTATTAAGCCAGAACACTGTAAGTCAAGAATAACGTCAGGACTGGAGCCCTTTTTCGAAAACTCCAGTCCCTTGTACTGATAGTAGAATTTACGGTGACCGGACAACTCAACCAGTAGACCATTTCAACCAGTACCAAATCAACCAATTCGGTTAGGTTAGGTTAGGTTATTTTAGGTTAGGTTAGTACTATATTTTGCACTGGTTTGGTTGGTCTTGGTTGATTTGGCACTAGTTGAGAGCTACTTGTTGAAATGGTCTACTGGTTGAGATGTCCGGTAACCAGAATTTACTTTGTTATTCTTTGAACCTGGTGTCTTTTCAGTGGGTGGGGCATCAGTCTGTTTCAATTGTGTTATGTTAGTCTCTACTGTGGTTCACCACGTCGTAACAACGTATTTTAAAATTATAGAAAACTACTTACATATCACCTAACCTGACCTAACCTACCTAACCTAGGCTAATATAGTGTTTCTAAAGACTTATTTTTGCTTACGCATACACTGTAGTACTTTCACGCAAAGACAGTACAAGTGCCGTTTTCGCAAATTGGAAAGAAAACTGCATACACAATTCTGCTAATTTGATTTATGTTGTCTCTTCATAATTGACTATTAAAGGCATTATACTGAATATTTCAGCATTTTGTTATGTTACCTTAAGTAAACTTTGATTAGGAAAACAGTAGCCTATACCCTTAGTACATTGTGCATACATATCTCAGTTCTTATTACGTTTGGCTCGCTCTGTGCTGAATTAATGTATGTCAGATGTTGAATAGGGTGGGTAAGTGTAGGAACATGGTTGTATATCTCACTCTAAAAGAAGAAATCATGTGTAAATATTGCTGATACCAATTATTGATCAAATCATAATTGGTGCCGAGACATCACTTATTAGTGTGACTGTACATATGTTTAGGCAAAGTGTAGCTAGTATGGAAAACTTTATATTTTCTTGAATTGTAGGCTTAACTACACAAAATGTACTGCCTGTACTAATAATTATGTGACCTAAACCTTTAAGTCAAATTATAGATGTATCTTGTCTGATCACTACATATTCTTACTGAATACAGTATATACTTTTGGATTTGGTGGAAATGCATCCTTTGGGTTAGTACAATTATTATAATTTGTACAGTTTTTCACAGATGAAGTAGAGGCAAGTGCTGGGGCAATCTATCTTAATGTGACCACACTCAAGAGATAACGTTTTATGCTAAATTGATGTTTGAAATATCCTCTAATAACACTACAGCAAATATGTTAGCTCTTTCATTTACCTTAAAGCTATAAACAAATCCATGATAACATCGTATCCAGTCACACTTCCACACATTATGACTCTGCTTCATCTATCTACAACTGTACCACGTGCTTTGACTTTTATATATATATATATATATATATATATATATATATATATATATATATATATATATATATATATATATATATATATATATATATATATATATATATATATATATATATATATTTATATATATATATTATATATATGTTAGTAAAGCCAGGTAATACATTTTCTCTAATACATACGAGGTTGAAAGAAATGGCAATTTCTGCGTTGGAAATGTTATTATTCAAAGTTTCCAGGTCTCTGATGAGTTTTCGCTGGGTGGCAGGAAGTAGATGAATGAGATTAGCAAAATTCATGGTGGTACAGGGTTAAATTAATGTACATGATGATACAGGATATACGACGCATTTTACTGGACAGCCAGCATTATCAAGTAAGGATAGAATGATATAAAAGGTAAACAGGAAGGGTATATAATAGATGGTGGAGGATCAGAGGAGGCGAAAATCAGGGGGCAAAAGTCTGCTATTGGTGGAGGGGTATTCTGGGAGTGTAAAAGAGAGAACCGCATCACGCAGGCGCACTGGATGCGGGAAGGTGGTGGTCGGTTGGCGGGGTCGAAGCTGATTGGCTGCGTGTCGAGGGGCGTGGCCTAAGTTGCGTAGTACGTGTGGCGTCGACAGAAGACGAAGCTGAAGGAGGTAGCGCGGGGAGCTGTGTCAAGGGCACAGGGGGGCGAGGGGGGGGCGTTAGGTCCTGTAGGATAGTGCCTTTTGGCAGAAGGAAGGATCTGAAGGTCCAGAGTTTGGTTGTTGATGTTAGGATGTAAGGCTTGAATATATAACGCTTCGAGTATAGGTAATCTCCTTGGGTCACTTTCTTTATCGAGTATGGTGGTGTGTTTTTCTAACTCGTTGCATGTGAGGTGGGGTTGGTTAGGGGTGAGATAGTGGTCTTTGATGGCTCCAGCCTGAAGGTGAAGAGTTAACCGACATGAAAGACGAGTCTGCGTCATGCCAATATGGGAATGAGGTCCACAGTCCTCATAATTACAGGTATGTTGGTAAATGACGTGATCGTCGGTCATCGGGCTCTTTATCTTGGTGGAAGCTGGTTTGTTGCGGAGAACGAGGTTGGAGGTCTTGGGGGATTTGTAATAAATTATTAATTTGATTTTGTTTTCTGGGTTGGTTGGGTGGACATGCTTGGAGATTATTTCTTTTAAGACGGCCTCGTCATTTTTGTGTTCAGAGGACATAAAATTGCGGTAGAAGATCTTAATTTCATTGGGGGGGTCAATGTTGGGAGGGCTTTGGGTGTACCATTTTTCAAGATGGTGGTTGATGGTGCTGGAGATGTCGGAGTTGGAGTATCCGTTATTCACTAAATCTTGGGATAGTCTTTCTAGTTCCTGGTGGGTGTCGGCCCAGGTAGAGCAGTGCGTGAGGGCTCTCCTTACATAAGCGGAGATGGAAGATAGAAGATAACGGCGGGGGCATTCACTATCGCCGTTGAGGCATTGTCCTGTGTTAGTTGGTATAGTGTAGACAGTGGTTTTGAACCCATGGTCGTTCAGAGCTACAAGGATGTCGAGGAAGGGGAGTTGTCCATTGTTTGATTTTTCAAAGATGAAGTTAAGTCCGGAGGAGGTCATGAAGCGACGCTGGAGTTCCTGTAGTTCGTGGAGGTCCTTGATTTGCACGAAGATGTCATCCACGTATCTACAGTAGACGGCGGGTCGTTGGGCAGCTAGGAGCTCTTCCTCGATGGTACCCATAAATAAGTTCGCAAAAAGTACTCCTAGGGGGCTGCCCATCGCCACACCGTCTATCTGCTTGTACATGTTGCCCCGGGGGCAAAGGAAGGGGGCCTCCTTGGTACATAGCTCCATCCTGTATACAGCCACTATTAAACTCACTTGCTCTCGTGTTCCCGATTTTGACTCCTCTGAATTCTCAACTTTATGGCTCAAACTATCCTGTCATTCTCATACTAAATATTTCTGTGCTGTCTATCTTTCCCCTAACTCTACCGACTTTCCCAAATTCTTCGACTATCTAAATTCTAAAGTGGAACACATTCTATCTATCTCTCCCTTCTCTGAAATCTCCATCTTAGGAGATTTCAACGTTCACCACCGCCAATGGCTCTCCTCTCACTCTACTGACAAACCTGGTGAACAAGCCTACGTCTTTTCTATCATAAATAACCTAGAGCAGCTGGTCCAGCATTCCACCTGTATCCCGGATCGCTTCGGAGATCGGCCCACAATTCTTGACTTTTCCGACTTCTAACCCTTCTTCTTATACTGTCAATCTTTCCTCTCCTTTGGGCTCCTCCGACCATAAACTTATCTCCGTCACCTGTCCTATCTCTTCAGTACGGCCATCCGATCCTCCCAGCCAGAGGCGCTTGTGGCACTTTGGCGCTGCCGACTGGGAGGCTCTCCGGCAGTACTTTTTTGATTTCCCATGGAATGACTTCTGCTTCCGTGGCCGAGGACCCTCGGAGAGTGCTGAACGCATTACAGCGGTAATCCTCTCGGGCATTGAAGCGTACATTCCATTTTCTTTCTCGCAGTCTAATGCAAAAAAATCTTGGTTTACTCACGCTTGTTCTACTGCTGTCCACAACAAGGAGGAAGCATTCAAACATTACCGACGCCTTAAAACTCAAAAATCTCATTTTTCCTATGTTTCTGCCCGGAACCAAGCCAAATCTGTTCTTCGACTTACCAAGCATTCTTGCATCAATAATAAATGCACTGAACTATTCAACTCTAGCTCTTCCAAAGCTTTCTGGCATCTAGCCAAAAAGCTCTCCAACAACTTTTCTTCCTCGTCTTTCCCTCCCCTTTTCCACTCTGATGGCACAACCATCATTTCTTCCTCTGACAAAGCTGAACTCTTTGCTCAAACTTTTGCCAGAAACGCTATCTTGGATGATTCCGGTGCTATTCCTCTCTCTCCACCCCCTCTCTCCTCCTTATGCCTAATTTCCTAATATCTTCTAAAGATGTACTTTCTACCCTCTCTGGGCTTAATACTAAGAAGGCGTACGGTCCGGGCGGTGTTCCTCCTGTTTTACTTAAAAACTGTGCTTCCGTGCTGACCCCCTGCCTAGGCAAACTCTTTCGTCTCTGTCTCTCCTCTAACGTCTTCCCTTCTTGCGGGAAGTTTGCTCTCATTCAACCTGTCCCAAAGAAGGGTGACCGCTCTCAACCCTCCAACTATCGTCCAATTGCTCTCATCTCTTGTATCTCTAAAGTATTTGAAACTTTTCTTGCTTCCAAATTTCTTAAGCATTTCTCTTCTCATAATCTGCTCTCAGATCGCCAGTATGGCTTCCTTAAGGGTCGCTCTACTGGTGATCTTCTTTCATATCTTACTAACTCTTCGTTATCCAACTTTCGGGACTTCGGTGAGACTTTTTCTGTTGCACTAGACATAACGAAGGCCTTTGATAGAGTCTGGCACAAATCTTTAATATCCAAACTGCCCTCCTTCGGTTTCTGTCCCTCCATCTGTACCTTTGTCTCTAATTTCCTTTCCGGCCGTTCCATAGCTGCAGTTGTGTATGGCCATCGCTCAATTCCTCATCCTATCAACTCTGGTGTTCCGCAGGGCTCTGTCCTATCTCCTATTCTCTTTCTAATTTTCATAAATGATCTTCTCAACTGCACATCTAATCCCATCCATTCATATGCAGACGACTCTACTTTACACCACTCAATTAGTTTTCCAGAACGCCCAAGCCAGCAGTCCTTCAAAAGTAAACATAATGAAGCCATAAAATGCTTATCTTCTGATCTAGCTACTATTTCCAATTGTCGTCGAGAAAACCTTGTTGCATTTAATGCTTCCAAAACTCAATTTATCCATCTTACTACCCGTCAGGAATCCCCAGAGGACTATCCCTTATTCATCAACAATATAAAAATCAACCCTTCATCTTCCCTCAATGTTCACGGTGTCTCTTTTTCTTCTGCTCTCACTTGGAAAGACCATATTACCAGTCTCGCTAAGGCAGCCTCCCAGAAGCTGGGTGTGCTCAACCGCCTCAAGGGGTTATTTACCCCTGCGCAGCTACTTGCTCTGTACAGGGGCACAGTGCGTCCTTGTATTGAGTATTGTTCACATGTGTGGGGAGGATCCTCTCGCACCGCATTCCTAGATAAAGTAGAAAGGAAAGCCTTTCGTATCATTAACTCCCGTCCACTCACCAATTCTCTGGAATCTCTCTCTCTTCGCCGCATTGTTGCATCTCTCTCACTATTCTATCGCTACTACAATAATCAGTGTTCCTCGGAGCTTTCCCTGTGTATACCACCTTCCCTACGTAGGGTACGTAGTACCCGCCTTGCAACACAATCCCACCCTTACTCTGTGCAACTGTCCAACCCAAGAGTGAAACGCTATTCTCAGACTTTCTTCTATCCAACTGCTGAGCTCTGGAACTCTCTCCAAGAATCAGTATTTCCCTCTTCCAATGACTTAAATTGCTTCAAGCTCCGTGTGTCCAGGCATTTTAGCTCGAACGTCCCTTGATTTCGGCCCTGTTAATCTTTAGAATCTGGGGGAGGCACTCTCTGCAGGCAGTTATGCCTTTTCTCTCCCTCATTCACATAGAAAAAAAAATATATATATATATATATATACTGTATATATATATATATATATATATATATATATATATATATATATATATATATATATATATATATAGATAGTATACATATATATATTTATTTATTTGTATTTTATTTTGTTTACCTTAAGAATATGGGACTTACAGATAGACCTTGGTATGTATGCACCTAATTAAGTGAACATATAATGGATTAGTTTACAGTATAAAAAAAAATATATATATATATATATACCGGGTATATATAATTATATATATGTATATATACAGTATAGGTTGGTGGAGGTAACATAATAAAGTATATATATAATATATATATATATATATATATATATATATATATATATAAAATTGATGATGATGATGTTGAAGAGTATTTGAACTTTGACTAACTGTCTTTTTTTGTATCTTTATGATAGCTTAAAAAATAGTAAAACGTTGTTAACATTACATTGCCTTGTGGCTTTGATCTAAAAGTAATATTAGGATCCTGTCACTCTTGACCTTGTGCATAGATATGCCGAATAAATCAATGGTGTTTGGTGAGACTCTACCAAAAGGTTTATGGTAGGTTCTTAAAATATGTTGACTTTTTTCTTTAACCTCTGTACTATACAGTAGAGCTGTTAATTGTCCGTTATAATAATTACTGTACAGTATATGCAAACCAAGTATTACAGTTATAATAATTACTGTACAGTATATGCAAACCAAGTATTACAGTTAGTTTGGTAATAATTGAATCATATACAAACAAACTTTAATAATTGAATTTTGACTTTGAATGGTGACCTTAGCTTTTAGTTATAAATATAATATTTTTATTATACAATCGTTGCTATAGCAAATACAATATTTTAACTTCTTGATAACAAATTGGTTAGTAAAACAAAATAATATATTAAATTTACTTTTTACTTTTTTCTATGTGTGTGAAATAGACAAGAGGCAAATTTGCCAGTAACAAGTTCGAAGACTCCGCCCGTAGAGTGATTACGAAACACTTTTAACCTCGTTGCTCACGTGGAAGCTAAGCCTTTCTGCCCTGTTCTAGCTTTGAAATATTCGAGTTCACCCCTTAGACTGCTTTTTGCTTGTATTTATCGATAATTGTTGATACGCAATATCTCCGTAATTATAAATACTCACTCCAAACGTCATAGAATACAATAGTCTTATTATTGCCTGACGAATACGTCTTGTAATTTATGAACATGTTAACTGAAACACCATATATATATACCGGTATATATATAGCACAACTAAGTATGATGATATTTAAATTATAAAAGTCTGTAATAATTGAACTTTGACCTTTGACCTTGAATGTTGACCTTTCAGTAGGAATATACTTCTATATTTCACGATTATGCTATTATCTAATGATGCACACATGTTTATTTTGGTGAATAATTATTTGATAGTTTGCGAGAACTATAAGGATAGTTGTAAATGATCTTTAACCTTTGTATTAGCCTTTATCGTTTGAGTGTGAACAATCGTTATTACAATTTGCGTGTAAAGGCCAACCATCTCAGCGAATTTGGTGAAATTTGATTGATGAGCAAAACTGTTAATGTATTGACCATAATATTTAACCTTGACCTATGACCTGAACCTTTGAGTAATACATTGTTCCGTGTTATCTCTTTACCTCTGCATACACGTGCTGGGTATATCTATTACGCTTGGTGAGAATCCATAGGTCAGTTTAGGAAAATATGAAATAAATTTGTTTTGACCTGAAATTGACCTTTGGTCTTTATCTTGACCTTAGCCGAATGTGTGTGATAATGTGCAATTGCCTTTTTTATATCAAGGTCAACCATTTCATCAAATTTGGTGACATTTGAATAAACCATATTGACTTAATTATACTGACCTTTACATTTGAGTCTTATTTCATTTTATTTTTGTTTTTTACCCGGACCATCCTTTGCATCGGCACTTGCTCAGCACAGCGTCTTTAATCTGTTATAGAAACCCGACAATTTTTAGGGTAGGTAGTTGCTTTTTCTTGGCTCCCTTCTCTCTTACGTTTAGCCCCATTAGTTTTGAGATTAAAAGAGATTCACCTCATTAGTTTGTCGATTTAAAAAAAAAAATCCTATTTGTTTATCAATATCAAGACCTTTCCTGCCATTTCGGTGTTGATTGTTTCCTGGCGAGCGGCAGCGAGAATGAATAAGAGAGTGTACGAGAGCGAGGTGGAAGGACAGAAAGGGAGAGGTAGACCAAATGAGAGGTGGAAGGATGAAGGAGGGGCGGCGACTGGCTGGGGCCAGAGGTGCATGGGAGCGTTTCTTTCGTGGCCACCCCTTCGGGGTTCACTGCGTCCGGCAATAGTTAGAATGATTAATAATAGTAAGTCTGAATTTAAGTATATATTTTACAGATTTTCACTTATTCCTCCGTAAATAAATACACCACGTACAGTTTGCCGCACATAATAAATACACCACGTACAGTTTGCCGCACATAATAAATACACCACGTACAGTTTGCGCACATATTAAATACACCACGTACAGTTTGCCGCACATATTAAATACACCACGTACAGTTTGCGCATATTAAATACACCACGTACAGTTTGCCGCACATATTAAATACACCACGTACAGTTTGCGCACATATTAAATACACCACGTACAGTTTGCGCACATAATAAATACACCACGTACAGTTTGCCGCACATAATAAATACACCACGTACAGTTTGCGCACATATTAAATACACCACGTACAGTTTGCCGCACATATTAAATACACCACGTACAGTTTGCGCACATATTAAATACACCACGTACAGTTTGCCGCACATAATAAATACACCACGTACAGTTTGCCGCACATAATAAATACACCACGTACAGTTTGCGCACATAATAAATACACCACGTACAGTTTGCGCACATAATAAATACACCACGTACAGTTTGCGCACATAATAAATACACCACGTACAGTTTGCGCACATATTAAATACACCACGTACAGTTTGCGCACATAATAAATACACCACGTACAGTTTGCGCACATATTAAATACACCACGTACAGTTTGCGCACATATTCTATTCCGTTGGGGTCATGGTTACCACCCCCTTCCCCAACCCCCCTCCCTCGCTCCACCTCCTACCTTCCACCTATTGGTAGGAGGTGGAGTAAGGGAAGTGGGTGCGGCTCTGCCAAGTTACGATTTGCTGGGATGGTTGAGAAATGGAATATGTGCGGCAACCTGTACATGTGAATTTTTGAGGTTATTTATTTCCAACACATTTTCCAGCTTCTTAACCACATAAAGTACGTCTATCATTATATGAACTACTTGCCACATAGTTAAGTATTAATAGAAAAAATTTATTATTTTCATTGTAAGAGTTTCATACTGTATGTATAACTTATACTATATTCAAACGTATTCTACATTTTACACCCACACACACACTCACACATAAGTAGATGCATACTCATATATAAATTCAGACACACACACACACTCTAATACAAACGCTACTCCCACCAATCACACATTTTATGGGAGTGTTTTGTCGGTACTCTACTCCCACCAATCACACATTTTATGGGATTGTTTTTTCAGTATCTATACTTCAACCAATCACACATTTTATGGGATAGCTGGGTTGGTTGTAGAGAGTGCTGATCTCCAGGATGGTGTGATTGCTTTGTCTGGCTGGGTGTGTGTTTAGGTCTGGCTGATTGGATGTCTGGCTGGTTGATTGGATGCGCTTGTTTTTGTCTACCTGTGTGTCAGAATAATATTGTCTATACAGCATGAAGGAATGGTTTATGAATTATGTTTTTATTTGTTTTGTCCTATAAGTATGGATGAGACAAAAGGCTGGTTGCCTGTAACTAGTGTCTCCCCCAAAGTTAAAAGAGTGACAGAGCCAAATTTAAGGGACGTTGGAGTCAAAATGACTGGAAACACAAAGTTTAAAGAAGTGTAAGTCATAGGATGAAGGACAGATTAATTGAGGGAGAGAGTTACAGAGTTCACTTATTGATTAGAAGACAGACAGACTTAGAAAAAATTTCAATTCTTGGGTTGGAGAGCTGGACAGAATAGGAGTGGGACTGTGTTGAAAGGTGGGTGCCTCAAACTCGCCGCAAGAGAGGGGCTATACACTGAGAGTGGTTTGAAGAACACTGATTGTTGTAGTTGTAATAGCGATAGAAGAGTGAAAGAGATGCAACATTGCGGCGTGTAGAAAGAGATTTTAGGGAACTAGTAAGAGAAGGCGAGTTGATGAGGCGAAATGCTTTTGATTCTACTCGTTCGAGAAGTGCAGTATGGGTGGAGCCTCCCCACACATGCGAACAATACTCAATACAGGGGCGCACTGTGCCCCGATACAGAGCAAGAAGCTGTGCGGGGGTGAAGAACCCACAAAGACGGTTGAGCACACCTATATTTTGGGAAGCTGTTGTGCATCTAGTATACCTATAGGGATGGCTATCTCTCTCTCTCTCTCTCTCTCAATAAACAACAATCTTAATCAATCAATCACTTGGCGGATTAAAAAGCTCAACTCGTTCCTTCTGGAGCAGTAATTATTCGACTAGCTTCAGCCGGGAGTAACATGGTCTTCCCCTAGGTCTCCTCCACTCAAGGTTGTGGAGTGCATGAAGCTTCGGCACAGGACATTTTTGGCACATAATTTGGGGCACTAAGGCATTTGGGAACTTTGAGTTTTGAGCACTTAGAGATTGTGAACCGTGAGTTTTGGGCACTAAGACATTTGGAACTGTGAGTTTTGTGCGCTTAGACAGTTGGGAACCGTGAGATTTGGGCACCAAGATTCCTGGTCACTTGAAATTGTGGGCATCTTGGTATTTAAGTAGATGACATTTTGGGCACCATGACAAAGTAAAGGGAATTTTGGGCACCATGACATTTATGCACCATGACAAATGGACATCGATAATTTGGCTTCATGCCAATTCAATCCTTGGTGAACGTAACCCAAGGGTGAATAATGGACACAGAGATGGTGCTGATGGAAATAATAAAGATGGTGACGATATATTGTGATAGTGCTATTGATAGTGAGGATAGTTTGTGTGGTGTTAGCAGTTATGAATGTATTAATAATGACAAATTATATTATCAGTGTAGAATATTTTCATAATAGTCATCACAGAGTCACATGGTAGGATAAACAAATATTCAGTAGTAGAACGAAAAAATAGCACCCATTTTGTGTTTATATTCGCCCACCATATCCCATCTAGGGAAGATAGTCAGTTTGTTGTGTATACTGTATGAAGTGCATATTGAATGTTACTGCACTGTTATGGCTGTGGTTGTGAATTTTGTCTGTAACCAGTGCAATGAACTCTATATGATGAACAGCTGCAAGCATTCTCATTTTAAATGTGGCACTGGTCTACTGCACCACTAATGGCCGCCATTGCAGAGGGATTGGAAGCCATGAGTATGAGTGACTCATGGCTTCTGGTGATGGCACGATCCCGGGCCTCCTTCTTACGAGTTTAGAACGCTACCCCTGCTTTACTTTTCTACCTAAAAATTTACGTTTTTTGTGTTCGTGGACAAATCTATAGAGGTCGAAAATTTCAACCCATATATGTATGTATATATAATATATGCATAATGTTTAAGACCAAGATGTCCACACAAAGCGCGGTTTCAGTTCGATGTCCTAATGGCGGTGATCCAGGCAGGTCTATTCAGGACAGCCCCACTTGTCAGGATATTAGTTTTGAGAACAGATTGTATGACCTAATCTCACGTTCACACGGAATTGCATGTTTTCACCCAATTTAGATAATCCATCCTCTCCATACGCCCACACCATCCAAGCCTGCTTGTATGCAACTGCGTCAACTTCTCGCTACATAATTATCCTATCTTGCAGTTTGACCCCATACATCCATCTCACCATTCTGATTTCCTTCCATTCCATTCGATTGATACTTTCCTTGTCCCAAGTAGCAAAACTTGTTCACTTGGCCCAACGGCTTACTATCAAAGTTGCTACTTTCAGACAGTTTAATTAGCACGAGCTTCCCCGTGTATGTTACACATGCAAATTTTCGATTTCGGAGATCATCCTTGTCAGAGTTCCTTTTATCCTAGTACACTGTTTCTTCCCATGGTGTACCCAGTAACAACAGATACTACATTGAATTAAGTTTACGTCTACCCTATTAAGTTTACGCCTACCCTATTAAGTTTACGTCTACCCTATTAAGTTTACGCCTACCCTATTAAGTTTACGTCTACCCTATTCCTACATACTGCACATTGAATTAAGTTTACGTCTACCCTATTCCTACATACTGCACATTGGTGTAAACCACTTCTTTCTATATTCCTTCGTCCTACTTCTATGACCTTGGATAAATATATATATTAATAATCTCTCAACCATTCATTTGCCATGTCCCTAGTCCAGCTATTTAATATGGCTTCAGCATCCTATTGGATATCTGCAATAAGTACTAGATTGTCTATGTAAAGCAGTTCCCAAGGGAGACCAGTTATAAAATGTTTAGACAACGCCTCCCGGTCCATCACAAAGAGAAGTGGGCTTACCAAAGAGCCCTGTTGTCCAAAACCAATCGTAAACTCCTTGTTCAGTACATCTTTCACTCTCACTATCGTTCATGAGTCCACGGTATACATCTTCATTATCACACGAATCAACTACTCTTCCACACCGAGTTTGCTCATAGTCACAGGCACGACAACCCTGAATATAATAACATATACATTAGTTAAGTTAATTTAGGGTGGATAGCGCATGCTGCGTTATGTTATAAAGCAAGATTTGTGAGTATATTAAAAGCAAGCCAGAATTGATCTTGGTGTAACTGAGGACGGTAAGAAAAAGGCGGCCAAGTGATGAAACAGGACCACTCCACCTAAAGCTCTCTCCTCAACGACTGGTGCTTACAACTATGGTGATAATGCCAGTCATCATAGGATTTCATGATTGTGATTAGTATACTGATAGCATGAATAATGTTAATGATAATTGAATAGAATTAGTGATGATATCAATAATGGTAATATTGACAATGGTGGTCTTTGGTGCTGATAGTAAACATTATGTATAATGAAGACAGCAATAATGTTATCAATAGCAGCTCAGCCTGTGGAAATGATAAAGGTGGTGATATTGCTGGTGCTGATAGAGTGATAGTGGTATTACACGTGAACATGTTCAAATAACCACTGATGATCATGATAGTGGACATGTAATGATGGTGGTTATAGCCGCTGTGTTGATACTATCGTATATATTCCCTAGTGCGACATGATATAGCTTTATACATCTAACCTAGGCTAGGCTGGTCTACGAAAAGAGTAGAAATGGTATATGATATGATGATGACGTCAGTGATGGTTGTTATCCCCCATTTTATAATTAATGGTAGGCAATTAATTGACATACGATTTGTTTTCATTAATTATTATTTCACCGAATGAATAATGTTTTCCGGCAAACTACTATTATCAAGTAAGTTGTTTTATTTATATATTTTAATCAATGTTTGTTTAAACTGTCGAGTTTTCAAGCAAACATCATAAGAGGCCGACGTTCTGGTATGTATTCCTAGTAATCTCTACGTATCTCAATCCCTTTAACACCTTCTGTACCGGTAATATCTTTATATCTATAATCTTGCTAATTTGTGGTAGAAATAGGGTTAATTAAATAGATGGAAGCCTGTTAATTGCTGGAGGCCATGTTTAATTCAATTAAATCATCTAATAGCAGCCAGAATACATATGCAATGACGTCGCCGGTACAGAAGGGATTTAATCCTTTCAGTACCAGTAACGTCCTTTTCATATTAATGTGGCAAGTATTAGACGATTTAATTCAACTTATGAAAGACATCGATCAATTAAAAGGCTACAAGCAATCTCAATTAATCCTTATTGCTACCACATATTATTCTCAAGCTGCACAGAATCATCTAAATATAGCAAGACTAAAACTATAAAAAACGTCACCGATACAGATGGGGTTCACATACAAAATACAATTGGATTCCAAACGTTGCGTTATTTACTTCATCCATTTGCCTTCTACAGGTCCTGTTTAAGCTGAATATAATCACCTGATGGAAATGAGAATACTATCAAATACATTGTTCTGCCATCACCGACTCGGATGGATTTGTTATATTAGCTTAACTCCTTCTGTACCGTCGACATCCGTTTTATTTTAATCTGGCTACTACTAATCGATGTATTCAGTTCAGGTAGGATGTCTAGCAATTATCAGGCTTCCAACTATCTCAATCAACCCTCTTAACTACCACAGATCTTTCCTAAGACGCATAATATCGTCTAAGTAATTTAGCAAGAATAAAGTATTAGACGTCGCTGGTACAGGCAGGGCTAAAGGATGGTATTTTGGTTTTCTGGACCCCTTTATCCCTCATGTTTAGCCCCATTAGTTATGAGACTTTAAGATGTTCGCCCTATTAGTTTTGCGATTTTAAAACTTTTCGCCCCATTTATTTGTCAATATTAAGACTGACTGGGGACAGAGGTGCATGGGGGTGTTTTGTTCGTGTCCAACCCTTCGGGGATCACGGCGTCCGGCAATAGATAGATAGATATACAGTAAGGCTTGCGTGAAGGAAGGAGTCACATGACTGGCTGGCTGTGTGGTAAAACGTGTGGTTTTAAGACGTTTGCCCAATTAGTTTGGTTATTTTAAGACCTTTCGCCCTATACCTTTGTCACTGTTAAGACTATTCGTGCCATTTATATATTTTCCTGGCGAGCGAAAACGAGCCTGCAATTTAGGAGGAACAGGATTTTACCTGCAGCATTTTCCTGCCCAGAAATGCACACACTTATATATCTCAATGGGGGGGGGCGTCTTGAGGGTATTAGTTTTAAGCGTGTTGGAAGTCAAAAGAGCGAACACAACATTTTCCCTTAAAACGCTTGTGTAAATCTAGCATTATCCAACTATAGGATGATTATTCACAATGCTGTCAAGTTTACATAGTGGAGTATTTCATCAATTATGAAAGTTAAATCAGGAAGTAGAGATGCAGTACTTTCTACTTCTACAACTTCATATATGGACAAATAATTTGATATTAATTCGTTCCCACTTTGTAGTTTTATGACTGGATGGAAAATATTATGATGGATTTAGGAGTGTAGTTAATTTTGTACAGTCGTTCATCCATGTGACCAAATGGCATTTTTTATAACAAATTCTGAGAGTGAGGGTCTGAGTCTGGAGGGTGAGACGGTGAAGCACTTGAGCGAAGCAACCGGCAGCTTCAGAGATGGAGCTGCTTCGAGCCATGATGGATGCTTCACATGTCTCACTCCCCAGACTGGAACAAGACCTCACGGGCTTCACCGTGTTGAGCAGGGGAATGTACAGGCTCTCAGCCTATGCCCGAGAGGGAGTAGATGGAATATAGAAAAATGAAAAAAATAAAAACAATTATTCTTGTACTTCAACCCTATTATTTTCTCTTCCTTGCATAAAATCACGGTGTGTGTGCACATTCCTGTGGGCAACTGTACATACGCGGAACAAAGGGCATTACAAAGTGTTTTAATTTTATTTGACTAGTAATAATACTAATGAAATATTTTTAAAAACAAGAAAGTCAGTGTATATTGTATTCCTTGCATGCCAGATTCCTAGATGCCAGAAAGCTTGGAAAGTCAGTGTATATTGTATTCCTTGCATGCCAGATTCCTAGATGCCAGAAAGCTTGGAAAGTCAGTGTATATTGTATTCCTTGCATGCCAGATTCCTAGATGCCAGAAAGCTTGGAAAGTCAGTGTATATTGTATTCCTTGCATGCCAGATTCCTAGATGCCAGAAAGCTTGGAAAGAACTAGAGTTGGATAGTTCAGTGCATTTCTTATTGATGAAAGAGTGTTTGGCAAGTCGAAGAGCAGATGTTGCTTGATTACGGGCTGAAACATAGGAAGAATGAGATTCTTGAATTGGAAGGCAACGGTACCGGTACCGTTAGAAAATGTCCTCCTTATTGCATACAGCAGTTGAACAAGCGTGATTAAACCAAGATTTGTTTGCATTAGTCTGAGAGAAGGAAAGTGGAATGTATGCCTCCATGCCATAAAGGATTATCTCAGTAATGCGTTTAGCACTCTCCGAGGGTACCCAGCCACAGAAGTAATAATCATGCCATGGGAAATCAAAGAAGTACTGCCAAAGAGCCTCCCGCAATTGGCAACGCTAAAGTGCCACAAGCGCAGCCAGCTGGGAGGATCAGGTGGACGCACTGTAGAGATAGGACAGGTGACACAGATATGTTTATGATTGGAGGAGCCCAAAGCTGAGAAAGCTGAGAAAAGATCGACAGTATAAGCAGAAGAGTTAGAAGTTAGAAACAAGTCAAGAATGTTGAGCCAATCTTCGAAGCGATCCAGCTGCTCAAGGTCATTTAGGATAGATAGACGTAGGCTTGTTCACCAGACTGGTCAGTGGAATGAGAGGACCACCATATGCGGTGGTGAACATTGAAATCTCTTAAGATGGAGATTTCTGCAAAAGGAGAGCTGGATAAGATGTGTTCCATTCAGAGTTTAGATGGTCAGAGAATTTGGGAAAGTCAATAGAGTTAGGGGAAAGATAGACAGCATATAAACATTTAATTAAAATTAAAAATAAAATTAAAATAAAAAATTAATATGAGAGTGACAGGATAGTTTGAGCCATCTATCTATCTATCTATTGCCAGACGCTGTGATCCCCGAAGGGGTGGCCACGGACGAGACGGTCCCATGCACCACGACGCAAAGCCAAAAAGTTAATTAAGCAGAGTAAAAAGACCTTAGAGTTACATATTGCGAATCAAAGTAAAACAAACCCGAAAGAATTCTATAGTTATATCAGAAAGAAAAATGTAGTTACTTCAACTGTTGGACCGTTAGTCGATGAAAATGGAGAATACACCAAAGACGAAGTACAAATGAGTAATGCCCTCAATACCTTCTTTGCATCAGTTTTTACAACAGAAGACCTCAGTGATATCCCTACACCATCGCCGATTCAGATTGATAATTCAGATGTTCTAAGCAATATCACCGTTACAGAGAGAGAAGTATTGAATTGTTTAGATAAACTCAAGGTAAATAAACGCCAGGACCTGATACAATCTCGCCTAGAGTTCTAAAGGAAGCTAAGGATGAGCTCTCCAAACCACTGACATTACTATTCAATAAATCCTTGCAGTCTGGAACTATGCCTGATCAGTGGAAGCTAGCCAACGTAACACCGATATTCAAAAAAGGCAGCAAATCCCTACCAAGTAACTATCGTCCAATTAGCTTAACCTCAGTTGTATGTAAAATGCTAGAAACGGTCATACGAGACAGACTCGTAAATCACTTAGAGGAAAATAACATACTTAAAGATACTCAACACGGCTTTCGTAAAAATCGTTCCTGTTTAACAAACCTCTTAGACTTCTTCCACGATATCCTCAACCTCTACGATGAGAGTAAAGCTGTAGATATTATATACCTTGATTTTCAAAAGGCCTACGACAAAGTTCCCCACAAACGTTTACTGCTAAAACTAAAAGCGCATGGAATACAAGACGGTGTGTTGAAATGGATAGAAAATTGGCTCAGCAACAGAAAGCAAAGGGTAGTCATAAACGGTAAGGCATCTAAATGGACCAATGTAAGTAGCGGGTACCCCAGGGATCGGTACTAGGACCAATTCTCTTTCTAATTTACATCAACGACATAGATGAGGGTCTCACCTGTACAATCTCAAAATTTGCTGACGATACAAACATTGCAAATAGCGTACTCTCAAAAGAACAAGTTGACGATATGCAACACAATCTAGATAAATTGTCATGTTGGGCCCAAATTTGGCAAATTAGTTTCAATGCGGAAAAATGTAAAGTACTACATGTCGGATACCTAAATGAGAAAGCAAACTATTCGATGAATGGCACTCAGCTTAAGAATGTAAACAGAGAAACCGATCTGGGAGTAACAATATCGAGTAACCTAAAACCGAGTCAACAATGTTCAGAAGTTGTTAAGAAGGCAAACAAAATAATTGGCTTTATAGGCAGGTCATTTGAGCATAAATCCAAAGAAGTTATCCTAACCCTTTACAATTCCTTAGTCCGCCCTCTTCTGGAATACTGCGTTCAATCCTGGTGCCCTTATTACCAAAAAGATATAAACAAGCTAGAACGAGTTCAACGTAGAGTTACCAAAATGATACCTAGCCTAAAGAACAAACCATACGAAGAGCGTCTTAGAGAATTAAATCTATTTCCTTTAACCCAGCGCAGATTAAGAGGGGACTTAATTCAAGTGTTCAAAATCATCAAAGGCATCGACAATATGAACTGTAGTAAGTACTTCACTATCGACCAATCTAATTACACGCGGGGAAACGGTTGCAAAATTATTGGTTAATCTTTTAACTCGCACGAATCTAAGAATTTCTTCTTCAATCGAGTTGTCAACTTGTGGAATGGGCTTCCCCGAAACGTTATAGACTGCATCACCGTTGATTCATTTAAACTCCGCCTAGACAAATATCTCTCATTAAACCCGCGACTGACTGCGTTTGTAAATGAATAACTTTATTTTATCCCCCCCTCAGTTACTAACCCATCTGTCCTCTACTAACTCCCTAATCCTGCCACGGACATTAGTTCCAGGGCAGTAATTCCCTTTCCAATGTTCCCTTACCCACTCTAAACCACTGTTTGGACACTTGATCCTCAGTGTTTTGGAGGACAAGCAACCTAGAAGGGTCACTAGACCTATTGTTGCTTGATTTCCTTTGTACTCCTTTGCACCTCGGTCACCAGTCAGTCGGCGTCCCTCCTCCCATCCAGCACCGCCTTCACTCATATACTTCTTAACTCCATCCTTCCACCTCTCATTCGGTTTACCTCTCCCTCTCTGTCCTTCCACCTCACTCTCGTACACTCTCTTGTCATTCTCTCGCTTCCCATACGTTCCACATGGCCGAACCATCTCAAGGTGCTCCTTTTCACACCTTCCAGCATATCTACATAAAGTACAGTATTCAGAGGAGTCGAAATAGGAAACCCAGGAGCAAGTGAGTTCTTTGGCTTTCAAATTAGGATAGAGATAGTAGGAGGGTACAGAGAAGGGTTTGCTGTCAGTACTCTCAAACAACTGGGTTTGGTGAGAAAGAGAAGATCAGGGTCCTCAACTCAAATGATTCTTCTGAAATCACTGTGTTGGGTGATTTTAATGTCCATAATGTTGAATGGCTCACTCATTCAGCCAGGACTGATGATGCTGGTCTTGAATGTGAGCTATTTGCAGACTCATTTAATCTCACTCAACTAGTCAACCAACCCACCCGTGTACCAGATAATCCTAATCATAATTCCCACCTACTGGACTTATTTTTAACCTAACAAGTGCGCATGGGGGTAATTGGAAACGTCCCCCTGTGCTGACGTATTTGAGGTGTTTCCGTCACTAAAATATTCATTGTACCATTAATAGCATTAATACTTAATCATTTGCGCCTATTATGGGTTGATTATAATGGTATTAACCTGAAACAACAATAAAACGAGTGAAAACAGCGTTTGGATGGTCAAAATCGGAGATATAGCCCGCGAGTTGTATAATGTATGGGCAAGCTGCTTTCCCGCCAATTTCCCCCAAGGCCACTGAGACACAGTAGATCGATACTCTCTCTCTCTCTCTTGCATTCGCTTGCTATCAGTGATGACCACACCCTGTAACCGGATTTCTAATGTTAGCACGAAAATATACCTCAGAATAAGGGAATAACAGGGAAAATAGGTGATAACTGAAGGAGAGGAGGAAAGTGGGGAAGGAGTGGAGGTAGAGGACTGAGATTTTGCATGGCCTAGGGGCAAAAAAAACAAATAAAAACAAAAAAAAATTTGATGTCAAAAGTTGATTTTTTTTTCTCTGACTCTTAAGAGTCTCCCCGCAGTCCGCCGGGGGAACTCTTAAGAGTCTCCCCGCAGTTCCCGGGTTAACAACCAATTCAGAAAATTATGATGTTACAGTGAGGTCCCCGCTTGGATGTTCTGATCACTGTCTGATACAGGCCACCTGTCTATCACCTACCACACCTTCCCACTCTGAACCTGTTTTGGTGACTAAATGGCATTACGATAGGGCAGACTGGGAGGGTCTTCAAGGTTTCTTTATTGATATTCCCTGGACCTCTTTCTTTTCTAATGATGCACACTCCACCTTGAGCCACATACAAGATTTTGTAAAAATTGGAATGGAAACTTTTATTCCTCATCAAAAGTACATTAAAAGATCTAATTCACCTAAATGGTTTGACCATAATTGTGCTAGAGTAACTGAACAAAAAGCAATAGCCTACAATGCATACACAAGATCAAAAACATATGAAGCCTTTAATTACTTTAGAAACATCAGAAATCATGCCAAAACTGTATTAAACCTAACTAAATCAAGCTTTCTCCACAAGCAGGCAAATAAACTTATAAATAATCCAAATGATAACAAAATATTTTGGTCTACTCTTAACTCATTCAAATCCAATTTCACAACTGCTTCATCCATTCCACCATTAAAATCTCCGACTGGCAATCTTGTAAGTGACCCACGAGGTAAAGCTAACTTTCTTGCGGATATTTTCTCCACCAACTCAACCTTAGATGAAATAAATCAAGATGTCCCTGTACTTAATTTTAATTCGCCTGAAATTCCCTCACTTAAGATCCACACCAGACATGTCAAAACTATTTTGCAGAATCTCTCAGTAGATAAGGCTCCTGGTCCAGATGAAATTCCTCCAATAGTACTTAAGAATTGCTCCTTGGTGCTCGCTCCTGTATTGGCAACAAATTTCCGTCTATGTACTCATACCTCATGCTTCCCAGTACCCTGTGGAAAGAAGCAAACATCCATCCAGTTCCTAAAAAAGGTGCCTCTTCAGATCTATCAAACTACCGACCAATAGCTATAACTTCCACTCTTGGTAAAGTCTTTGAAATTATATTAAATAATCACATAATTAAGCATCTGGAGAATAATAAATTAATCAGTGATAGGCAATATGGTTTTAGACGATGTCGATCAACTGCAGACATTCTTTGCCTTCTTACGCATCAAATCAACCAAGCTACAGACCAACATGGTGAAACACATACAATAGCACTGGATATATCAAAGGCATTTGATAGAGTCTGGCATCAATCCTTATTGTCGAAGATGTCACACTACGGCCTTGCATCATTAGTTCCACTAATTTCTTCTTATCTTCATAACAGAAAAATATGTGTAATGGTAGATGGCCTTTATTCTCAATTTCACTCAATAAATGCTGGTGTTCCCCAGGGATCAGTGTTGGCCCCAACTCTGTTCCTCATTCATATCAATGATCTCATATCTACCACTCATAATCCAATACATTCCTAAGCAGATGACTCAACACTCCACAGTTCCTTCACATTTACCAATTCTTTCACCCAACCCGATCTTATAAATTCAAAAATAAGCACTGCAATTTCTCTGAACCAGGACCTTTCTAGAATTGAAGAATGGGGACAAAAGAATCTAGTTTCCTTTAATGCACAGAAAACCAAGTACATTCAATTTTCTAACCGACAGAATCTCACTGACTCCCATATATTTTTTAATGATGTAAATATTCCCACTTCCCCTAGTATTGACATTCTCAGTGTGACATTAACTACTAACTTGAGCTGGCCACATTATATTAGAAGCATTGCTAAGAATGCCTCTAAAAATCTGGGACTCCTGTACAGAGTTGGAGAATTCTTCACTGACGAGCAGTAGGCCATAATATATAAAAGTCATGTGCGTTCTGAGATGGATTACTGTTCACCTCTGTGGAGTGGAAGTGGAGTCGTTGCATTGAGGCAGTTGGACAAAATTCAAAATAAAGCTATTAGATTAATCAATAACCCTGCAATCACACAGGACCTTCCTACATTATCCATACGAAGAAACGTTGCATCCCTTGCATTATTCTACAGATATTTTCACAGCAATTGTTCCGAGGAACTTGCTTCAATTGTGCCGCCTCTCCACATCTTTCCCCGTAGAACTAGGGCAGCTGAGAGCGCCCATGAATTTACACTTTCTCCTCCACAATGCAGAACTTCTGCTTATCAAAATTCATTTATTCCTAGAACTACTACTCTTTGGAATTCACTTCCCTCGAATTGCTTTCCACAAACCTACAATCTACAAATGTTTAAATCCAGTTGTTACAAACATTTTATGAATGGAGGATGCCTTTAGGCATATGGACCTTTTTGTTTTATCTGTGTTTTTCCTTCCTCCGTTCATTGTCTCTTAAAAAAAAAAAAAAAAAAAAGGGTTGACAGAGGGGAGATGGTGTTCAACAGAGTAGAAGTTAGAGGAACGGCCATGACTGTTGCAGAAGTTGATGGTTAGAGTGTCAGGCCGCTGTCCAAGACATATTGATGGGTCGTTTGGTTGGTGTCCAGTCTATATTATGGGGGCATTTATGGGCCTCCCCTCCCCCCCCCCCCTATCCCTGGGGACACTGGGGCTGGGCCTTGTTGTGTCATCATTGTAATAATTTTAGTGCATTGCAACAAAGTATAGTGTGCTTGTGTGTTGTAGTGTTAAAGAGAGAGTGTGTTTGTGAAAGCTAGCTGGATTACTCTCAGTGTAAGACACAAAGAAAATCAGTAGGATAGCCCAAGCAAAAGAAACGGGAGTTACAACGACTCCTTAGCACAAGCCTATAGCCTCTCATGGGTCTAGCCCTGTTCGAATGGTGCCAACAATCTCCCCCAAATACTGTGTTTCATTGTACGAAATAATGGTGATTAGGAAATTTTTTACAATATTAACTTGTAAAAGGCGAAGCCTAATTTTTTAAAAGGTCACGCCATGCGAAGGTATTTGGTTCAGTTCTGACAAAAATCGTCATATTTACCATAAATATCATTATTACTCATCCATATGCGCCTATATACATTTAATATGAACCATAGACTACAGTAGATCTGGACTGGACACAAAAATGGAACTTTGCAGTAAGGGACTCAAAATTGGAGAATGATCCTCCAAGTTCGAACCTCGAAACCGCGAAAATATGATATATTCGCGATTTTGAGGTTCAAACTTGGGGGTTTGTTCTCCGATTTAGGGTCCCTTACTGCAAAGTTCCATTTTCGTGTCCAGTCCAGATCTACTGTAGTCTATGTATGAACATATGAACATTTAAGAACAATAAAAGAAGTGGGAATAGCATTTAGGTGGTGAAAGAAGACATATTATTGCCGCCCAGTCGTTTCATGAGGCGAGAGCCCGGTTGGCGAATATCCACCCTCTCCGAGCTCCAGAGCGGCACTGAGGCCTTGCACTATAAGTCTCTCTGTTACAAGGATCTCTAGCTGCCTCGCCTGTGTTAAAGAGACTGCGTGAGGGACATTCGCACTGAATATTACCCGATAAAAGAGGGAATAATAGGAAAAAAGCTGAAAACTGAGGAGGGGGGAAAATGGGGGTGAAAGAGTGGAAGCAAGTAATGGATGGGAATGATCTCACCTAATCACATATTGCTATGTTTCGAGTGCCGGTGGGGTGTTTTGAAAGTTTTTTTTTATACCCTGGCTCATAAGAGGACCTTCGCCTTCACCCACCACACCTCTTATGAGGACGCTCGTCTTTCCCGGGTTAAGCAGGGTTTCTATTGCCCTTGCATAATAATTGTTTCCTATTTTTGTATGCCATGACACATTCTTCCAGTGTATTCTCTTGATGATATTGTTAACCCTCGTAAAACTTTATGGGAGAAAAATTGTAAACTGAGAGTTTTAAAGACCAAAACTTGCAATAATTTAAGAGTGTCATATGAGTACAAACCTTGGTTTTGCAACAATGGAAGTATAACGAAACTGATGCGAAATATATATCACGGTAGAGCAGGATTGTCCCATGACTATCTGACTCTGACTATATAGCAGTAAAGAGAGGACTGCACACAGACCATATATTTTGTTATGTGAGTACTATCATTTTTACTTCGCTAATAATGGTTCGTTATTTTCACTATCGTGAAGCTGAGAACCTAAATTAGTCAACGGGGTCATAACTGGCTCAAATAAAAAAAAACAGGATATCAATCTCGCTTAATGTCACAGAATACACAATTTCGGTTCACTCGTTTTATTTCTTATTAGCTGGGGTACATAAATGATATGAATCAAGTCTCATCTATAAGGACATGAGCTTGATGTAATGTGGTATCACAATAATGGGTGTGAGTTACTATAAATTAATGTTCAAACAGTAATTGAATAAAAATAAACTCGTGAATCAAATACATATACAGTATAATAATGCAATAAGTCACTAGTGAATCACAATATAAATAAACACAGAGAGGTTGGTCTAAAAACAATAATTAACATTCTGAAGGTAAACTGGCAACCACTAGGGGATTAGTCGACAAAGGTAGATCATGGTTACTGCGACGCATACTGACAATAAATGTTTGGTATGGAAATTAGGATATCAACTGAAGTCTGAATAACTTGTCGTTAATTCATAAAATAAAATATATAAATCTTAATCAACTCAAAGAGTTACAATACTCAATAGCAATTCAATTTAATTGGAAATATTTATACTAGCCTGCACGCTTGGTTAAAATCGCCTCAACGCAGGTTAAGTGTGACGTAGGTCGGACAGGAATACAAATCAGTACTCAAATAAAGCTAGGCCTGAGGTTGAGGTCAGGGAGCAAAATCTTTTAACACAGTTTTACTAGAACAAGATAGGAAACTCTCTCTGTGCACACTTATCTTATGCTCACGTACCCAGCCAACAATATACACAAAATTAAGATCTGCTGGGTGTTCACAATAAGTTACGTGTAGTGTGCAGGTATTTATTCCGAACAAATATATGTAAAGTTCTGAAACGGAATATAAGAGATATATCCCCAGAATTTATACATATATCAATCCCGCGAATAGAGTGTGTAATGTTCTCTCAACACGAGAGGCGATAGCAAATAGTAAGAGAATTGACAATCCCGGGGTTTACGTTATATTGAACACTGCATATCTTAATCACCCTTCGAAATAATCAATCAAAACACTTTACACAACGAGAGGCATGAAGGTAAAGGTGAAGGAGCCCATGAGAGATCTGGTCACGCGTAGCAACTGAGTCCGGCGTAATCCTGAGGACACCTGGTACGTCTACCACACACACACTCCCACACTCGCTCCTCCTTCGGGATCACCTCCGCCGGTACTTTAAGGGGAGAACGGCTAGCCCCTACGGAAGTACTTCCGAATTGAGTTGGGTCTTCATGTATTGCATGCACCTAGAAGGGAATGCACTACCAAAACCCGGCTGTACTTCACGTATTGCATGCGTCCTAGAAGGGAATGCCCAACCAAGGCCAGCCTCAATTTTGTCTAACAAATCAGGTAATGTTTCGATTTACTTATGAGTCATGGGTAGAGCTTCTCGAGGTGCAAAAAGGCATGACAAATATAGTTTTTTTAATACTGCTCCGGTTATTAACATTCTTAAAAATACAATGCACATATGGTTATATGGGTGAACACATTCTTTATTTATTAAAATTATATACAATGAGGAAAGGGTGTATAGGAATGAGTACAAATTAATTTAGTGTGTTGTGTAATTACATACATTTGATCGTGTTTATAGAAAGGGATCTTTATTAAAAAGAATATTGAAAAGGTAATTGTTTCTCCTTCTCGACATTGTTGTTGTGGTTGTTGCCTTAATTGCATAAACAATTCTTCATCATAGTTCAGATTGGGCTCCACTGGAGAATTCGCACCCTAAAGGTAGGTCGGTCATTTTTCTTTTTGTGAAGGGGGTGGAGGGGGAAGATTAGTGGTTGCCCTTGGGGGGGGGACCCTAGAGGGGGTACAGGTAGGGAGTTTTGCTGGTTTTTTAGGAGGGATGACTTATTCCATTTTTTATTCTCTCTACTTCCCCGTGGTAACTTCCCTATTTTCTGTTGTTTCCTTATTACCGCAATTTTGCACTCTGGAGGTTGTTGTTGAGGGGGCCTCTCTTCTTGCTCTATTATTTCATATGTGAATAATACCAACAGACTATAATCATATTTATATTTAGAGAAGAATGTCGATTTTATCAGATAATAAGACGAGTACATACTTCAAGTCGCTCTAATTATATACAATGTACTATTATTTACATTTTTCCAAATTAGGACTACAAAATAATGTAAATAAGACATTCAAAACACAATAAATAGCAATGTAAAACAGTTGCTCAAACAATGTTGTTATCAGACCTATATAATGTTATTAACCCCCTCCGACTCATATGACGCGATCGCGTCATATGGCGGTTCCGCCCAACTACTCATATGACGCGATCGAGTCATATGAACCTATCTTAATATCTCGATAATAAGTTATATGACACTCTAGCGTCATTTTGGCCTCAGTAAGTTAGGTAAGTTAGATCAGAATCTGTCGATTGATGGCAACCCAAAATTTCTCCGACTCCTAACGGTCCCTCAGTGTGATTTTGACTGTTGTGGGGAAAATACCGGGCGGTCCGCCTCCTCGTCAGTAAGTTAACTATTTCAGTCTGAGGGGGTTAACCACACTTTCAATTTATATTAACCCTTAGAACTCGGTTGGCCTCTTACATGTCACACCAAACTTTGAACGTGGAACTAAGCTGGCCACTTATACTCACATGCTCTAAATAGACCTTTCCCACTAGGTGGTAGCATCAGTCCTTATCTCGCCATCATCATGGAAGGGAAGCAAAATATAACAAAACAAAGTGCATGTGTCCATATCGATGTCTACCTCCGCTGCGGTCCTTACGTTTCATACTTAGAAGAGCTCGAGAGTGACATTGAAGAAAAATTGCCGAGTGATAGTGAGGAGCAAAGTATGCGAGACCAAATGATTTCATGGTTTTGCGATTGCTAGCAATGATGACAATGCAGAGCAACTTAGTGCCAGAGAGAGTGAAAACAGTGACGATGCAAGTGAAATATGTCCTGTGAGTGTGCTACCCTCATCGTGAGATACAATGCTGCATATACATAATTGTGAAGAGTGTTGCTGATTTATTCCCCCAATATATATTTTTCCTTTTAGCATGGTATATTCAGTCAAGTAGTTTTGGATGGTGTTATAAGGTTTTGTTATATTAACCTCTTTTATACCGGCGACGTTTTTTATATTATATTTTGGCTGCTACTAATTGATTTTATTCACTTTAAGAATGATCTTTAGCAATTATATGGCTTCAAACTATCTCAATCAACCCTTTTAGCTACCACAGATCCTTTCTAAGCTGCATAAAATCGTCTAAATATGGCTAGAATAAAATATAACAGACGTCGCCGGTACAGAAGGGGTTAAGGAGAAAATTTTCGTACTATCTATCTATCTAATGCCTGACGCCGTGATCCCCGAAGGGGTGGCCACGAACGAACCGCCCCCATGCACCTCTGTCCCCAGTCAGTCGACGCCCCTCTCCCCAACCAGCACCTACTTCATTCATGTACTTCCTCACTCCATCCTTCCACCTCTCATTCGGTCTACCTCTCCCTCTCTGTCCCTCCACCTCGCTCTCGTACACCCTCTTAGTCATTCTCTCGCTTTTCATACGTTCCATATGGCCGAACCATCTCAAGTTGTTCCTTTTCACACTTTTCAGCACATCTACCTCCACACCACACCTCCTCCTTACTTCCTCATTAGTCTGTCTATCCCTCCATGTAACTCCGCACGCACTCCTTAAGTAATTCATTTCCACTGCTCTCACTCTTGGTCTGAGTCTCTCAACCAACGTCCATGCTTCGCTTCCGTAAGTCAGTGCCGGGATTACCACACTGTCATGCAAGGACTTCTTCACTTCCATACTGACCACCCTATTTCTTGTTACTGATTTTAGCATTCCTACAACCCTCTTCCCCTGTTGTACCCTCTCCCGCACTTCTTCATCCATAGTCCCATCTTTACTCAACACACTGCCCAGATACTTAAAAGAGTTGACGATCTCCATAGCCTGACCGTTCAGCTTCACCTCACACACTGTGACTTCTCTCCTTTCGAAGACCATAACCTTGCTCTTCCCCGCATTTACCTTCAAATTCCGTTTTTCGCACACTGTTCCAAACTCATTTACCAGACCCTGCAACTCCCATTCATTATCACTCATCAGAACTGTATCATCCGCAAACAGCAGTATAGGTAGCTTCCACTCAATTCCCTCCCTTTTCAGTGATACACCAACATCCACTGCTCTTGATAGTATTTCTTTCATGACTCCATCCATATATACAGTAAACAACCACGGGGACATCACACACCCCTGTTTCAAACCAACATTCAGGTCAAAGAACTCGCTCTGCTCACTCTCCACACGTACTGCCGCCTTTGCACCCTCATACATGCTCTTCACTGCTTTCAGCAACTTGCCCTCTACTCCGTATATTCTAAGTACTTTCCACAAACCTTCTCTATCCACTCTGTCATAGGCCTTCTCCAAGTCCATAAAGGCAACATACACCTTTTGTTTCTTCTCCAGATACTTCTCCACAACACAATTCAGGGTAAAAATCTGATCTACACATCCTCTTCCCTTCCTAAAACCTCCCTGCTCGTCGCCTATCCATTTCTCCGTTCTCACTCTCACTCTCTCAATCACTACCCTACTGTATACCTTCCCTACTACGCTTAGAAGACATATTCCTCGGTGGTTACCACACACTCCTCTTTCCCCTTTGCCCTTATATAGGGGGACTATTATGCCAGTCTTCCAGTCATCGGGTGCACTCCCCTTCTCCCATGCTAGTTTGCACATTTTCCATACCCATTCTATCACTATGTCACCACCATACCTCAACATTTCCCCACACACTCCATCTGTTCCTGGTGCTTTCCCCAACTTCACTCTTTTCATGGCTTCCCACACTTCTGACCTCCTGATCCCCACCTCCTCATCCACTACTTCTCTTCTTCTCCCTCCCATACCATATCCAGCTATGTTTTCTGGCTCTTCATTCCTTACATTTAGCAACTCACTGAAGTACTCCCTCCATCTTTCGACTCTCTCTTGCTTCTCGGCTAGCATTCTCCCATTCTTATCTTTCACACCCTTACTGTTTCCCTTGCTACCTTCCCTACCTTTCTTGACTTCTTTCCAGAACAGTTTCTTACTCTCCCTCCATTTTACACTCAGATTCCTTCCAAATTCCTCATCTACTCTTCTCTTACTTTCCTTCACTACTCTCTTCACCACCCTCTTACTCTCCACATACCTCGCTCATTTCTGTCTCTCGGAATCTTCATTCCCTTTACTACCCAACCACTCTCTATATGCTTTCTTCTTTTCTTCCACAGCTATTCTTACCTCTTCTGTCCACCATGCTGTACCTTTCACTCCCCTCCCTCTTCTCCTCACTCCACACACCTCCTCACATGCTGCACAGATCTCATCCTTAAACACCTTGCTCATCTCCTCCACTTCCTCCATAACTTCCAGGTCGAACCCACCTAGTCGTCTTTCCACTGCTCTCCTGTACTCCTCCCTGACTTCCTCCTCCTGCAACCTCTCCACCCTCCTCACCATTCCACCCTCCTCTCGCCTCCCTCCAGCTCTCCTCACCCACTTCTTTTGTATCCTAACCTTAGCTACCACTACATAATGATCAGACAGACCCCCTCCAATACCCCTATACACCCTAGCATCCATCACATATTTCTTCATTCGTTCATCCACACATACATAATCAATCAATGTCTTTCGTTCCACCACCATCTTATCCTTCATCGTCAACATCCGTTTCCATGTGTACCTGTGGATCATTCTGTGTCGGAAGAAGGTGTTGGCTATCCACAGCCTCCTCCCCACACATACGTCCACAAGTGCACTACCATTCCCATTCACCTCTGATGGTACCCCCCACCCTCCCACCACTCCCTCAACTTTCCTCTCACCCACCTTACCATTCATATCCCCAATCAGAAATATTCTTTCGTTCTTGTCAAACTTCTCCAGGCACGCCTCCACATTCATCCAGAACTCCTCTTTCTTTCTTTCAAGTATATCCTCTGCCGGGGCATACATGCATACAATCACCCACATTTGTATTCCTACTTTCATTCTCACCCACACAATCCTTGAACCCACAGACCCATACTCTCTTACACATTCCTTCCATTTGCTACTTACAAACAAACATGCACCTTCTCTCCCTGTTCCTTCACTCACTCCAGCACACACACCCATTCCACACTCCCACTCTCTCACATCTGAACCTTTCCATTTGGTCTCTGTCATTCCACATACATCCAGCCTGGCATTCACTAACACTTCCAGAACCTCTCTCTCTTTTGTGCCATCATTCATGCCACTAACATTCTACGTAGCCATTCTCAGAATGTCCGAAGGCATGTCCTTAGTCGGTCGTGGTTCGTCAACGTTGGTTCCGTCCGCATCCGAGGCTGTTCGTTCGTTTTTCTTTGCTTAGATATTTTTTCCGGGTGGGGGTCGCAAGCCCACCGACCCAACCTCTTTAGTCGCCTCTTACGACACGCAGAAGGCACGTGGGGCACATTCTATTCCCTAACCCCCATGGGCTAGAATAAAATATAACAGATGTCGCTGGTACAGAAGGGGTTAAGGAGAAAATGTTCGTACTGACTGGTAATAATAAAAAATATCTTATAATATCTTCAGCCACCATACACACCTACTTTAATTGGTCCAGTCTGTGGTTCCAAATCAGGGGTTTACGGTTGTTGGGGTCTGGATTGAATTCCAAGCTATGCTGAAATGAATAGTCATATTAGAACTACCAAAACTGTATTAATGTTCCACTTATTAATCTATAAATCATATTTTGATTTTGAATATTATAAAACCTAATGAAATCCCTATAACTACTGAACCTTCTAAGTAGATGGATATATATTAATTACTTTAATGATAACCATTGAGACCTTTTGGCTTTACCAGGTCCTTCCTAATCTGAGTGTATATATGGAAGTTTGTGTGTTTGTGTGAGTTTGCCATTAATGTGTGGCGAGATACGTGTGCTGAGAATATGTATGGAAACGTGTATATTTGTGTGAGTTTGCGTTCAATGTGTAGTTTAATATGTGTGCTGAGTTTGTATATGGAAACGTGTGTTTGTGTGAGTTTGCCTTCAATGTGTATTTGAATATGTGTTCTGAGTGTATGTATGGAAACGTGTGTGTTTGTGTGAGTTTGCCTTCAATGTGTAGTTTAATATGTGTGCTGAGTGTATGTATGGAATCGTGTGTGTTTGTGTGAGTTTGCCTTCAATGTGTAGTTTAATATGTGTGCCGAGTGTATGTATGAACACATGTGTGCGTTTATGTGTGTGTGTGTGTGTGGTGTGTGGTGTGTGTATTCCTACGTCTATGAGAGAGAAAGCAAAATTATGGTATGTAAACCAGAAGCCAGCTACTGTGGGCAACAGGTGTGTGTGTGTGTTTGTGTGTTAGGGATGTAAAATGTATTTAGGCGAATGTGTATAAATATATGTGCATGTGCAGTTTTCATTAATTTACGATTTATGAATATTATTCATATAGTACTTGATATTGATCTACATATTTGTCACTGTCATTCATGTGCACATGTTAGTACTTTCATGTGTTTGACTGTAGACGATAATACTGAACCTACAGTATATACAGAACATTATGACCAACCATATACTAAGCAATACCGAGAGATGTAACATCTAATCTACCTATTATGTATTTACGATTTCATTGCACTCCATTATAATCGACTATGACGGAGGTTCAAGACAAGGTAGTCTGGAAGGCATGAGGAACACACATTCCTTAACCAGAATAACTTTTAGATGTTCCCAATTGTTGTTTTCTGTGTGGCTTGATAGAGAGAGAAAGAGGGAGACAAAGACAGAGAGTGATGCCTCTCGCCAACACATACATTATATGTTTCGAAGAAAAACGAACAAAAACCGATATTTTCATTATTCACAATAATGCTTGTTATGACTAAAGGCTGAATACAGTAGGATCTAAATTCTAATAAAACTTCCTTTCATAAGCGGCAACAATATTGTTGTGGATAGACACACACACACACACACACACACCAAGTACCGCGGGTTCGATCCCAGCTACCTGCCGGTGAGGTTTGTCAAAAACTTTCCGGGCTGTGGAGGATTGGTGTGGATGCGCCACCTCTGGGTTCCACCTGGTTCCCTGCCCACATCCTACCCCTTTTGAGGGTATGTAAGCGCCCTTGTGGCAGCCAGAGTCAAATCTGTTGACTACTTAGGATAAGTTAGGTTAAGGAATTGTGTATTTTCAGCCTCATTGGCTGCCGGCTTGAAATATACGGATTATTATTATTATTATTAATATTTGTATTATTATTATTATTACATACATACATACATATATACTGTATATATATATATATATATATATATATATATATATATATATATATATATATATATATATATGTGTATATATATATAGATATGTATATATATATATATATATATATATATATATATATATATATATATAGTGAACCTGAAACAATTACCAATAGGGATTTCCTATGTATTTCATTATCTATATAATATTTTCGATTGTCTGTGTGTGTCTTAATGACTGACTGACTAACTAAGCATCTGACTATAATGACTGACTGACTAACTATACACTGACTGACTAACTATATGACTGACTGACTATACACTGACTGACTAACTATACACTGACTGACTATACACTGACTGACTAACTATACACTGACTGACTAACTATACACTGACTGACGAACTATATGACTGACTGACTGACTATACACTGACTGACTAACTATACACTGACTAACTATACACTGACTGACTAACTATACACTGACTGACTAACTATACACTGACTGACTAACTATACACTGACTGACTAACTATACACTGACTAACTATACACTGACTAACTAACTATACACTGACTGACTAACTATACACTGACTGACTAACTATACAATGACTGACTAACTATACACTGACTAACTAACTATACACTGACTGACTAACTATACATTAACTAACTATACACTAACTAACTAACTATACACAAACCATACACTGACTGACTAACTATACACTAACTAACTAACTAACTATACACTAACTAACTAACTAACTATACACTGACTGACACACTATACACTGACTAACTAACTATACACTAACTAACTAACTATACACTAACTAACTAACTATACACTGACTGACTAACTATACACTGACTGACTAACTATACACTGACTGACTAACTATACACTGACTAACTAACTATACACTAACTAACTAACTATACACTGACTGACTAACTAACTATACACTAACTAACTAACTAACTATACACTAACTAACTAACTATACACTGACTGACACACTATAAACTGACTGACTAACTATACACTGACTAACTAACTATACACTGACAGACTAACTATACACTGACTAACTAACTATACACTGACTGACTAACTATATACTGACTGACTAACTATACACTGACTGACTAACTATACACTGACTAACTATACACTGACTGACTAACTATACACTGACTAACTATACACTGACTAACTAACTATACACTGACTGACTAACTATACACTGACTGACTAACTATACACTGACTAACTAACTATACACTGACTGACTATACACTAACTAACTATACACTAACTAACTAACTATACACTAACTAACTAACTATACACTGACTGACTAACTATACACTGACTGACTAACTTTCCCACTCTGATGGCACAAACATCACTTCTTCCTCTGACAAAGCTAAACTCTTCGCTCAAACTTCTGCTAGAAACTCCACCTTGGATGATTCCGGTGCTATTCCTCCCTCTCCGCCCTCCTCTCTCTTACTTATGCCTAATATCCTAATCTCTTCTAAAGATGTACTTTCTACCCTCTCTGGGCTTAACACTAATAAGGCGTACGGTCCGGACGGTGTTCCTCCTGTTGTTCTCAAAAACTGTGCTTCCGTGCTGACTCCCTGCCTAGGCAAACTCTTTCGTCTCTGTCTATCCTCTAACGTCTTCCCTTCATGCTGGAAGTTTGCTCACATTCAACCTGTCCCAAAGAAGGGTGACCGCTCTCAACCCTCCAACTATCGTCCAATTGCTCTTATCTCTTGTCTTTCTAAAGTTTTTGAAACTATTCTTGCTTCCAAATTTCTTAAGCATTTCTCTTCTCATAATCTGCTCTCAGATCGCCAGTATGGCTTCCTTAAGTGTCGCTCTACTGGTGATCTTCTTTCATATCTTACTAACTCTTGGTCATCCTCCTTTCGGGACTTCGGTGAGACTTTTTCTATTGCACTAGACATATCGAAAGCCTTCGATAGAGTCTGGCATAAATCTTTAATTTCTAAACTACCCTCCTTCGGTTTCTATCCCTCCATCTGTGCCTTTGTCTCTAATTTCCTTTCCGGCCGTTCCATAGCCGCGGTTGTGGACGGCCATTGTTCACTTCCTCACCCTATAAACTCCGGTGTTCCTCAGGGCTCTGCCCTATCTCCTATTCTCTTTCTAATTTTTATAAATGATCTCCTTAACTGTACCTTAATTCCCATCCATTCATACGCAGACGACTCAACCTTGCACTACTCCATTAGTTTTTCAGAACGCCCCAGCCAGCAATCCCTCAACGACAAACGTAATGAAGCCATAGAACTCTTAAATTCTGATCTAAATACTATTTCCAATTGGGGCAGAGAAAACCTTGTTAACTTTAATGCTTCCAAAACCCAATTTCTCCATCTATCTACCCGTCAGGATCTCCCAGCGGACTATCCCTTATTCTTCAACAATACAAAAATCAACCCTTCATCTTCTCTCAATATTCTTGGTGTCTCTTTTTCTTCTGCTCTCATTTGGAAGGACCATATTACCAGTCTTGCTAAGGCAGCCTCCCAGAAGCTGGGTGTGCTCAACCACCTTAGGGGGTTCTTTTCCCCTCCACAGCTTCTTGCTCTGTACAGGGGCATAGTGCGCCCTTGTATTGAGTATTGTTCGCATGTGTGGGGAGGTTCCTCTCACACCGCTCTCCTAGACAAAGTTGAAAGGAAGGCCTTTCGTATCATTAACTCCCGTCCACTCACCAACTCTCTGCAATCTCTCTCTCTCCGCCGCAATGTTGCATCTCTCTCGCTATTCTATCGCTACTATAATAAGCAGTGTTCCTCAGAGCTATCCCAGTGCATACCACCTCCTTTATGTAGGGCACGTGGTACCCGTCTTGCAACTTAATCCCACCCCTACTCTGTGCAACTCTCCAACCCAAGAGTGAAACGCTACTCTCAAACTTTCTTCTACTCAACAGCTGAGCTCTGGAACTCTCTCCCAGAATCAGTCTTTTCCTCTTCCTATGACTTAAATTGCTTCAAACTCCGTGTGTCCAGGCATTTTGGCTCGAACGTCCCTTGATTTTGGCCCTGTCACTCTTTCAACTATGGGGGAGGCACTCGCTATAGGCAGTTATGCCTTTTGCCTCCCTCAATCACATAGAACAACAAAAAAAAAAAAAAAAATATACACTTGCTGAGTAACTATACACTGACTAACTAAGTATACACTTACTGACTAACTATACACTTGCTGAGTAACTATACACTGACTAACTAAGTATACACTTACTGACTAACTATACACTGACTGACTAACTATACACTGACTGACTAACTATACACTGACTAACTAACTATATACTGACTGACTAACTATACACTGACTGACTAACTATACACTGACTGACTAACTATACACTAACTAATTATACACTGACTGACTAACTATACAGTACACTAACTAACTATACACTAACTAAATATACACTGACTGACTAACTATACACTGACTGACTAACTATACACTGACTGATTAACTATACACTGACTAACTAACTATGCACTGACTGACTAACTATACACTGACTGACTAACTATACACTAACTAATTAACTATACACTGACTGACTATACACTGACTGACTAACTATACACTGACTGACTAACTATACACTAACTAACTAACTATACACTGACTGACTATACACTGACTGACTAACTATACACTGACTGACTAACTTTTCCTACTGGCTAACTATATGACTAATTGTCTGACTAACTATATGACTGACAGAATAACTATATAAATGACGAACTGATTACATGACTGACTGACCCATTGACTGGTTGACTGATAATTATATGACCAACTGGCTGATTGATTGACTGAGTGACTGACAAACTGACTGACTGACTGACTTAATGACCGACTGACTGGCTGACTGACTGACTGACTGACTTAATGACCGACTGACTGACTGATTGCTTTGTGACTAACTGTTTGACAGGGTAATCAGTTAAGGGAGCCCACCTCGCTTGTTTTTCTTTCTCTCCCTCTCTCTTTGGATTATATCCATTCGGCCCCATTCAGCCTACTGTTTTAAGACGTTTACCCTCATGTAGGTGTCAATATTTTTCTGGCGACCGGTAGCGAGCCAGCATATATATATTTTTGTTTTGACAGCAAGCTAAATTTGTACATTTTTCGATAGAAAAATGTCTCCGGTGAAGCCGATTTCTCCATACAATGCTGGCTCGCTATCGCTTGACAGGAAGAAATCGACACCTGGATGGAGATAAACGTCTTAAAACAGTTAGCTGAATGGGGCCGAATGGATACAATCCAGGGAAAGAGAGAAAAGGAGAGAAAGATAAAAAAGCCGGTGGCCAGTATCGGTTCTCCCTCAACCTGTAGGAATTAAGGGTATATTTAACCCTTACAGTACCGGTCACGTCCTTTTTATAATAGTATGGCAACTATAAGGCGACATTATTCAGCTTAGGAAGGATCTCTAGTAATCAATAGGCTTCAAACTATCTTAACTAACCCGTTTAACTACCATATATCCTTCTTTTATACTGCGTAATATCGTCAAAATATAGCTTAAATATTATATAACACACTTCGCTGGTATTCAAAGGGGTAAGGGGAGGATTTTAGTTTACTACCTAGACCTTCATCAAGCTTTTATATAACATCTCCAAGACTCACCTTCGGGTTTAATATATTATGAAAAAATCTCCTTAAGGAGGTAGTGATTGTTATTTGGTCTATGTATTTATTAATTTATTTATTTTTAAGTTTCCTCGCTAGCTTGAAATAGCACCCCCTAGACCCCCTTTCAAGATAAATGTGTACATTTTTTGGGTTCCTTCTAAAATTACAGGCTCGCAATCGCTCGACAGGAAAAATCGACACCTAAATGGCACGAAAGGTCTTAACATTGACGAAGAGATGGGGTGAAAAGTCTTAAAATCGACAAACTAACGGCACGACAATCTTAAAACCCCAAAACTAATATGCTAAACATGAAGGAGAAGGGGGTCCATAAAAAGCGAGTACTACCCCTTAAGGTGGATTTTGCACGAGCTACTTTGATCCGCAACTATATATCTGGTAATGTTTTCGGCTATTTTGCAGTGGTATCGGTAATTAGACAGATCGTAGATTATTATAAGTGAAACTATTCTTCCAAACACTATATTCCAGAAGAACAGTTGATCAATGGATTTGCTAATAAATGCCTGTGGAGTACAATTAATAGACATAGGTAGAAAAAAGTGTTCTCATAATTATGGCATGGCCACATGACTAGAATGACTGAAAAAAAAACATTAAGAAGAATGTTTTTGAACAGTTTTGACACGCTGAAGTACTATTTCAAAACATTCTCTTGAACTGTGTTCTTCCTCATTTATTGTGCAATGTCTCAAGTTTATCATACTGTACCAGGTACTTGTGCAGGCGATTCTACTTTCTAAGCAGAGTAAGATAATATTATGACGTGTGAATGACGTGTGGAAATATTTGAATCATATATTGGATTTGTTTTCAGTACGGCATATTGTTGACTTCGATACCGTGGCGCCAAATGAATGCCAGTAAAAGTGCTCGTGTGACGCCAGCCAAAGCCAGTGGTCCACAAGTTATGCAACCCACCTCCACACCTGTTCCAACACCTGCCTAACACCTGTACCATAACAATAAACTTGTGTCACAACGGATCACATACAACACTGGATGCATAAAGCCGGTAGCACACAGAGCTTTTGTTTCTCAAATGTTGTCGGCAACTCGGATCTGTCAGCTTTTGGAAGTACACTTATGTAAGGCTTGTGTCACCTATGATAATCTACCTACAGTCTGGTTGCTAATGACAATGCAAATAAGTCTCAAAGGTTGACAATAAATGTTCTCGTGTGGTACCCCATGTGTTATATTCTATGTTAGCTATATAAATGTTCTCGTGTGGTACCCCATGTGTTATATTCTATGTTAGCTATATAAATGTTCTCGTGTGGTACCCCATGTGTTATATTCTATGTTAGCTATATAAATGTTCTCGTGTGGTACCCCATGTGTTATATTCTATGTTAGCTATATAAATGTTCTCGTGTGGTACCCCATGTGCTATATTCTATGTTAGCTATATAAATGTTCTCGTGTGGTACCCCATGTGTTATATTCTATGTTAGCTATATAAATGTTCTCGTGTGGTACCCCATGTGTTATATTCTATGTTAGCTATATAAATGTCCCCGATCCACGGAAAACTAACCTAACCCTGTTGTTATGCCCTGTTTTTCTACAGGATTAACTTGGGTAATGTGAGTTCTAACTGACTGGGTATATAAGGCTGCATGCACAAAACAAGGTATGAGGAATAGAGAACACAAATTAAACACACGGTAACAAGACACACGCTCACGTTTATTGATGATGGTTAATAGGAAGCATAAGAAGGTATGAACACTCGTACAAGACAAATGATAGAATTGAACAACTAGCATTAAGTGGGTCTGGATGGAGCATAGTCTCCCACTTCCAACGTTCAGGTATTAATCTTCTGATCACTGGCTTTGTTCGCAAGTTTATATACTGGAGACCATCAATGTTACTTATAGATTCATATTCACTGTTAGATTTATCACTGGTAGCTCTGGTGCACAAGTAGTAGTTCACAGACTAGATTAGACACGCGTATTTTAGAGCACGGGAATTCTAGTAACCTCAGGGGGGTACTGATCTAAGTTTTATATTTTCGTATCAGAAACACATAGAACGCAAATCAGTGGGCGAACATCAGATATCACTAGGGTTTCACTTCTATGTAAAAATATCTGGATATATGGGTAATTACGAGAGTTAATATCGCCTGTTAATTAATAAACACTGATACGCTTAGCACTTCCTAATGGAATGGTTATATATGAATTATACTGGGGCAAAGATATAGCCACTTCATAGAAATATTAATAAGTGAGTCTCTAAATAGCACTGTAACACTGTAGCACTGATAGAGTGAATCTTGGGTAGTATTTGATTGGTCTGGTCCTGGTTATCTTGCGTCCATGATGTTGGGGGCTAACAACTGGTTCCTCGGCCGTCCAGATAGTCCATATGTAGAAAGTTCTCAAGACGGATCTCTTAGCGATCGTTGCTGGTTACACTCTTATATACCCTCTGGTTTCTAGACCTGAATCACAGATATTAGGATCTTCCTGTCAATCTGGATCGGAATTAACGCCAAGCGCATCTCACGTCGATCGCTCAGCTTCCCGGTCTGTATGAAAGTTATAAGGTGTACGTAGATTTCTTTTACGTGGACAGATCCTTCTATCTAAATCTGCCACGGAGTCTGCCGGCTCTGGAACTCAATTCTCAGGAACAAACAATGATAGAGCTAGAGGTTAACCCAAGGGACCAGCCACTGTTGGGTGTCTATCTTTCAACTGATTTTACTGGGGGCTGGAGCTCGGTTTATAGGTTCGGTTTTGGACCCTGTAGGCAATAGGGATCTCGAGTTTTGATGGACTTATTTGAGCTCTCAATTGATACGGGAACTAGGTAAGGTGGTGATTACTGTTGTGGCACATGGCTGTATGGAGCCTTCATAATGTGATATAACTGAGCCTTAGTAAGAGGTACTATTTTGGCTATACTGGAAGTATTTAGGGGAGAGAGACTGGATCTACTTTGCGAGGAGGTTTGGGACATCTTTGATAGGAGCGTCTCTCTTAGATTTCTCAGTCTTCATTCTATGGTATAGCTGAGGTGCTAATTTGGTTATCGGAGTATGCAAGAAAGGTTAATGGGTTATTGTGGGTTAATAGAGGTTAGTAAGGGTGTTAGTCATACATGGTTAGTTAATTGATAGGAAGAATTCTTGTGCTACCTGGCAAGGACCCGGAAGTCAAAACAGGGGTCAGGTATACCTCCGCAGGGGTAGGGGTCTCCCTCCTCGGGTGGGTGAAAGGGGTAGGCGCGCGTCCTCTCTCTGTGATGGTCGTCTGGGCGGCTGTGGCTGGGGGCTTGCCATATTACAAGTGTTTGTAATAACCCTCTGTTTATGAGACAGATGTGGGTGTTCGTAATACCAAAACCGAAGGTGCCTTGATCAGCTGGTTTAATTGGTTGGGTTGTTAATTGCATAGTTTGTTGGATGTGGTGGAGACTGGGTTGCTAACTCTGCCACATTTATCTGGAAGTATGGCAATAGAGGTTAGTCACTGGCGAGGCGGCTAGCCTCGCACTGACGATCATTTGGTATAGGGTTGTGAATTGGTTGTGAGGGAATAGATGGCATGCCAAGGGTTAGTAAAGTTCTAATGGTGTTCCTTCCTACTGGGTAAAGGTAGGCTGGATAGGAGTATATATACAAAAGGTTTGAGAATGTTAGTAACGGAAAAGTTAAGGATATTCAGAGGATATGGTGGAGAGGCTAGGTTAGGAGGGAGTCGAGGAGCGTGGGGGGTTAACGAGAGGGAGAGGGTTAAGGGGGGCTACGTGGAAGTTTGACCCTAAGGTCTCTGGGCGTAGGGGTGGCATTAGGCTACAGTTGGTATCTTAGACTGGGGGTTAACGACAGGGAAGGTAGGTTAATCAAACGCTACCGGGGGATGAGCAATAGGTGGTGGTATATGAGTCTGGAAATTATAGAATCATGTGGACTGTGGGGAAGATGAGGTTAGCTGTAGGTGTGTGCTTGACTGTGGATAAAAGTAGAGAAAAACATAGTGTATTATTACTCGTCAATACGATGGGTTATGGACACTATTAGTAGACCCGATTTTTTGCTGATCTAGTTGTCCCTGGGAACTGCGTTTTCTATGAAATATATACCAAAGAAAGCGGCAGTTCGTATGGGTAGCTTCGGTATTGTTTCGTGGTAGATATGCGTCGAGACAATGGTAAAAGAGGGTTATCTATACAATCTCTGGTTGGGGTAAGAATTAGAGTTACTGCATGGTTGCTAACATCTTCAGTCATTATCTCTGTCTAGGTCTTACAGGAATAATGGTTATATATACAATGGTGTACCCGTGGGTATCATCGTGTACTTAATCTAGGGGGGGGGGGGGCAGGAGTTCTTACATAAGATTCCCTGGATTGATGAATATGGAGTAGAATTGGGCAATACAGGAACAATGTAATTTCCTATACCATCTCGTCTGTGCAGGAATATAGTTACTGGATTGCTCGCGGCATCTTCAGTCGTGAGATCTGGCAAGATAGGGCAGGCGTAATGGTTGCACGATGGTGTACCCGTGGGTATTATAGTTTCTTATCAATTATGACATGAGGGTTAACATATTACTTCTCGGATGGAAGAACATACATAAATTTATGGGGGCGGTTTGTCTTCAGAAACTTAGTCTGGCAAGACAAGGTATTTTAGGGTATGTTGATATTGATATCTTAACTTAGGGACAGGGCATGGGTGTATTAAATTAAGGTGTATTCATGTTCATCATCATGTAGGTAGAGTCTGGCGGGTAAGAGGTGTAGGACACGAGGGGTAGTGGATACGCGAGGTGGGGGAAGGGTCAGTGGTTAGAAGCGATAGGCAGGTGTGGTTTGGAGCTGCTTAGCCCTGCGGGCTTCGGCCTGTCTGAACTGGTTGGCTTGGTGCCTTCTCTCCTTCTTTCTTCTCTCACGCATGGGGCGTCTCATGGGGCGTCTAGTCTCACCTGGTCCTTTCGTTCTGTAGGCCTTTCCTTCGGGTGTTTCTGTTCCTGTTTCTTTGTTGTTCTCGCTCGTGGCTTCCGTGGTGGGCTTCTCGTTCTGGGGCATTTTACTTCCCTCTCCTTCGTTGTAGGCTCGTCCTCGAGCCTCAAGGGTGAAGTAAAGAGAAGTATAGTCATGGTGGGTCATTTGGAGGGTGTGTAGAAGGTCCCACCAGGCAAGAGAGCGAGGGTCAGGTTTCTTGTGCAGGTCTATGTAGACCTGTAGGAATGTGTCTTCGGTGTTGTGGAGGGCAGCTGCCCGGGCTTGATGTGGCCGTTGTAGACGGGCTAAGCGTCCTGTGGACGTTTTTAATTTAATACGTCTTATGAACGGTGTGCATTCGTCCTCAGTGGGGGTAGGGATGGGAGCGACGAATGGTGTGGATGTGTTCATGGTGGAGGTCAGGTATTGAGTGAGGTGTGTGGGACTGACAGGAGGCCTCTTCAGTGTGGTGAAGGGGTTAACAACTGAAGGGGAGGGACTAACGCGTGAAGGCGAAGCTGGGGGTGAAGTGGGGATATGAGTCTGGGGTTTTTGGGGTTGTCTTGGGTGGTGTTGTAGGCTGGGAAAATATATGGAGGCAATGTGCAATATTGGTTTAGGTAAGGTGCGTGATGGAGGTGTGTGAGAAAGAGGGGGTGTGTGTTGTGTGGCTTGGGCTTTTAGTGGAAGAAAGGGGTTTTGTTTTTACATAACTGTCTTCAAATCTGATGGGTCTGTTGATGATTATACCTTTGGAGGTTCTGGTGGGAAGGTAGATTTTTGTAGTGGGACTTGAGTCGCTCGACGATGTTTTATATTGAGGGGAAGAACGCTTTACAGGTGGAGGACATTTAGTGGGGGTGATGTAGGGGGTTATTTGAGAGGTAGATGCGTGTGGAGGTTTTTGTCGAGTGAGGGTGGTAGGAGGAATGGGAGAGGATTGGGTGGGGGTATTGATGGGGGTTCTCGGAGGGGCGACTTTGTGGGGGGATTTAAGTGGGTGTGTGGAGGTCGGGTACGTCATTTTGGAGGGGCTTTGGTTGGGAGTTACTTGTGTGGTAGACGTGGTGGGTGAGGAGGGGTTGGTCGTTGGCATAGGGTAGTCTTTAGGGGGAGGTTGGTTGGGGGTTTTATGAGATGATGAGGTTGGTTGATGCGTGGGTGGGGTCGCAGGGATAGTGGAGGGGAAAGGGGTGGATGCGGGGGGGGGGGGGGGGGGGCTAGACGAGTGGGTAGTGAGTGGAGGTTTAATTGGGAGGGTTGGGGGTAGGAAAGTGTGTTGGGTGCGTTCTTTGGTGGGGTTGGTGATTTGATGGTGGTGGAAATAGGTGGTTTTGTGGGAGTTTGGTGGGGGGGCAGATCTAGAAGGTCATTCGGGGTGATGAGGTGGGGGTTGAGAGGGGATGAGGTTGAAGGGGAAGGTATTTGCTTTCGTGGGAGGGTGGGGGTGGTTATTTTTGGAATATAGTTAGAGGGGTGATGGTGTTTGCTTGTGATTATTCGTCTTCTTTCCCTTTGTGGAGGAGAATTCGACGAAGAAGAAGAGGAGGAGGAGGATAGTGGTCTGGCAGCTCTACGGAACTTTGTTATCAGGGTGTGTTTTCTGGAGGGTTTAAAGGATTTCAGTCGTGGGCATAAGTTGTAGCGTGAGGTGACTGGGGTAGATTGTGTGGTGCGGTTGGGTGTGTACTTGGTTTTAGGTGGGGGTGGTGGTTTTCTTACTGTGGTGCCTGGTGGAGGTACTTCAGGGCTAGACGGGAGGGTTTCTGTTGTGGTCGGAGTTGTGGGTGGAGGTTTTCGTACTTTGATATTTTGGGGAGGTACTTGACTATCAGAAGTGAAGGAATTGGTCATGGTGGAGGAAGGTGTGATAGTGGGGGCTTGGGGTTTGTGGAGGTTAGTTTGGGGGTATGTTGAGGAATGATCGGCAGGTTCTGTGCTGGAGGGTTTAGGCCTTTAGGGGTTTGTAGGGGAACATTTATAGCCTGAGTGGGAGGGGTAGTAGGGGTGTTCAATTCAGGGTCGGACGTGTGGGGTGGGGTAATGTCTTGTGGTTTTAGAGGTTTAAATGCTCGGACGAATCTATTTCTGAACGTGCGAGTCACGCCGTGGTAATCAATGATGACTTGATAGGCATTTGGGACTTTGATGATGGTGTAGGGTCCGACATAGCGAGGGCCTAATTTGTTGGTGACAGGGAGGTTGGCTACCATTACGGTGTCATGGATGGCGAAAGGGTTTTTATCATCGGGGTTATCATTTTTGGTGTTTTGACAGGTTTGGGCGGTATGGAGGGTGTTTTGCAGATGTTGCAATGGGTCAATTGTGGAGGTGTTGGAGGGGAGGTGAGCGTGATTGTGGAACGGCAGTAACAGGGGGGTACGCCGTAAACACGTTCATGAGGTGAAATACCGTCTTCTCGGGGACAGGTGTTCATGCCCCATTGTATCATTGTTATCTCTGATGGCCAGTCTGAGGTGTTAAGAGCAATCATTTTGGTACGTAGCTGGTTGTTGATGGTGCGATGGCTGCGTTTACATATAGCATTTCCTTGAGGCCAGTACGGGGATGAGTGTTTGATCTTAATACCGCATTGTAGGGTGAACTGGTGCCAAACGTGTCCACTAAATTCGGGGGCATTGTCGGATAGAAGAGCAAGGGGAAGGCCGAATATAGGGAACACTTCTGTGGCAAGCAGTGCGGTGACTGTAGTGGCTGTGTGGTCTTTAACTGGGCAGGCTATTAAATTTTTTTAATATACGTCAACAAATGTGACGATATAGCGGTTGCCAGCGTAAGAAGGAAACAGGCCCATGATGTCGAGGGATAGGACTTGGAACGGTTTGTTGGCAGAAATGGTACCAGCTGGGCCTGGGGTGCGTGATCTATCCTTCCCCAATAAACAAGGTTTGCAGGATTCTGTCATGCGTTGTGCAATCTTGGAGGGGTTGGGGGTCCAGTACTGATCCGCGAAGATTTTTAACATTTTCTTTTGTCCAAGGTGTATGCCGTTTCCCTCGTGGATGGCAATCATGTAGTCGTGGGCAATGGTGGGGTCTAGGACTATGTGACCGGAGTCTGTGGCAAGTTGATCTCCCCAGCGAGTCAGTTTCTTGAAGATATTTAACGGTATCCAGGGTGGTCTGATCCTTGTTTCCCAAGATTGAATTAGTGAGGGGGCTGGGGGGGAATTATGTTGGTTGATGGGGGTATGTAAGAGCTCAGTGTTTTGTAAGGCGGCTAGGTTGGTGGGGGGGTCTTTCGGTACTGGCAAATGTGACAGGGCGTCTGCATTGGTGTGAAGTTTACCTGGACGATACTGTATTGTAAAATCGTAGTCCTCTAGTGTCTCTCTACATCATACCAAGATGGCTGAGTTGGTTTCGCACCTACGCAACCATTGCAAAGATTGATGGTCGGTTATTATATCTAGTTTAGCGCCCAACACAAATGACCTGAAGTGGTTGAGTGCCCAAATGATCCCTAGGCACTCTCTCTTGGTGGCTGCATAATTCTGTTGGGCTTGGTTGAGTGTGGAGCTGGCATACGCTATCACATGTTCCTTGGGCGGGTGCCCAACCCCGAAAGGGGTTGAAATAGGGGAGCTATCCCTCCGCCAAAGGCGGCTTTCTAGGGCCTTTTCTAGCTGATGCTGAGAGGATTGGGTTCTAGTCATGTGGTGATGGGCTGGTCTATCAGAGTGAGAGCTGAGCAATCTCTGCCATACCCATAGCTTACTCTGACTTTTCCTTTAACTTATATATTTTCTAGATTTCAAGTGACGGCGTCTCTTCCGTGGATTGACCTCCCAATCTACCAAGATTGGAAGCCAAAGCGTCACATTTTTCCCTTGCCCCTCAACTTTCTCTTCATAATTGCTGAGGGGCACAGGGCCCTGGGTGGGGCTTTGGTTTCCCGGGCGTTTCCGCACCCTCCTCAGCCCCCCGCCATGGAGTGGCTTCGGTCACCCAGGCTTTATTGTGGTCGGCGGGGAGGGTTCTGTGGGGGCACTCGGTTATGGCCTTGGAATTGCTCAGGGCCTTGGGGCTGTTCGGCCAGGCAGCTTGGGGAACAACAACAACAACAACAACATGTTCCTCTCCGTCTCTTACTTGAGCTAAAACTGCACCAATGGCGTACAGAGATACGTCGGTATAAAGACGGAAAGGTTTATGGTAATCAGGGAAAGCGACAATAGGGGCTTGGATCAGCTTTTGTTTCAAAGTGTTAAAAGCGAGGTCTCTTTCAGGTGTCCAGGTGAATGTGGTGTCCTTGTGGGTGAGTTGGTGGAGGGGTCTGGCTATTGCGGCAAAGTGTGGGACGAAACGTCTGTAGTATGTGGCTAAACCTAGAAAAGAACGTACTCCTTTAACGGTGGTGGGTGGGGGTTGGTTTTGTATGGCTTGAAGTTTCTTGGGGTCTGGTGCAATGCCATGTTCAGATATTACGTGGCCGAGGAAATCTACCTTATTTCGTGCAATCTCGCATTTTGAGGGTTTCAATTTCAGCCCGGCGGCTCAGATTCTTTAAAGAACTTGTTTCAACCTGAGGAGGTGTTCTTCCCAGGTTTGTGAGTACACAATGATATCGTCTAGATACGCTAGGCAGGTTTCCCAGGTAAGGCCATGTAATATCGCTTCCATCAAACGGGAGAAAGTGGCGGGTCCGTTGCAGAGGCCAAAAGGTAGGACGTTAAATTCGTAGTGGTGGCCACCACTAGTGGAGAATGCTGTTTTTTCTTGGTCCTCTGCCTTGATGGGCACTTGCCAATACCCTGCTTGCAAGTCGAGGGTAGTGAACCATCTGGATCCGTATAGGGAGCCAAGGGAATCGTCTATCCTGGGTAATGGCGTAGCGTCCTTAATGGTTACGTCATTCAATCTCCTGTAATCTACGCAAAAACGGGTTGACCCATCTTTCTTTTTTACTAGGACAACAGGGGAAGACCAGGGGCTGATGGATGGGGTAGCAATTCCGGCCTCTAACATCTCTTGGACTTGGCGTTCCTCTTCCTGGCGTTGTATGGGATTTTTTCTACGGGATGGTTGTCTTATGGGGGGGCCTGTGGTGTTAATGATGTGTTGTTCAACATCGGTCTGTCCTATTTCAGTGGGTTGTTGGGCAAATACGTCACTGAACTCTAGCAATAGTTCGTACATGCTGTGTTTTTGGTGGTCGGATAATGTGTCAGGGAGAGGGGGTAATTTGAGACTGGTAGGGGTTTCATTGGAATCTATGGGGAGGTCATCAAATGTTTCGAGGTCTCCTATGATGAGGCCTTTTGGTAATGTCAGGGATTCTTCAGAGATATTGGCCACTAGAATGTGGTTTATGCGAGCGGAAATGATGGCGGGTTGTAGGAGGCAACAATTGGGGTTGGTGGACGTGGTAGTGGGGGAAAATATCATGTGAGTTTGGGGTATGGGTCGAAGGTTAACCCATTTTTGATGGCGGGGGGGAATTTGACATTTATCTTGAACTACAGCTGGGCTAATGATGGTGGGGGACCGACTGGTGAGCAGGTGCTCGGTACGCATGAGGGGGGGGAATCACTTTGGTGGGGGTCACGCGTGAGGGGGGGATTAACGGCGCGTGTGGGAGGATCAGAGTGGTGAGGTGTGAGTGATTTAGAAAACGGAATTTGTTGGTGGGACTGCGGAGGGTTGGTGGGGGAAGAGTTAGGTATAGAACATGGGTTATTGGTGGAGGACTGATGTACTGATTTGTGGTTCTTAAAAGGACGAATTTGGGGAGTTTTGTCGGTGGCAGTGACGGTTTGTTTAGAGGTTATATGGGATTGGTGGGTTTGTCTGTCATGAGGGGGTGAGTCAAGTGTGGGGTTTTGAAGTTTTTTAGGGGTGTGAATTGTGTGGGGGTGGAAGGGAGCTACTGACGGAAAGCTGTCACAAGGGAAATTTTGTTGGTTGTGGAATAGCTGAGCATTTCTGGGTGCATGGGGAAAACATTGTTGGGTACATAGGTCGGCATTTTCCCTGGAAACATGTGTACATAAATATTTGGTAGAATGGTTTTTACATACATAAGAGTCTGTCCTGGAAACATGGGAGGATTGATCCTGGACAGAGTTAGGAGAAATGGGGGGGTTGACATCATTGAGTTGCTTGGACTTGTCTTCTTTCGTTTGCTGAGGTATTTTTTCAACGGAATGAGTGATATTTTGAGAGAACTCGGGGCAAGGGGGGGGGGGGGGGGGGGGGTTTAGGAGTTACCTTAGTGCTAGCTGCAACTTGGTAATCTTGACTCAGAGTTTGTTGAGGGTGGAGGTGTTTTTTCTTTTTGTGAACTGGTTTCTGCGTGATGGGTTTGTCAGAGGCTTTGGGTTGGATTTTTTTTTTTAATGAGATCAGCCTCTGGCCGCAGTCAACCTGGGCCTGGAGTTTTTGAAGGAGGTCAAGTCCAAGGAAACCATCGTAATGTTTACAGTGGGAGGAAAATACTGTGAACGGGTGATAACAACGGACATGGGGGGCAGGAGTAGTTACTGACAGGGGCAAAGTGTCTCCTAGGAGATTTAAGTAGGTATCAGCAGCTGAGATTAGTTCTGATTTGGTAGGTAACAAGGGGCCAAATAGTCGGTGGTGTTGATCATAATAAG